>JAGDYQ010000031.1:3659208-4106349 GCA_021962125.1 Bulinus truncatus | reverse complement strand
CACATAGTTAGCAGAAGTAACCGCACATAGCTAACATATTCAACCACACATAGTTAGTAGACGTAACCGCACATAGCTAACATACTTTTACTCCACATAGACCAGCAGCTAGTAGTTGCCTTAGGTCGGTGGCAGATGGGGCTATCTTCTTAGGCCCCGCACTTAGTTTATATTTGTTTGGTTTTGTTACCAGACTTAAAAGAAAACTAAATATCTGCCTCATGTCCCACCTACGACTGTCTAATTTTGCTGAGAGCCATTGTAAAAAATACGGGAAATTTCCCATTGCTGATTTGTATTTTGTATGCGAGCTTAACCAATGAACTCATCACTGTATTTATGTTTTGCGTCTGCCCTTTTAAAACCAATGGTAGATTTCAAAACGTTGACTTCCAGTACAGAGAATGCGTAAGCGTTAGATCCGTAATTAATTTTGTGTGGTTCATTTATCAACGAGCGTTTCTATCGAGTATTTCTTTACGTGACCTTTTTCTCGCCACGGACCAGTCAGCGTTTGATAATTTCACAGCGGCCCACTGGAAAAGGGGGTGAAAAGCGTTGATTGTCTCTCGTCCATAGAAAGTCGCTCAATCAGGAGAGAAATAAATTAAAATGTTTTTTGGGCGGTCCAGTAAAATTATTTCCACGGACCGCTACTGATCTGCCGCTCCGTGGGGGGGGGGGAGGAGGGAAGGGGGTTTCGGGACCACTGGTAAATGGCATTTATCCAAAGTTCAAATGAACATGTGCCAAGAAACAGTGTGGAGTTAAAACCTCTGCATCACCTCTGAGTGGGCGGTGTCTTTACGGGTGCCACAGAGCGAACCCTACAAACGCTGTCATATCGACGACAGCATCGCTCTGAGATCAAGGGTGGGAAGATTTTTTTTGTGTCGCGGGCAGCGTTGGGCTCGTAAATTTGACCGGCGGGCGGCACTATGAACAGATAGATTGAATGTTGACATGAACCACCAATATGAACTAAAATGCAAACGTCATAACATAAAAGGCTAGGGTTGTTCTTCACTCTGAAACTATTGGCAGGCCGAATTAAAAAGTCAGGCGGGACTGCTTCTGCCCGCGGGCCATAGTTTATCGATTGCTGCTCTAATTGGTGGAAAAGTTTATGCTGCATGTCTAGTTACGTCATTTTAAGTAAATAAAATTATATATGTAAATATAGCTGGCCAACTTATAAGATACTCAGCTTATATTTGGGTACTATCAATTAGTATATACATTTTAACTGCCTTAATGTTACAATGGGGTGATTAAATAAAGTCATTCGAAAGACATTTTTATCATTATTTCCCGCTAATAACTTGGTTAAAAGATGTTTTATTATCGCGGAAATATAAGTTTTCTAAACAAAAGAAACGCATAAACTATATAGAACTGGGTCAACTACTATACGCATCATTCAAGTTGTTTGTAATCTCTCTATTCTCCTGTACTACATGTTTCTCAACACCCCTTCTCTTTCTGTCACTTTTCTTGCTCTCTTTTTCAGTGCGGGTAGGCCTCAGGATAACCCTGAACACACCTATGTATAATGTTCTGAGAATGTGCCTCATTTGTGTTCCCTTTTCACGTGTGACATTTGACCAAAGTTTTGGCTTTAAAAACAATTGCAGTCTCTATGCGGCATTTGTCATGTCACCGTCGTACATAATTGACCTTGAGACCTTGACAATCGGCTCTTTTATGTAATTGAAAGATGGCTTGATCTACCATTATGCATTTCTATCATATCTAAAAATTGAGAGAGATTGAGGAATAAAATATATAAATAGATAGAAAGATTTGTTTATATATCTATATCCATCTATTTATATCTATCTTTCTACCTATATATATATATTTATTTATATACTAGTGGAAAAGCCTGCTGAAGATGGCTGAACGAAATCCGACAGAAGGGGTAAAAAGAAATACACGAAATAACACGGGGCTTTTATTGCCGTGAACACATTACGATATGATATATATATATATATATATATATATATATAGAGAGAGAGAGAGAGAGAGAGATAGAGATAGATAGATAGATCGATAGATAGATAGATAGATAAATAGATATATAGGACGAGCAACTATTTGCAATACAATACACATTTTGTCTAGTCTCAACAAAAAATATGAAAAGTAAATCAACTATTAAAATGTCAACAGCTTATGTAAACTATTTTATTGCTCATGCTAAAATGTATTGATCGACGATGATTGATAGTTTTCACGAGTTTAGATGAATGTAAGAGTATGTGGTGATATTAGAATTAAGACTTTTTGAAGTGCATTGGGCTGTGAATTTCAAGAGAAGAAACTGAGATACATGTTAGTAAACAACGATACCAATTTTTTGAATGACCGATTTGTTAATGACCGATTTGCTAATGACCGATTTGTTAATGCCGATCCTAGGGATTTAGGGGCCCGGGGGCTTGGCCACTTTGGGGGCCCTGCATTCTGACATTTGATATCATGGCATAAGATAATTACTTAATATTTAATGTAAATAACGGACACTCCTTTTGGGGCCCCTTAAGCTGTGGCCTGGATGAGGGGGGACTTTCACATTAGGACCCCCCCCTCTATACTACTTGCCAGCTGGGACCTAATTGTGCTGAGTCATTCAGCACAGGTACAGTTAAGTATCAATTAAACAAGCGCAAGGCCGGGCAGACAGTTCTACATAAATAGTGCGGGAATCTGAGGTGAGTCAGAGCGGTTCAAGGTTTTAGGCGCAGTGACGGCACAAATAGTTTGTGTCACAATTAAACTATAGAGAGACGTATAAAATATGCATTTGAATATATATTATTACATTACTAGCTGCACCCTGCAAAACGTTTGCATAGAGTTATATCCCCTTAGGCTTGATCGGTAGGCTAAGTTATTTTTTTGGTTCTGTGCAGATCCGATATTTTCATTACTGCATTTTAAATTGGAATACTGTTGTATTAATTCTTTACTTTCCATTTAACGCAGAACTCACGCCGCTATTATTTAAATAGATTCTAAAATACCGCACCATTTATGTTGTTAAAATGTTATGATACCAAAAGTGGCGTTATAAACTAAAAGAGAATTAAGTATGAGTACTTTCACATCTCCTTGTGGCACTAATAAGACCAGTTTCATAAAAATACACATAACAGTGTAACTCACAGCTACACAACAGCTCATGCGATTTTTGGATGAAATTATATATATATATATATATATATATATATATATATATATATATATATTTATATTTATATATAATGTGCACAACAGTTTTGATGAATTGACTATTAAACATCATAGTGACTCACTTAAAAATAACGTTTGTGATTAGAAACCCTCTTCCACCAACCTACATTCATGTAGTTTTACAACTATATAGTTGGTGTTATGTTGGCTGGCTCAAAATAGTTTCTCTCTATTTATCTCTCACAGTGTTTTTTATATTTACCAGTATATACACCCTTTCACTGCTTATTCCGTCCGTTTTTTTTTTTGTGTGAATGTCTCAACGACATCCAGTTATAGGACGGTGCACTGATTGTGCATTAATTACATGACATGGCTAAACAGAATACACGTTTGTTCACTTCAGGGTTTAATTAAATTGATCAACTCGACCCAGTAGGAATAACAACTAACGCTAACAACAAGCCCCGGATGTTTTTTTTTCTTCTAGTTCTAGTCTCTTGTGTAATGGTAACATCTAGCTAACAATGGTTTACATGTACATGCCTGGTGTGACCTACATTTTAGCTTGCACTCTCTTGACGTGTGTTTTATGCGATAAACTGTTGGTGGTTTTACTGGATGGATTCCGATGGGATTATGTTGAGAAGGTAAACTTAAATACCATGTAATAATTAAGACTTACTTTTGAAAGATATGCGCATAGTGTATTACAGAATCGATACATTGTTATATTTACTTACTTAAGGACGATATGCGCATGATCTTTTACTGAATCCATACATGATTATATTAACTTTACGTAAGTGTGACATATGCATTTCAGCCTCGTAGCGTGAAAATTTTACAGCAGGGGCCAGGCGTTCTACAGCAGGGGCCAGACAAAACGCAGGGGGGCGGGCCCCCCGGCACGCTACGGGCCTGGTGCATTTATAGCTTTTCATATTGATAGTCAAACATGGAGCATGTGGGCCAACCTTTGCCCGCAGACCAAAAACGACCCGTTTGGGTGTTTATTCTGGCTCACGCTCCCTCATTATTTACCACATCAATGACTTTTGAATTTTATTTAAATACGTTTACTTAAACTCCCCATCCATATTCAACGGGGTGTAGCCCTTGGAACAGTTTAAGGAACACATCGTGGCTTGCGTTTCAAATTGTTTGCTCACCTCTGGTCCAGGACCACAGCTAAAGCTACAGGTATCAAAAAGTTTAGATTCCCATAGACCTGATCTTCCCCACCGACGAAGATAAAGTGTAGAATTCATCTGTGTCTATAACCACGATATATAAAGGCAAAAGGATTGTGTTATTAGCACAACGCCCAGCCACCTTTACTTCTCTTTTCTTATGTCAGTTACCTATTGAAGTCTGGCTGGACTTGGAGGAACATTTATCAGGACCTTAACATATCTAGTGGTTCTCACCGAGGAACGAACCCTGGAACACCACAGTCTGTCAGTCGAGACATATTTATACAGCCATCCTCCCCTTACAAGCATGGGTGTATACAGTGCAGGATTTACACTACACAAGCTATAGCTTATGCTCCCACCCCCTTTAGGGGGCCCCCTAAAACATTTCCCGATTGAGAGATTGTCATAAATACTTAAATATTTGGCACTGACTTATAATATATGGACTTAAAAAGTGCGCCATATCTCAAATAGCTTAGGGTCTTATCATGTCTAAATACGGCTCCGGTGATAAATAATCCCCACATGTAATTTTGCAAAAAAAAAGTGCCATTAAATATTTCACAATGTCTCTGCCCTATGCACCTCGCGATCCCCACCCTTCCACCAAGCTAAGAACGATTAAGTCATTTACTTCATCAGCTTATGATCATATTGGCAAACTGATTAAGACTTTCGCCCTAGCGGTTCACTTAATCAGCTTATAATCCTATCGGCGCACACATGAATAAGAATGTGGTCATTTTGAGATATTCACCTGCAGCCTATTGTTGATTCTTTTATTTGTTTTTTTTTTTTTTTTTAAAGCTTGCTTTATGCCTTTGAAACATGTTACACAGCATGCATCAGGCTACATGAATGTGCTAAAAGTACATAAATACTTATACTCTAAATCAGCGGCGTAACTAGCAGCGAGATGGGGGTGGGGGGGGGCTGGAGAGGACAGTAAAACCATGTCGGCACATACTTTGCACTTTTCTCAAGGCGGCATTTTGATAGTTTTATTACATGTATATTTTTTGGTACATAAATTGGGCGTCCGTTTGAGATTCCGCCCATGATGTTATTTACGCCACCGGTTTAACGTGTTCTCCTTTTTTTTTTGAATTTGACTTTTTTTTTTCTTTTTTTCCTCAGTTCAATCTTCCGAATTTTAAAACGTTGTACAGTGTCGGAGCTAGGGCTGAGTACCTGAAGAATGATTTCCCGACATTGTCGTATCCCAACTACTACACATTAATGACAGGTGGGTGTATCATAACACGAACCCAGTGGATTGTTATCAACTTACAGAGAACACAAGCATAAGCGGATTCAACGTAGGGATCGTGCATAGGGCTCCCAATACTCGTGGCCCCCACACAAAATCTTTATTTGTATAACTTTACTTATATCAGTCTTTTAGTTTTAAGGGTCCATTTTTTTTACTTTTTTTACCCAGGGCCTTAACCGACTTAAGTCTGCCACTGGATCTATCTGCATAAAGAGGCTCCCCCTATTTAACTTGATAACAGAATGAATTTTTTTTTTTTTTTATAGATGTACCCTGCTAAACATTTGCATAAGAGTTATATTCCCTAGCGTTTGATCGGTAAAAAAAAAAAAGTAAAGTTCCCTTCTTAGCCCTTACGGGCCATCGGGGCAGATGAAGTGTAGAGTTCATCTGTTTCTATAACCTCGGCATATGAAGGGATTGTGTGGTTAGCACAACGCCCAGCCGCCTTTACTTCCCCAACTTAAGCTAGGTACCCATTTAAAGCTGGGTGGACCTTGCACCAAATTTCACCTGGAAAAAATTCCATGGATCGAACCCAGGACTCTCAGGTTGACAGTCGAGTATCTACACCACTCGGCCATCCGTCCCACTGATCGGTAGGCTAGGTTATTTTTTTTTTGGTTTTGTGGTACAGCAAGTCCTAAATAGGTTGGATAGGTTCAAATGTTTTATAATTGTGAAAAGTTAATAAGAGGGGAACAATATTCATGTGGCAGTCTTCACGTAGTTTTTTTTTCTTTAATTCTATTTTATTAATCCTTGATCATTTTCGTTATAATAGAAAGTTGGCGAGAAACAAGAAACATACATCTTTCTCCCTGAAAATCATTTCTCTGTTTTAACTGAATGGTCACCATTGTTTCTTGTCGTCTGCTCATTGTGTCCAGGGCTTCACACAGAGATGCATGGCATGACGGGAAACTACATGTATGACGTCACCAGAAATGAATCATTCCTGATTGGCACCAACAAAGAACAATACCACGCCCACTGGTGGGAGGGTGGGGAGCCATTGTGGGTCACAGCGAGTAAACAGGTTTGTGTGTGTGTGTGTGTGCGTGTGTGTTTGAGAGTATTCTACACCAACTTTGTTTACTTGTCTCGCGACCGTAATTATTATTAAATTGGAACCAAGAAATCATTGTAAATATATAATAGCTAAGAGACATGGTCAGAACAATAAATTCTTAATGAAGACATTCCATAATGATTTGAGGGTACGGGTCATTGACCACTTTGATATGATCAATGGAACGGGTCGCTGACCACTTTGATCTGGTCAATGGAACGGGTCACTGACCACTTTAATCTGATCATGGGAACGGGTCACTGACCACTTTGATCTGATCAATGGAACGGGTCGCTGACCACTCTGATCTGGTCAAAATAACGGGTCGCCGGTCACTTTGATTTGATCAATGGAACGGGTAACTAACCCCTTTGATCTGATCAATGGAATGGGTCGCTGATCACTTTGATCTGGTCGAAAGAAACGGGTCGCCGTTACTAAGATCTGATCATGGGAGAGGGTCGCTGATTAAAAAAAAAGGTTAAGGTTAGCGAGATTATAATTTTCTTATCATAGTTCCTGATTAAAGGTCCCACACTCCCAGGGGTGTCTTTTGATTCAAATGTGTGCCATCACGACAGCAAAGAGAAGACATTCTATTGACTTTTTAAAATATATATTTGAGTAAGGGCCACAACTTTGATGGAATCTACATGCAGTTGCTGGCAGTTGGCTTGACATACCTCAACTCAAGTTTACGATTTATTTCTTAAGATCAAAAAACATCCGTCAAAAATGGCACAGATGGGTTATAGGATGGGTTTTCGGCCCTTGGTGCGGGTGGTCAGTTATTTTAGGGCTCCTGACCGGACCAATTATTGTTTTAGAAGGGCCCACCTTGAAATCTCAGCGTGATGGCCCCTTAGATTTTGGCAACTTCATCACTTGTCAATGACAATAATTTTTAACATACAAGAACATTACAGTACAGTAGAAGTAAATATAGTCTTATTAAAGCAGCTAAGGACCGTGGCTGAGGTGGATTCCGCGCTTGGAGATGTTCTTATACCTAACTATAGCTAAACGATTCATTTGTTTTCTGCTTCGTGAAAACAACCGACTCGTAGATAACTAAGACCTCATCAGCCAAAAGATCCTTAATGTCTTTGGCAATATTTATTTAATGTTGTTTCTTTTTTTTTTAATATATGTCATTGAATTATTTTTTGTTGTCTTTAATAAGCCAATATGTTTGTAATGTAAAGTTCGGGGCAGATGAAATGTAGAATTCATCTGTTTCTTTAACCTCGACATATGAAGGGATTGTGTGGTTAGCGCAACGCACAGCCACCTTTATTTCCCCAACTTAAGTCAGGTACCCATTTAAAGCTGGGTGGACTTGTGAGTCGACTTGAGAAACAAATTTCACCTGGAAAAAAATTCCATGGGCCTCACTGAGGATCGAACCCAGGACTCTCAGGTCGACAGTCGAGTATCTACACCACTCGGCCATCCATCCAAACAATACGTTTGTGTTGTGTCACATATCTTTCGCTTGATTTCATTCAAAAAGTGTGACATTTCAGAACAATTCCAGTTACATGTTTTACTGGCTTGGGTGCGAGGTGACCATCAGAAACACGACCCCCACATTTTGCCGCCCCTACCAGCACACACCTACATTGCAGGAGGTCGGTGCCGCTTTAAATGAGAGCCTGGAACTGTTGTCTAATGGAACCACGGACTTCACAGGTGAGAAAGATATCGCACAGACAACTCTCTTCCAAATTACGGAAGCTTTAACATAAATTTGCGTTCGCTGGCTAGGCCACCCGCAAAGGGGGCGGCAACGCGAAAAGTTTTTCAAAATGTGCACTGTGAAGTGAGGGTGTGTCTTTTTTTTATAAATTATGTATTTCGCTGCCGATTGGGGGAAGGAGGGTGAGGGCAAATAGGCCGTGGGGCACATAATGTGTATGGGGTCCAATTATTTTTTGGCTCCAGCCATGATGCTGGTTTCCATTATCAAGCACATCCTGTACATTGTTTAGTAGGGAGCGACCGATAATCGGATCGGTATCAGTATCGGACTATTGGTAAAAAGGCATATCTGTCGCTCCCTATTGTTTAGTAGCTTTTAGGAGATGATCCTGGGTTTCCACTGAAAATACTAAAAGTGTTTTAATTTTTTTTTTTGTTATTGAAATGGCAGCTTATCATTTACTTATTGTTCATATGCAGTAGCTCATTGTTAAAAATATGTTAAAAACATTAATGAGAATTGTTTTGGATATAAAATTAAAGAAATTAAATAAATGAAGCTGAAATTATCACGGTTTTATGTAAATGGTAAATATTCTTTGTTTATTTTTTTTAAATATCATATAGCGTTTTGTTTTATGATAAAATTAAACTATAGAACATAAATTAAACCATATAATATAAATTACACTATGCAATATAAATTACATCATACAATATAAATTAAACTATACAACATTAATTGAACTACACAATATACATTTATATGTGTACTGTACATAAACGTATACGAGGTTTGTTTATATTTGTTCTATATGTGACAGCTGTGTACAGTGAGCAGCCAGACTACAATGGCCACAAGTATGGACCTAATTCACCAGAACTTGCTACCACACTTGCTGACCTGGACCAGATAATTGGCAGTGTCATCAGACAAGTTCAGAAGATGGACACAGTGGAGGTATTGGCTGTTTTCACACTCACACAATGTCTATGACAAAAAGACTGAATAACTCTACAACACTAATGATGATTTTTTTTTTTTTACAGTACTGGAAATAGGAAATTCCCAATGATGTGTTGAAGTTTATCAACAAAGCCGTCTGAACATTATAGACATGGTGGCTTTGACCTATTGCCCGTATACCTACAGGGGCCCAACCAGTGGCGAAGTGGGCTTAACTAGCTCCCGGGGCACAATATCTTTTTAGCGCACCCCCATATAAAAAACATATCACATTATATGTAATATATACCTTTTGGCGCCCTTTTTGAGTAGCGCCCGGGGCATGATGCCCCCCTTGTCCGTCCCCCTCATATGAAAAACATATAACTTTATATGTAATATACACCTTTTGGCGCCCCTTTGTGAGTAGCGCCCGGCTCATGATGCCCCCTTTGCTCGTCCCACCTCACTACACCATTAAAATTAACATTTAATAGTCTCTAGTGTGAGGCTCACATTTCCCTTTACAAAAAAGTGCCCAGGATCCATGACGATCATAAGACAGCCCTGTTTATCAAATAAATTGTGTATTTGGTTACTTTCAGGACTCAAAAATGTGGAGCTTCTTTTTCTTCAAATGACACTTTCGTGCTACCTAAATATTTGGAAAATATTTCTCCTAATGGAACAAAAGATATGGAGTTTTATACAAACACATTCACTCGGACTTGTCATAGAAACTAAACATCGAGTACTTTACACTATTTATTTACTGAAACCATTTTATCGGTTATTATAGTTTTTACTTGCTCCATGACGTAACGGCACAAACAACTTTCCGAAAACATGATACAATCATTCATAAGTGATTATGTATATGCTTTATTTCTTAATGGGTAACTACAGATTTAGCTAACTTTAACATAATTTTTATATTTCTCTATATTGTGTTCTTATTACACCACATACATTTGCTAATTTGAATCAAATCTAACTCCGTTTGCTGACCTCTTCGTTAAACATACAATTCAATGATTTACAAATTAAGTACGTTTCTCTGGAAGTATGGTCTGCTTTAAAGGGTTGGTAAATAATTCTCTATCAGGTGAATTTGATCATCATGTCTGACCACGGGATGACCAATGTGAACATATCCAGGACAATAAACCTCACGGACATCTTAAACTCACAGCCCAATTTATATATAACGGTTATGGAGTCTGGGGCGATCGCCAGTGTATATGTGGCTAACACGAGTTCTGTAGACAAGGTGAGCGTTTATGCCTTTGTCTTTGTTATTGTGTGAGTGTGTATCTAATCAGATGTCTTAGATATTTCATCTAAGGCTGTTTGTGTGCGATGGTTTGTGAGTATTTGCTTGTTCATGTACTTATTTTTTTCATATCGCAGTAAGATCATTACAGTAAATTAAATTATTGATTGTAAGGTGTTGACATGTCAATATGCGGGTTCCAGGTTCGATCTTTGGTGAAGACCAATTCATATTTCAGGTCATGGTGAAAGTCCCCGCTATATCCCCAGTGGTGCCGCCATGGCCATTGCACCATCATCTATGGTGGGGATAAAAGAGGGGCACAATAGAAACAGTACCATTAGTGATTTATAACACCTACAAGATTTCAACCCATTCTTACAGGGACTTACACAATCATTTACCTGATACGAAACAATTACGCGAAATGCACACCTAATAATATATATATATATATATATATATATATATATATATATATATAGTTAACTTTACCATCAGAAACGTAAGTAATAAATAACAATTTGTTATCAATTCCAGGTGTACTACTTGTTACATCATTACAGCCCTCACATGAAAGTATATAAGATGGCAGACATACCTGAGATATTCCACTATAAGAATGGAAAATACGTGTCAGAAATTACCTGCATTGCTGATCCTGGATGGGTCATTCTGCAGGTATGTCTTATGGGACGTATGGTTGTGTGACGCTATATCTCCCGTTGTGCCTCCATGGCCATTGCACTATCGGCTTTAGTTTGGGATGAAAGATGGTTTGTAAGATCTAAGAGATATTATCTCATTCTTACAGGAACTTCACATAAATAGCTCTGTCTTCCATAAAAAAAAAATGGGCATTTTATTTTAAAATGCATTGTTTAAGATCTTTGTTTAATGAATGTTATTCTTTAAAAAAAAAAAAAAAAACAGTAAACCCTAACCCTAACCTGTTCTATTTTTTAAATGGCTTGTCGTCATTATCATGACTGTCTGTGTGGTGGACCAGTGGCGTACCCCTAAATAGCGCATCCCCCGTATCCCCTGGGGTACGCGTACCGTCAGTTGAGGACCGTGGTGGTAGACGGACGTGCAGGAATACAAATCATATACAAGGGCGGACTTATGTCAGTTGAGGCCCCGGTCGGAGAGGAGAATATCGGGCCCTTTAGTAAAATATAGGTATATTAAAGGTTTTAAATTGGGTTATGTGGGCCCCCTAAATATTCGTGGGCCCCGAGCGTAGAGGGGGAAATGTTGGGCCCGTTAGAAATTGAAAGACATATTAAAGGGTTTAAAACTGTGGGCAATGTTGACCCCTATATATTTCTGGGCCCTTGGCGCCGAGTTGACCCGTCCTTAAATCCAATTTTAGTCATAACAAGTTCATTAGCTTGAATTAAAATATAAACTTTAAAACAAACAACAGTGGACACAATACATAACGACTGAGTCCATCAACAAGTCGATTTTAAAATGGTCCTTAAATCAGATGGTGACATTCCTCCTGCTGATGTTGGTGATTTTGTGTCTGCAACACGACTTTCAATGCTCACGTGACCATATTACAGTTAGTGACATATTACACAATTGTGGTTCAATTTCAGGGGCAAATAATTCAGTTTATTAATCACCTTTAAGCTAAGAAGAGCTATACGTCTAATGTTTATTTTATATTCAACTTAACTGTAATACTGTATTTAGAATTTTCACACGTATATATTCAATATCTTCCGAAGTCAGTAGATGCACTTAAGCTTTCATTATTATAATTTCAGAGTTAGGTTTAAGTTGTCTTTACAAGGACAGGAAGTTATTTGAAAGACAAATAAGCAACACAGATAGATTCTCTATAAAAAAAACAACTTATTAGTGACATTATTTCAATAAAATAACTATAGTGTTTTTTCTAATTCCCATAAAAACAATACTGTTTTGACAAAAAAATAAATAAAATTTAACTCTACTCACTTGTGTAATTTATTATTCTGTATATGTTATAGCCTCTATTTAAGGAGTTTCCAACTAAGAATGGCAAACATTTTGCAGGGACACACGGCTACAGTAATGAAGAGATAGACATGAGAGGAATTTTGTATGCTCTTGGTCCATGTAAGTTGACATGAAGTCATGAGTTATTAAAAACCATGTATTTATAATATGTCTATCATGCATTAATATATACATAGTAAAAAGGAATCCTACCTCTATGAAGGAAATGTGGTATAGATGCGGTATGTTATAAAATATAAACAGCAAATTATTAAACATCTGTTTGTTTATTGCTAATACTATAACAACGAATTGTGTGACAAGATATTTTTTTAGTAAATATCTATATAAAATGTGCGCTTATTTTTTTATGGAAGACTATATTCGAGAAGGTAAACAAAAAAATTATATGCAGACAAAGAAGTTTTCATGAAAAGGCAAACCAAGCGACTTCCTAAACTTCTCTTGGTGCATGGCGTATTTCAAATATTAAAATTAATTCTACAATTCCCTGAAATGCCTTCTTGCCTAACCCGCCTAATCAATGGCTCTTAACTATTATATTTGTAGGAGAAAATTTTATCTTACCATTCAGCACAAAATTAAAAAAAAAACTAATTTATACCTCAAATTTAAGAAAATTCCAGTGAGAAAATTGTCTGACATATATTTCATGGATTACATAAAAAGTTTCTTTTGTGATAGGTAACTTAGAATTTTTTTTTTGTTAGGAATTCGTTTTGTTTAATTTCATGTATCAAGGGAAACAGCTGATTCGAAAACTGTACAATTAGGAAATTGTTTTTATTTTGTACGGATCATTTCATATCTGAGGTTAGCTCGATAATATACAGCCTTCAACTCCTCCGGGAGCAGATAAATTGACGGGAGTAGCTGACCGACCAACTATCGCGCGCCGACCATACGTCACAGTGGCTAGACGATAATTTCATTGCTGTTACGTCGTCCATCCCCCGCCCTCTTGTTGACATCCATGGACAAAGGGAGTTTACTTTAAGAATCTATTTAAAACGAAGTTGTATTTATAACCACCCTTGATTCTTTATGTTTTTCTTTCGCCTTCATTCTATACCGATACCAATATTTAAAAAAAAAAATAATGATTTATCAAAATTAACAGCAATGTTAACACATTGTTGAAGTTTATTTAAATTATTCCACAGTTTTTAAGAGTGGCTCGCGTGTCCAGTACGTTCACGCTGTAGACATCTACAATTTAATGTGCTCCATACTTCACATTACACCGGCTGCCAACAACGGCTCGCTTGACCGGATCAGTCCTCTGACCAGTGGTTCAACACAGCCTCAATCTTTTGTCCACCGCCTGCATCAGTTTATTAGGCGCATTTGTATCTCAATTATGTGAGAGTAGAATATTTTTTTAGCCAGTTTGACATGTTAAAATATAGAAAATCTCATGGTTTTACTAGACATGATCTAGTTATAGTGGATTTCGTTCAATATATATATATATATATATATATATATATATATATATATATTTATATATAAATATATATTTATATATATATATATTTATATATATATATTTATATATATATATATATATATATATATATATATATATATATATATATATATATATATATATATGTACATGTGGTGTATATTTAAATGCCTTTGTATTGCACAATTTTTTCGGTTTATTTTACTATTATTCATCATCTATTCGCAACAAATTTACTTTTAGTACACTTGCAAAGCATTTGTTATACATTCTTCTGCCCATAAAGTAATCAGTAACATATTTGTATGTATAGGTAATGTCTACGAGATAATCAAGTAGCTTTCAATTACTTTCATACTACTTACAAAGTCTACATCCATGATTTTCTAGCTAAGCAAACAACGATCTCATTGTTTTGTTTTGTTTTTTTTTTTCAATTAAAAATAGTTGAAATGTTTTGAATGGTACATAAATTATAAAAAATGTTAACTGTAATAAAACATGTTTTTTTGGTAAATTCTAATACATAGTTGGATTTTTTATCAGTGAAATTAGCAGACTTATATATGTATCCCTCTCTTTCTCTTTCTCTCACTCCCTCTCTCTTTATCTATATATCTACCTATCTCTCTCTCGGTCTCTCTCTCTTTAATATATATATATATATATGTATACATATACACACTCGCACACATACATATATATATATATATTGGCGTACACTATAAAGCATATGTATATTTATAAATAAGACATACATTTATGAGTTATAAAGTTCATTGAACACCACCGAGTTAATGAAAACAAATTTGATTCCTCACTAAATTTATTTAATTAAGTTTTCAAACAGAAACAGCTAAATTTACATGTTTGTAATGATCTCTAATTTGAATTAGAAAAAAAAATACATCTTCTGGCTATCAACTCCCAATGCCTAGCTGTCAATATATAATACTAGACAGAAAGCATTACACATATTTACACAAAAACTGGAGAACTTTTTGAGACAAAAATGTTGTCAGAATAAAGTATAGATGCTTTTTTTTGGTATAACCGAAAGACATACTCGTAACTACTTTTCTTGTAAATAAAGCGCCAGACAGTGTTGAGCAAACTCTTTATTCCTTTCTCAATGTCCAGCTTATTGATACAAAAAGAAGATATACATTTATATACAGTCCATGACTTAAAAAAAAAGTGTCAGCCATTTTATTCGCCTGTATTATTACTCAAATGTCGGGACATCCGCCTATCGGAACGGCCAAACTCTTGAACTTTGAGTCTGTACAAAGAGATAAAAATCATGATGATGATGGCGGCCCCTGACACTAGACCCACTGTCATGTAAGCCAAAGGATCTGAAACGAGGGATTTCATACCTGTTGAGAAGAGAAATCAAAGTTCATAGTTCCATTCACAGAATATATAAACTGTTCAAAATGCAGATCGTCTAATTAAATGGATTTTTTTTCCGAAAGCCGCCAAATTTGTGTAATGTTCTATTGAATATCAATAGTTAGTTGCTACACTATTTAAAAGGGGGGAAAACTAAAATGGCCGTTTTATTTCAGACTTGGATTTGAATATATTTTAGATAGATCTATTTGGTGATTTTTGTGTTATAAGTATGTGTGTGGGGACTTGTAGTAATAAGTATATTAAAGGAATATGTGTGATAATATTTATTAATCCTAATTATATAGCAGCAAGCTTTTTGTTTGAATGTGTGTTGAGACTGCTAGTATTAACAACATGAATTTATTGGGACTATGTTTAGTACTTTACATTATAAATTGACGTTTGTGTATTAATATTACTTGTGTATATATTTGAATGTAGAGTCAATGAGTGTAGTTGGGATTATATTAGAGTCAATGAGTGTAGTTGGGATTATATGTAGAGTCAATGAGTGTAGTTGGTATTATATGTAGAGTCAATGAGTGTAGTTGGGATTATTTGTAGAGTGTGGAGAAATAGTATAGCCTAAGCTTGATGACGCAATTCGGTAGGCTCCGCCCACCGCAGTATCTATGGCGTCATTCTGCCATCTTGAGTGTAAATATTGGGAGCTTTAGTGTATACGTCATTTGGTACAAATGACGTATATTAAACCGACAGTTGGGAGCACATGATTTGTTTTATAAGGAGTCGAGCTCTGTGCATCATAGGATGCGGATGCATGTTCTAGTAGAGTCTAGATTTGGGCATCTATGTAGATTGATGCATATTTACAGTTTGCTTTTGTACTCCTCCTGATTCCACCTTTATGTCAGTTTATGTTCAAGTATTAAATGATTGTTTGATGTTACTTCACTGGAGTTAACTTCGTGATTTGTGTTGTCTGAATTAATACACCTTCTACAAGTACCTTCATTATAAGGAATCGTAACATATATTTGGCACCTCCGATGGAGTACTCAATACTATTTGGAGTATGTAACATAGAGTCAATGAGTGTAGTTGGGATTATTTGTAGTGTCAATGAGTGTAGCTGGGATTATTTGTAGAGTCAATGAGTGTAGTTGGGATTATTTGTAGAGTCAATAAGTGTGGCTGGGATTATATGTAGAGTCAATGAGTGTAGTTGGTATTATATGTAGAGTCAATGACTGTAGTTGATATTATATGTAGAGTCAATGAGTGTAGTTGGGATTATTTGTAGAGTCAATGAGTGTAGTTGGGATTATTTGTAAAGTTAATGAGTGTGGCTGGGATTATATGTAGAGTCAATGAGTGTAGTTGGAATTATATGTAGAGTCAATGAGTGTAGTTGGTATTATATGTAGAGTCAATGAGTGTAGTTGGGATTATTTGTAGAGTCAATGAGTGTAGTTGGGATTATTTGTAGAGTTAATGAGTGTGGCTGGGATTATATGTAGAGTCAATGAGTGTAGTTGGAATTATATGTAGAGTCAATGAGTGTAGTTGGTATTATATGTAGAGTCAATGAGTGTAGTTGGGATTATTTGTAGAATTAATGAGTGTGGCTGGGATTATATGTAGAGTCAATGAGTGTGGCTGTGATTATATGTAGAGTCAATGAGTGTAGTTGGTATTATATGTAGAGTCAATGAGTGTAGTTGGTAATATATGTAGAGTCAATGAGTGTAGTAGGGATTATTTGTAGAGTCAATGAGTGTAGTTGGGATTATTTGTAGAGTCGATTAGTGTGGCTGGGATTATATGTAGAGTCAATGAGTGTAGTTGGAATTATATGTAGAGTCAATGAGTGTAGTTGGTATTATATGTAGAGTCAATGACTGTAGTTGATATTATATGTAGAGTCAATGAATGCAGTTGGGATTATTTGTAGAGTCAATGAGTGTGGCTGGGATTATATGTAGAGTCAATGAGTGTAGTGGGTATTATATGTAGAGTCAATGAGTGTAGTTGGTATTAGATGTAGAGTCAATGAGTGTAGTTGGGATTATTTGTAGAATTAATGAGTGTGGCTGGGATTATATGTAGAGTCAATGAGTGTGGCTGTGATTATATGTAGAGTCAATGAGTGTAGTTGGTATTATATGTAGAGTCAATGAGTGTAGTTGGTAATATATGTAGAGTCAATGAGTGTAGTAGGGATTATTTGTAGAGTCAATGAGTGTAGTTGGAATTATTTGTAGAGTCGATTAGTGTGGCTGGGATTATATGTAGAATCAATGAGTGTAGTTGGAATTATATGTAGAGTCAATGAGTGTAGTTGGTATTATATGTAGAGTCAATGACTGTAGTTGATATTATATGTAGAGTCAATGAATGCAGTTGAGATTATTTGTAGTGTCAATGAGTGTAGCTGGGATTATTTGTAGAGTCAATGAGTGTAGTTGGGATTATTTGTAGAGTTAATGAGTGTGGCTGGGATTATATGTAGTGTCAATGAGTGTAGTTGGAATTATATGTAGAGTCAATGAGTGTAGTTGGTATTATATGTAGAGTCAATGAGTGTAGTTGGGATTAGATGTAGAGTCAATGAGTGTAGTTGGTAATATATGTAGAGTCAATGAGTGTAGTAGGGATTATTTGTAGAGTCAATGAGTGTAGTTGGTATTATATGTAGTCAATGAGTGTAGTTTGGATTATATGTAGAGTCAATGACTGTAGTTGATATTATATGTAGAGTCAATAAGTGTAGTAGGGATTATGCTCATGACAAACTCGATGATCGCCGATGACCTCCCACCTACACAAGTGGGCCCTTTCCATCATTAATTTCTATTAGAGCCCAATAGAAGCTTTCCTCCCAGGGGCAGTAAGTTTTTCGGGAAGCCCCATTGGAAGAACTCCAAACAATCATATGGACCGAACTGAATATACCATCATGACTTCGACTTGTGTGCGTCTAGTAGTTATCTTCACAAGCCTATGTAAGGACGGCGCATATCACATGTCTATGTAAAGACAGCGCATATCACATGTCAATGTAAAGACAACGCATATAACATTAACATATCCTTACCTCGAGTGCAAGTAGGACCGGTGAATCCTTCAGAACATCCACCGTAACACACGGACGAGAACTGCATGCAACTCCCATTACCCGCACAGTTAAAACATTCTGAAATTTACAGAAAATAAGCTGAAATGAATTCTATGTAACGGTTAAAGTGCCCATCGGGGCAGACGAAGTGAAGCATTCAAATGTTTATCTAACCTCGTCATATAAAGGGGTTGTGTGGTTAGAATCTACGCCTAGTCACTGTACTTCCCCTAACATAAGGCAGGTACATATTTAAAGCTGGGTTGACTTGTGGCACTTTAATAAACGTTCACAAGGACTTGGAAAAATATATCTTTCGTTCTCACCTAGGATCAAACCCAGGATTCTCAGGTCTACAGTCGAGCTTCTGCACCACTCTGCCATCCGTCCCACCCTATGTAGCGGTGGTTCCCAAATTATCATTTATTATTTATTCATTTTTTTTTAAATTATTATGTATGTAGGACATGACTAGCTGACCTGTTAGGCAATGTCGACCAGTGTATCCGGAAGCACACCCCATTGTACACACAGAGGTCAGCATGTCACAGGCATTCTCGATACAATTATGAGAACACTCTGCAACACAGATTTAATAGATCACTTATGGGAACAACAATGATATAAGGGTGGTTAATTATTAAAATTATTAAAGAGAACTTTTGGAAATCATGAAAAAAACGTGATGTATATATGACTATTTTATTTAATGAGAATAAGCATATAGTTGGTGTTTCTCTGTTTTCACAAATACATAACAAAAAACACATTCAACATATTGTACAACTAATATCACACGATGCAAGCTTTTTTAAAAAGATTTTTCCCGAACGCAAATTAAATTACGTAAGCCCCACATTAGACATCATAAACACAGAGAACACCGTGTACCTATAAACACCATTAACACATTAAACACCAGTGTGTCAAGTCCCTGTAAACCGCTAATGGGACGGTTTTTGCAGTGCCCTTCTTTCATCCCAACCATCGCCAATAGTGCAATGGCCGTAGAGGTACCACGGGAGATATAGCGGGGACTTAAGCCATGACCTGAAATGTTCATGTCTTCCGTGGTGCCTCCATGACCATTACACTCCCGGCTGTGGTGGGGATGAAAGAAGGGCACTACAAAACCTAAAATAATTGTCCCATTTAGGTGGGCGATTTTTTTTTTAACCACCAGCAACGCATACTCAGAAACAATGTGCCATTGTGAGATAAAAGCAAAACAATCAGTGGATATCAAACGTTTACACTTCGCGACGCACGATGACATCTTCTTTTTTTGTTTTTTTCACGACTCACATGCAAAGCAAAACTTCAATAAAAGCAAGGGAATAAAAGCGTCGTTAACTGAATTCAGTGATGTTCCCCTTACATTACCCTGCACATTAACACAATGTCGGTAAGTGTTAACATTGTGAAATAGAGTTGTGATTATGCACACACTAGTTCTCAATCCAAACTTATACATTTAAATTTTGTCGCATCACATTAGTGGGCGGCTATCTACACTATGAAAACCACTTGTACCATATGCCCCCCCCCTTATAGTAAGAGGGCCCGTAGAGCTTAAACATCCCTTTATGTTTCGACCGTTAATATTGTAATGTTCAACCACTCAGATCATAGGACTACATGTACATCGAAAATCAACATGAGCAAACCATACACCGAGCTCGCCACAAAAGCAACATACGCATAACTCCCAAACAATCGATACATTGATTTCAATTTACACGCACACACATAAACCCACACCCACACACACACACGTCATACCAGAACTATTGTCCTCACTTAATCTAACTTTTCAATTTGACTCACACACAAAAGGACATCAAGTCCAAGAGCCATTAAAGGCACACACAGAGGTATTTACCGTACACTCCACTACAGCTACTATAAACCTATACACATATCCACCGTACACCCCACTACAACTACTATAAACCTCTACACACATCCACCGTACACTCCACTACAAATACTATAAACCTCTACACATATCCACCGTACACTCCACTACAACTACTATAAACATCTACACATATCCACCGTACACTCCACTACAACTTCTATGAACCTCTACACATATCCGCCGTACACTCCACTACAACTTCTATAAACCTCTACACACATCCACCGTACACTCCACTACAACTTCTATAAACCTCTACACATATCCACCGTACACCCCACTATAACTACCATATACCTCTTTGACACTTCTCTCCGCTGAAACCTTTGTTACAGCCTGCAACGCACATCCCTGTCAGACTGTGGCACACCCTGCGCATGCATCTCAAACTGCAATCTGTGAAATACACATATGTTATAGAGACGCTACTAGGTTTTTACAGGTATTTGGTGCGTGATGTCCCTGCAAGGATAAGACGAAATCTCTTAGATCCTATAAACCAATAATGAAACGGTTTTTATGGCGCCCTTCTTTCATCCCTACCATATCCGATAGTGCAATAGCCAAGGAGGCAGCACGAGAGATACAGCGGAGACGTTACCCTTGACCAGAATTATCCATTGGGTCTCACCGAAGATCGAACCAAATACCCTCATTTCGACAGTCGAGCGCTCTATCACACGACCATCTGTCCCCGCTAAAGGTATTTGGTAGCTCAAGGCAAAAAGTACCTGATTGAGTTTTGTATGATGAGGGCTCTGGTCGAGGGGGGTGTGGTACAACAGTCCGTCACCTATTTTGCCTATCCTTTGGTATTACTTATGTACTGTAACTAGTTAATAGAATGATGCAGGACTGTGAACTTACAAGACGAACAGTTAAAACCATATCTACCAGAAGGACAAGTAAAATTGCAAGCACCTCTAAATGGATCACATGACCGATCTGTAAATAAAATAATGTCATCTCCATCGAATGCTCTTATCACACGACCATCTGTCCCCGCTAAAGGTATTTGGTAGCTCAAGGCAAAAAGTACCTGATTGAGTTTTGTATGATGAGGGCTCTGGTCGAGGGGGGTGTGGTACAACAGTCCGTCACCTATTTTGCCTATCCTTTGGTATTACTTATGTACTGTAACTAGTTAATAGAATGATGCAGGACTGTGAACTTACAAGACGAACAGTTAAAACCATATCTACCAGAAGGACAAGTAAAATTGCAAGCACCTCTAAATGGATCACATGACCGATCTGTAAATAAAATAATGTCATCTCCATCGAATGCTCTTATCACACGACCATCTGTCCCCGCTAAAGGTATTTGGTAGCTCAAGGCAAAAAGTACCTGATTGAGTTTTGTATGATGAGGGCTCTGGTCGAGGGGGGTGTGGTACAACAGTCCGTCACCTATTTTGCCTATCCTTTGGTATTACTTATGTACTGTAACTAGTTAATAGAATGATGCAGGACTGTGAACTTACAAGACGAACAGTTAAAACCATATCTACCAGAAGGACAAGTAAAATTGCAAGCACCTCTAAATGGATCACATGACCGATCTGTAAATAAAATAATGTCATCTCCATCGAATGCTCTTTAAAAAATGTTTTCAAAAATAAATAAATAAAAAGAATATATTAAATTTTAAAATTTTGGAAAAAAATTATATATATCATATTTTGAGTAAAAAACATTTTCTCCAAAGGCATTAAAAATTATTGAAATAAATGAAAAAGCCAACGAAAGTGGTGCATCAAGGTTAAATTATATTTTCAACTTCTTTACTTCATCTTTGTTTCTATTAATAATGCATCAATCACCTAATCCCATTCTCCAATAATTACAAGTCAATTACAGATTCCTTCACCAACACACAAGCCTTAATCACCTACATTCCAGATTCCTTCACCAACACACAAGCCTTAATCACCTACATTCCAGATTCCTTCACCAACACACAAGCCTTAATCACCTACATTCCAGATTCCTTCACCAACACACAAGCCTTAATCACCTACATTCCAGATTCCTTCACCAACACACAAGCCTTAATCACCTACATTCCAGATTCCTTCACCAACACACAAGCCTTAATCACCTACATTCCAGATTCCTTCACCAACACACAAGCCTTAATACATCAAATCTAAGCATCAAAATATTCATCCATTTCTACATCAGCTACCAACTCAGTTTCCTTCGATTGCATGCAGTACTCCGTGTAAACATTACAAACCCCATGAGATACACCCAGTCTCCATGCACTTATCAAAGATTCACACATTAATCACACTCTGTGCATAAATAAAAAATCTACAACGTGTAATAATCAACGAACCCCATCAATGTCAACGAAACATCTGTGTACTAATTCTAAACCTCATAATCCGCATATCACCCTCCATTACATAAAATTAATTTATCCCAAGAACTATTTTTATCTCGTCTCATCAACTGCGATGGTCGAACTTGCAATAGCTTCTCTTTAGCGTGACCCTAGCTTTACTGCACCCCAACTTCACCATAGCTTAATTCCTGCTTCATCCTAGCTTCTCCCTAAAGTCAAGCCCATTACAAAAAAAAAACTCTTCAACAGCGGTATCAGTATTTTTGCTGCCTGGGGCGGACTCCACATGCCGCCCCCAATTTAGTATTCAGTTGAAACAGTACACCTGAACTACTTGCCTCAAGTCTGCTACAATATTCTATAACGCTTCCACGTACCTTGAGAAGACAGGTCACCTGTTGAGCCTTGGTTTGTACTATTTGTACTGTTATCTGTTGAACAGGTCAAACAAACAAAACGTAATTGCATCAAAAAGATAAATTCGACATGTCTTAAAATATGGTATGAAAACAAATTCCTCGTGAAATAATTATATAGCCCTTGTGATCTTTATTAGATTATCGATGACTTACGTTATCTGATATAAATGAAAAAAAAAATATTAAAAAAAAAAACGTTGACTTTTAGACTAACATGGACACATAATAAACTATAGGGTGAGAGAAAAAAAATCTAGTAGAATACTACAAAAATTAAGACCAAGCAGTAATCTAGATACTCTGGTGTGACTATGTATCTCTATAAGTAAAAGCGTGAAATAAGTTTTCTAAATTATTTTCATAACTATGCCTTCATTAACAAGGATCATACAGGAGAATACACGTTATAAAAAAAAGTACAGTTTCCCTCATTAAAAATTATACAGACTATTGGGGATAAGATGAAATGGAGTTCATCAGATACAGAGCCTCGTTAGTTCTAGGGCATTGTGTAGCTAGTACTATGACCAGCAGTCTTTACTTTCCCCAACAAATGCCAGGTACCTGTTGGTAAGATGGGTGGACGTAGTGACTTCAGTAGAACCCAAGAAAAGTCCTGAAACCCACCGGGGCTCGAATGCAGGGGGGGAAGGCTCTCATTTAGCAGCCGAGAGCTCTACCAGAGTACCACAGGGACGGATGGTCGTGCGGTAAAGCGCTCAACAGTCAGCCCGAAGCTACCTGATTTGATCGCGATGAGGACCAATGGATATTTCAAGTCATGGATTTAATTCCCGGCTATGTCTTCTGTGGTATCTCCATGGCCATTGCACGATCGGCTCTGGTTGGGATCAAAGAAAGGCACTACAAAAACCGTTTCACTAGTGTATTGTAAGATCTAATAGATTTCATGTGATCCTTACAGGGACTTCGCACACCAATCTACTATCGTGTACCCTAATACATGTAATGTATTGTATATATATATATATATATATATATATATATATATATATATATATATATGTTTACTAGACTCTGTATGCATATATGGATCACACACACACACACACACACACACATATATATATATATATATATATATATATATATATATAAATGTATGTCTTGCAATCTGATTGTGTATGTAAAGTATATGTTAAATTCACGTACCTGCTATCAACGTGGAAAAATCGTTGCTTACGTCACCTGCAAAAGATCAACGAACTTTGGACTCAATGACTGGCTTAGACTTGTTTGTTTTTTTACCGTTTTATTTGTAAATCAATAGTAAGCTATTGTTAATGACAGAGATGTACAAAAGATGTTAT
Source organism: Bulinus truncatus (assembly GCA_021962125.1). Lineage (NCBI taxonomy): Eukaryota > Metazoa > Mollusca > Gastropoda > Planorbidae > Bulinus > Bulinus truncatus. The sequence goes on along the minus strand of JAGDYQ010000031.1, from coordinate 4,081,709 downwards.
CACTCTGGTAACAAGAACGGAGGCCTAATAAAAAAAAACCAAAAAAAAAAAAAATAAAAACCTGCTACTTGGCATTTTTCTTAAAAAGTTTAGTGGGCATTAGTTTTCGTTTTCTCACTGTATGTAGCAATACTTACTTAGAAATGTTTGGATGTCATTCATACTAATTAGTCATGGATCACTTCTGATTGTTTGATTATATAAGGAATAAGATCTAGTCTAAACATCTCAAAGGGTGCTACTATGTATATAATGATGCATTTGTTTTTTTTAGAAAAATTATTGGTCCATTTTCGACGGGGCCTGATGAGCACAACGTCCAAACGCAGCGGTTCTCAAACCTCGAAAACAACAATAACAATTTTTTTTGTTATATTTACACTTGTATTCTTTACATTTAAAAAAACTTTTAGTTTTGTAACATCTAGAGGAATAGAGTTGTAATTGTGCTCACACATTCTGAGTTTGAGAATCACCGTCCGCAGTGTTATTGAGTGTATACACTGCGCAAACATAACAAATGAATCGACGACTTGACTTGTTTCAGAAATAGTCATAAACCCTGTATCAGCACATAAAATATTTGTCAGTTTCTAACCAATCTAATACATAATCCGCTAGCCTGGCGTACGTACGTTCGCGTGCGTACGTGTGTATAATGTGAAAAGATGGTCAAAGGGATACAACTCAACTATAAGGTGTCACTCGCCGGTCCGGGTACCGGGCCTTTGATCTAGTACACCAATAAAGGATGACGAGATTGTCTAAATTACCTTGACACAGGGCTGGATACTGGAAGTAGCACGTCTTACCGCTCAGTAATTTAGACTTCAAGCCCAACGCCAGACAGGTACTGGAGTTTTGACCAGTGTCTGTTTCATCTAGTAAACTTTCATCGACAACAATGGGCGTGTCCACCCAGGTAAACGTCGCGTCCTCGCTAGAGTTTAAGCGTCCTCCTAACCAAACTGGGGAATAAGTCAAAAGAAAAAAAAAGAGGTAATGTTGGCAAAGAGATTCTTTTCACATACATGAAAGTTTTTAGCGGAGGGTCTTAGGGAAAAAACGGTCATGGGCTGAATTAATTTAAAGGCAGGTTGGAGATAAATGTAATATAAATAAAAGCGATTTGGGTTCTGCGTTAAATCGAAAGTAAAGAGTAAATATAACAGTATTCCAGTTTAAAATACAAATCATGAAAAAATCGGATCTGCCCGAAATAAAAAATAACCCAGCCATCCGATCAATCCTAAAGGGATATCACTATATACAAAAGTTAATATAATAATATCGATTTTTCATCTTGGTTTCATGAAGTCGCATATTAATAACCGAAAGCCAAAAAATGCACATCCCTTAAACCCCTGCCCCCACACCCGGATGATGGAAAAAAAATTGTGTGAACCTCTTCCGTCAAGTTAAGATGGGCCAGATTTGTCCTTTGTTTATGCCACAATAATTGTGCGCATCCCTTTAAAGAGTATACTGCAAGCAGTTAAGGTTCTATAACTGAGATTAGATCATTTCTGCATTAAAAGTGTGGACTTCCCACTACACGCGTTACCCATCGCTGAGAATCCCTGAAGTCAAATGAGAATATTCATTTGCTGCAGTCGTTGATTCGGTAGTCTTTCGTGTTTCTTAGCATATAATAGATTCTATCTCTTCCTAATAGGGACTTCACACACACACACACACACACACACACACAAGCCCACACGCACAAGCACGCAATCACGCACAAATGTCTAATTTAACCATCTAATTTAATGGAACTAAAAAATTCCATAAAATTTCAGTACAAGGCAGTGATAGAGCAGACAAAATTGCTGAATAAATTCATAAATATTCCTTCTCTAACCATACGAGGTACTAATCTTGGAGCACAGTTTCACGGTTGGAGCTAAGTAGTTCTTTGATGGTATTATAGCTACATCAGATGAATAATTTTTACATGTTTTCTGAAATGAAAGAAGTTTATTTTAAACATATATATATATATATATATATATATATATATATATATATATATATATTCTTTTTTCGAACTTTGGGGGACAGGCTCAGATTTGATACCATCGGGGGACATTTTAGAAAACGCTGTAAAATATTAATATCCTATCAATGTTAAGTTTTAAAAGACTTTTTATAACGTATTTGATGTCTACTTTAAGATTTAAGTTTCAATTTAAAAAAAAGTTCATATTAAAAGATATACGTTTTTACTGTCACTCGGGGGACACGGCTTCAAACATACTTTGGAGGACACGCTTGATAACCAGCCTGTCGGAGGACACGTTGCTAAAAGTCGTTTAACTCAGCTATTTTGAAATATTTTGTATTTTTTTTCTTTAGACGCATTCATTGACATAAAAGCAATTATTTTAATACTGTTTTTAATTAAAAAAACTTAATTTAACATTAGTTTTAATAATTTTTATTACTAATTGTACACTTTATTTTAAGTACAGGCCTACTTTTTAATCTATTATTGAATTTTTTTAACTTTCAAGGAACTTTTAATAAGGATATTATTTATATAACATAATAAAAACAAAAAAAAATCAGTTTGAAATACTTTTTTAAGACTTTTTGTTAATCTTATATATGTGCGACTTTGGGGGACACATATATGTCCCCTAACTAACGTCTCACGTCTTATCGTCCATTGGGCGACATATACGATTTGTTTAGCGAAAAATATCACATATGCTTAGACGTATGTTATGAGTGAGGAAAAATATCTTTATTAAAAACCATATTAAGTAATTTATGTTACTACATACATTATGCAACATCTATATCTTATAATGTTATAGTACTCGAATTATTAAGACCTTACACTAAAATGTTTATTGTTTTTGCAGTGATGATAGTTGATAAAAATTTCACGTCAGCACATTATACATAATTCTTACATTAGCTATACGTGTATATGTCTGTATTGTACCAATAGAAACGTGCAGCCTTCAATGTATACATCCATTTGACCATCAGGGATTTGTTTACTTACGATTGACCTAAAATGACCTTTGAAAGTTAGAATCTCTATTTAGCATTAATTAATCATTCAATGAATTTATATAAGATATGCTCTAATGTTATGCCATCTTATTGTAGAAAACTATCAAATGACAACTTGCAAGTTTAAAAAATAGAATAGAGCGAGAAACGCTGATAAATTTGAATTACATTAATCCAGATGCCCTTCCCAAGTTTCCGACCATATTTGGCTCCTCCCCCAACTGTCGAGATAGTTTATCTCAAAAACGTGTAGTGGATAGAGCCCAAGGCAAGTGTCCAGAGTGTCCAATCAATTATTTGGTATCAAGTATACACAATGTGTGGAGAGTTAACAGGTCGACATATTTTAAAACTTTTACCCTTATAAAATAAAAACTTTTAAAAACAAAATTATAAACAAAATCACAAAGGTGAGGGTTTGCAGCATACTCATTTATTTGCAAAAATATATGGAAATAAATTAATGTTTTTTAATAATAAAATGAGTGTAGCCTAAAAAGAAATATATTTTTATTGTTTCTTTTTATTCCAATAGTCTTCTTATTTTTTGGCGCTCGTTGAATACTTTTGATTTAATGGTTTGTATTTTTCTGCACTTCTGGTACCTCTGAAAGTATCTTATGTGTTCTTAAAAACTCCTGAATTTCATTTTTTCTGAAAAATAAAACACATTTTTTAAGATACTGCAAGCAATTATATTAAACTTTTTTTCTTTGTGACGAAACTTAACAATTTAAATTATGTTAAAAGTTAGTGTTTACTAAAAAAAATACATAGGTGTGTTTTAGTATATTGTGTTCTTGTTAGATTGGGGGTTTGAGTGACTTAATAATGCATACTTATAAAAAAAAGTCTAACATATTTTAAGTTAAACAGATCACCAATCCACGACATTCAGTCGGATAGTCAAGTGAGTACAGTTTAATAATGAATCATTTTAAATGGTTTATACCTGGCAGTGAACCAGGCCCGAAGCGTGCGGGGGGGGGGGCTAGGGGGATGGCCCCTCCCCCTGTGTTTTGTCTGGCCCCCTCTGCTTGTTTGCTCTACTTAGTAACATTTATTTCCTGCCACCCCTGCTATTGGCCTGACCCCTGCTGTGGAAAGCTTGGCCCCTGCTGTTGAATTTTCACGCTATGGGGATGCAGTGAACTTTTGCGCCTGACAATAGTTTTTTTTTTCTTGTTGTGAACACTGCTGTACAGGGCTGCCACTGATTGCCTCAAACTTGTCTGTTATATATTCATGAAAGAGATTATTAAGATGCTATGCAATTTGGAATAAATTCTAAAAGGTTTAAAATAATCCGTTAGAAGCTAGTTTAAACTCACTTGTATGAGATGTGTTTGTATAGACCATCAAATGGCAGTTTTCAAGCTCACTATTTGTTATTTCAGTTGCCGCTAATGTATTTTTCGACAGTTCCTTATTTGCTATTTCAGTAGTACTAGCTGTAGAGAGTAAAAACTGGATTGTTGATCTCCTTTTGATAATATATAAAATAATTAATTTTCATTATAAAAGTAAAATGTCATCATTAAATGCAAAAACTATACACTAAAATGTATACATTAAAATGTCTAACTTACCTTAAGAAACCAGCTAGTTGCCTGTATCTAACTTATGTAAGCATCCACCTGCGTGAATTATTTGTTGAGTAGCAAGAGAAGCCTGGTAAACGTGTTTTTTGATGTCCTCACTGTGGCCCATGTGTGAAAAAATAGCACCTATTTTGATGTAAAGATATTTCAATATAACAAAAAGCTTAAATGGATTTCTAAAATATATGTTTAGTATGGCACAGTGGCGTCACTAGAGGCATTATGGGGGGGGGGTAATGACATAAAATAAACAGTTCTAAATCTCATAGAAGAAAAAAACTCGTCAAATTTATAACAGTGCAGAGCAGTAGCACATGGTGCCACCATGCAGATTGTAAAGAGCTTAGGTACATAAATACATCAGAAAGCTGTTTCGAACAATCCTGAGTATTTTGCGAACGTTCTAAAAAAGGACGCATGTAGTCACAGAGTTTCAAAGTTTAATGAAAGTAATACATTTTTTTCTAAAATACTGTCAGTAATACTACCGTTTTTATCGCTTAAGTATTTTAAAATATATTCTCTAAGGTCTAGTGCAGGAAAATTCGTTCAAGTATGTACCATTGCTCATGGTGGAAGTCTTTGAAGGGGGGGGGGGACAACCTGAATTTTTTGCACCGGGTTGCACCAAACCATAGTGACGCCACTGGTATGGCACAGCATTTAATAAATACATATCTGAAAATCCAAACAGTAGATATTATACAGAAACATAAGATACAATATAGCAGCAGTATATACAATATAGCAAAAGTACATACAAAACAGCAACATTAGATACATAACGGAAACCGAAGATACAATATAGCAGCAATACATACAATACAGCAACAGTATGTACAAGATACAATACAGAAACTGTAGATACAAAAAATACAGCAACAATAGATATATTACAGAATAGTAGATACGATACAGCAACAGTTGAAACCATACAGCAACATTAAATATTATAGACAAAATATAGAAACAATACAGCAACAATGTATATAATACGACTACAGTATATACAATACATCAACAGTAGACACCATATTGCAACAGTAGATGAAAATACAGAAACAGTAGATACTATACAACATAATAGATACAACAAAGTAACAGTACAAACCAATACAGCAACAGTAGATCATATACATCAGCAGTAGATATAACAGAGCAACAGTAATCAAATAATGTTATCTAGTAAGAAGAATATGACATGTAATTAAAAGAAGTGGGTAAAGAAGAAATACTTTGGAGATTAATACATGGAAGTTAACAATTGTAGAAGGACGGGGTAGGGGGGTGAGAGAAAAATTGTCTATAGGAGATTATACAAAAAAAATAAAAAAATTAAAGAAGCATCTTTGACGTAAAAAAAGTAATGTCAAACATTCATTTAATACATTAAAAAAGTGCACAGGTATATGAATGCCTACTTACCTAAAGTGTAGATTTTCTTTACTGGAAACTTGAAACACTTTTTTGATCGATAAAGGCGGAAAATTGAATCACTTAGTATGGTAGTTTCAAAATGTTCGCTTTAAAATGTCTTTTATACTCTTTTATAGTCAGCCGAATTTCCTAAACCGACCAAATGGCAACCGTTTTTTTTATGTCGTAATAAGTGAAAAGAAGGGGGTATCCAGAGGTCAGATTAGTTCTTCAGCATTAGATTGAGCATCACCTTAACACTCTTGATGAGTTAACATAATCAAATTAATAGATTTACATTCATGCATAAAATCTATGGATACATTTTTAACTGTCACTTTATTTTTATATTTCAAAGAGGTTTTAAAAGTCAGATTGCAGCTAAATTAGTTTGAAAAGTTTATATCGTATTGAATACATAAGTCATATTTATGTTACACTGTACTGATTTAATACAATGGTCCCCAACCTGGGATGTGGTCCGGTACAAATTTATAAAAAAAATGTACTGGACCGAACAAGAAACAATAAATTAATATCCATATTAATATTGTGATGTATTTCCTTTTAAGTTGTGCGAATTTCTATAGAAGAGAGGCTAGCAATGATTTAATAGACACAAAATTCTAGTGAATACTATTGTTTATATTAATTGTCAATAATATTATTTAACTAAATATATTGCATATATAAAATATGAGAAATAACATTTTAAATAGAATGCGCGAAGAAAGGGGGGGGGGAACTTTGAAAAAAAAATTAATGGTCGGGTTTGGGTGCGATAGTGTGGGAAGACAGAAATATACCATCGAATTGTCAAAGACAAGTAGTTGTCAGGTGGGGGGGGGGGGGCGATGAGCGGGGAAGACAGGAATGTATTATCGAAATGTCAGAAGCTCAGCAGTTGTCCGGGTAATCACTTTTTTAAGATGTTGAGAGGGGGGGGGGGGAAAGGTTTGGCGGACGTGAATGAAAACTGAGCTAAACATCAAAAAGCGTGCCGACCAATGGCGATACCCGACAGTACGTCACTCACAATGCATTCCTACCGTCTTTCCTCTCTACACGCTACGTAATGTTTACACAATAGGTTTATAAAAAAATAAACATACTTTTGTAAATGCTGGATTGTTTTCATTAAGAAGATTATTGTGATAAAGATTTCCTCAATCAATAATGCCAAATTGTCACACTAAACAACAATTATAATTAGTAACCATTACACAATTAGGGAAATAAACAATACATATTCTTTAACACGTCGAAATGGTTAATAATTGCATCGGTGGAAATATATTTCTCTTTATATATAGAACAATAATTATACTAAAAATTAAATGCAAATAAATATTTGGTTTCTCTTTTCATGAAGGCGATAGCAAATTATTGCACCTGAGCAGCAAATAGCCTAGACACTGATCAGCTAATGACACATATTTATTCTATTACTATGATCGAATGAGTTCTGTTTAATAGCTTATAGCAAATTGACTTCTTACACAATATGATTCGAGCGAGGTAAATTAAAAATCGAATATCATGATGATTTTTTATACTTAGCATATTAACTTATAACACTTATTGATTCTGTCATTCAAATTGATCTACATATGAGATACAAATTTAAAGAAAAAAGTTAACCGATCAAAAGAAAATATGATTACACTCCTCACAAGTCACCTAAACTTCCTAAGCGATTTATGTTTAGGCTGTTCGCCTTGATCGTAAAAGCACTTGAATAGGATGGGGAGAGGATTCTGACAATTCTAAGATACAGTAAACCTAACATGTGGTCTAAGCCTAGCAGCCTCGTAGCGTGAAAATTCTACAACAGGGGCCAGGCACTCTACAGCAGGGGCCAGGCAATAGCAGGGGGGCCAGGTAATACATCTTACTAAGTATAACAAATAATCAGAGGGGGCCAGACAAAACGCAGGGGCCCCCGGACTCCTACCCCCCGCACGCTATGGGCCTGAAACCTAGTAATGTCGTACACCTTGCCCCCGTACACTATAACCTGGTCAGCCACGTGGCCACACGATTTATTTATTTTTTCAAGGGCAACAAAAAAAAAACAACACATTATTACTACAAACATTGCAAAATATTAATACTACTATGTAATTTTACAATGCATCTGAGTTGTTGTTTAAATCTGAGTAGTTGTGTGCATCTAGGTTTTTATGTGCCAGTAGTTTGTTATGTGCCTCTGTGTTGTTGTGTGCCTCGGAACTGGTGTGTGCCTCTAAGTTGTTGTGTGCATGTAAGTTGTTGTGTGCATCTGAGTTGTGTGTCTATGAGTTGTGTGACTGAGTTGTTGTGTCTCTCTGAGTTGTGTGATTGTGAGTTTTGTGTGTCTCTGAGTTGTATGACTGTGAGTTGATGTGTGTCTCTGAGTTGTGTGATTGTGAGTTGTTTTGTGTCTCTGAGTTGTGTGGCTGTGAGTTGTTGTGTGTCTGTGAGTTGTGTGACTGTGAGTTGTTGTGTGTCTCTGAGTCGTGTGATTTTGAGTTGGTGTGTATCTCTGAGCTGTTGTGTGATTGTGAGTTGTTGTGGATCTCTTAGCTGTTGTGAGATTGTGAGTTGTTGTGTATCTCTGAGTTGTGTGACTGTGAGTTGTTGTGTATCTTTGAGTTGTGTGACTATAAGTTGGTTAGTATCTCTGAGCTGTTGTGTGATTGTGAGTTGTTGTGTATCTCTGAGTTGTGTGACTATACGTTATTGTGTATCTCTGAGCTGTTGTGTGATTGTGAGTTGTTGTGTGTCTCCGGGTCGTGTGATTGTGAGTTGTGTATTTCTGAGCTGTTGTGTGCCTCTGAGTTGTTATGAGCGTCTGAGTAACACGCATCCAATGATTTTTACGTAATATTAGAGAATGTTTGGTTTTATTGAAACACATGATATAATTGATTGTTTTTGGTAGTGGAAAGATGCGAATCCGATATACAGTTTTAAAGTTTAGTACACATAAATTAAAAGTTGTTTAGACAATACTTTTTTAAAACAGAAATGTAAAAGTTTTCGTGAAACTTTTGGTCAGAAAGATTTAAGTAGTTGTAATATTTTTCTTTAAATCCCTATTATTACTCGAATTTGTGTTTATATTATTTATGAGTTGATACTAAAAAATCTTTGTTTATATAATCCTTTTTTTTATCTACTAAAAAGCAAATCATTGGTCACTGATATTATGTTAAACAACTGTGCCCAGTGTAGATGTGGGTGGGAGATAGATTATGAGCCAGATCAAAAAGAAGGTAGCGCAGAGTTCAGTGGGGGGGGGGGGAGGAATGTACATTGATTTGTCAAAAGTCGAGTCGAGGTAAAGGTGAAATTAAACACGATGGACAAGGTAGATTTGGGGTGGGCGGCGGCATGTGTAGCCGTGGGGGTGGGGGGAAGGGGTAGTGAGTGGCGAAAGTACAAACCTACCCGTATGGGTTATTAGCATTTTAATTCCTCTGGCTATTTGGTGAAAGAAGTGTCGGGGGAAGGGGGCTAGCCGCAAACGAGGATTTAAGTCTTTATTATCTGTTAAGTAAGGTAGAAACAAAATGTTCGCTTTAAAATGTCTTTTATACTATTTTATAGTCAGCCGAATTTCCTAAACCGACCAAATGGCAACCGTTTCTTTTATGTCGTAATAAGATCAAAAAGTACAACGCAAGAACGTTTCTTTCGCACAGTAGTGAAACCGTGAAATTCTCACCATGTATCCAATTCTTTACCCGCTTTGTTGTTCGCAAAATAGAAAAACGGCGGAGGGCGGGGTGGGGGGGGGGAAGAGGAGGGGTTAGTGAAAGGGGTGGGGGGTAACCAGAGGTCAGATTTGTTCTTCAACATTGGATTGAACATCACCTTAACACTCTTGATGAGTTAACATAATCAAATTAATAGATTTACATTCATGCATAGAAATCTATGGATACATTTTTAACTGTTACTTTACTTTTATTATTTAAAGAGGTTTTAATAATGAGATTGCAGATAAATTAGTTTGAAAAGTTTGTATAGTATTGAATAAATAAATCATATTTATGTTACACTGTACTGATTTAATACAGTGGTCCCCAACCTGGGCTGTAGTTCGCTACAAATCTATAAAAAAAAATTTACAGGACCGAACAAGAAACATTTAATTAATATCCATATTAATATTATGGTGTATTTCCGTCGAAATTGTGCGTCTTTCTATAGAAGAGAGGCTAGCAATGATTTAATAGACACAAAATTCTAGTGAATACTATTGTTTATATTAATTGTCAATAATATTATTTAACTGATTATATTGCATATATAAAATATGAGAAAGAACATTTTAAATAGAATGCGCGAAGAAAGGGGGGGAGCTTTTAAAAAAAAAAGGTCAGGTGGGGGTGTGATGAGGTGGGAAGACAGAAATATACCATCTGAAGCTCAGTAGTGGTCGGAGTTACCACTTTTTTAAATGTGGGGGAGGGGAAGGCTTGGCGGACGTGGATGAACAATGAACAAAACTTTAAAGAACGTGCCGACCAGTGGCGATACCGGACAGCAGTACGTCACTCACATTGCATTGCTACCATCTTTCCTCTCTACACGCTACGTAAAGCATACACCAAAGTATCAAAAAAATACTTTGGTAAATGATGCTTTTCATTAAGAAGATTATTGTGGTAAAGATTTCCTCAAACGATAATGCCAAATTGTCACAGCAAACAACATTTATAATTAGTAACCATTACACAATTAGGGAAATAAACAATAAATATTCTTTAACACGTCGAAATGATTTATAATTGCATCGGTGGAAATATATTTCTCTTTATATATATAGAACAATATCAATACTAAAAAGAATATGCAAAAAAAAATTTGGTTTCTCTTTTCATGATGGCGATAGCAAAATATTGCACCTGAGCAGCAAATAACCTAGACACTGATCAGCTAATGACACTTATTTATTCTATTACTATAATCGAGTGAGTTCTGTTTAATAGCTTATAGCAATGGTCACTGATTTGATGTTAAAAACCATGCCCAGTGAAGGGGTGGGTGGGAAATAGATAGTGAGCCAGATCAAAAATAGAAGCTAGCGCAGAGCTCAGTGGGTGGGGGGGGGGAAAGGCATGTACACTGATGTGTCAAAAGCCGAGTCGTTGTAGGGTGTAATTAAACACGATGGTCAAGGTAGCAAGTGAGTGTGTGTAGCCGTGGGGGGGGGGGTATTAAATGGTGAACGTACTAGCCAACCCGTGTGGGTCATTATCATTTTATTGCCTCTGGCTATTTGGGGAAAGAAGGGTCGGGGGTGAGGGGGGGGTCAGCCGCAATCGAGGATTTAAGTTTTTACTGTCTGTTAAGTACGTCTCGCATTTCATTGACACTAACCATTACGTCATTGGAATTTTCTTTCAGAGTAAAATACTTTGGTAAAGATGGTTATTTCTTAATAGTGAGTCGATCATAAAAAAGTCAGTTAACATATATGTCTTCATTAAGTTGCGCTAAAATGTTGAAAATCATTCCTTAGATCATATATGCATTTATAAAAATTATTGTTTAACCTATCATGCTGGCCAATTCCTGAAGTTTTCCGGCTAGCAAACATTTACCATAATATATACATAGTAAATAAGAGAATAATAAAATAGAACAAAAATAATATGTCAATTACTGGACTAACAAGTTACTAGTAAGTTACGTTTTGTACTATAACTCGACCTTCAAAAAAATTCTTCTATAACCACTTTTAACAAAAGCTGAAATCCATCTCCAACCTTCAATTATAATATTACTCTATAATGAGTTTTGTTTTACAGTATTGTCTGTTTGGTTTATAATTATCCTGCGACTACACTATCCGGCGTAGTAAACAATAGTTATCCGCAAAAAAATGAATGATTATATAGTTTGAGTAATAATGATACACACACTTTCTTGAATAAATTTTTTAAATAAAAAGAGTGTATTATACTAGTATGTGTAAGGCAGTTAATTAGTTTGTGCATGGTTGTACTGTCTAACCGTCTTTGGCAGAATTGTGAATGTGTCATTAGTTCGGATCACAGATTATATATAATCTATGGTTTGGATAGTTTGTATCTTTCAAGTGAAATAATATTTTATTAGATTTCAAAATCTGTTACAGCTAAAAAGGCGTTAATAGTAATAATTAAATAAATATGGCACCCAAAGTTATCAAAATAGATAGTCTTCACCAAAACACTATACCGGTTCATTAGATCCCGGATAGTTTTTACCATAACAAAATACCGGTACATTAGATCCCGGATATTCTTCACCTATACATAATACCGGTACATAAGATCCCGGATGTCATCCTCTATACAATACACAATAGCGGGACATTAGATCCCGTTCTCTTGTCCCTGTATAGCCCGTAAGCTGGGAGCGAATCTGTTAGGATAACGAAACCAGTCCCCTACTGCAATAACTCATTAATGTATTTCACTACCTTGAGATTGTTTACTATACTTTTATCCTCTGTGGTAAGTCCACAATAAACGATTGTGACATTTCACATATTTAACTTATACTATTTTTGAGTGTGTGACAAATACACAACGGACAAAACCCCCAGTGAACATAACCCCCAGCTGACGAAACCCACAACGGACGAACCCTCAAAATATAAAAATCGATTTTGAGTCAATATTATTAATACTTCTATATATGCAAAGTTGACCATGGGCTAAGAGAAATGTTTGTCGATGTAACACAGTCTATCAATAGGCATGTTTCTAATTAAGTAAATAAAGGATTGGCTTTCGACCACTGTGGTTGTTAAGCTGTTTCTTTACCGTCTGTTATAAAATGTATGTTTGACATGAGAATTAAAAGGTAGAATAAAGATACGGTCAGTCTTGACCTTGGGCTAAAACCTTTAATTTTGTTTGTTTTACCTGGTAAGATAAGCTGCCTGTTGATGTAAAGCTAACAATGGATTAACTTTAGACTACTGGAAGGGCTAATGCAGCTTACTGGGATACTTTGAAACAAAAATTCACTTCAAAATACGTAAGGTAAAACAAACAGCATACGAACCGCTGTGGTCGAAATCCAATCCGTTATTTAGGTAAAAAAACATAGGAACATGCCTATTGATGACAGACTTGTATCGGCAAATATTTCCCGTAGCCCATGGTCAAGATTATTTATATAAAAGTATCAATGATATCGATTTAAATACGATGTAATATTTTGAGGTTTTTGTCCACTGATGTTTATGTCCTCTGGGGCTTTAGTCGTCCTACACTCGTTTTTTCGTGGGGATTTTGTCCGAATACCGAATCAGTGCCCTTTCGACATTAATTTCTGACAAAAAATAGCAGACTGATACACGTGTCATGAAATTTCAAAATTATAATAGCTACCGGTAATCTAAATCATTTGATTTTTATCTACCAATCATTGATGTCATTTCCCAAAAGATGAAATTTATTGATGTTTAGAAATTGCATCCTTACCCCCCCCCCTTGCACTTCTCCATGTCAACAATTATAAGACATTTTCAGACCACCTTACCCTCTCTAAGCTGTTGAAGAAATTAATGGACGAACCCTAATAGCTTGTTCTTTGATAACCACTTTGCGAATTAATGAAATGTATGCACTTGGTCAAAGTGAAGCTGGGACTATAATTGTTACTATTATAACTGTCAATCACATGGCTTATAAATAAAATATCTTGAGTAACGTCATATTAAATACACTATGACTAATTATGCTACTATTTGAACTAGTCCACACAAACACTCTACAACTTTGGTCAATTAGCTTTCTATCCTTTCATTTGCATGTGTGTATATGTATATACTTTATGGCTGTGTGTTGTTATGTGTGTTTAATAACGATTTCTTTTATTATGAATGTCATTCTTTATATTTATTACTAGATAAAATTCCATGCGTAATTATTACTATTTGTCTAGTTGAAACAAAATTAACCTCAACACTGTAAGGCTGTGGAGATAAAATTCAGAACCCGGCTGACCATCAGCTTGAAAGATTAGGTGTGAAATTTAGCACCGACTCTTTAACATCTGGAAGTGTCCTCCTTCCCGCTCCTCTTTTACACTTCTGCTTTTGTATCTACCGAACACATCTTTCTTATAATGTATATACAGTGCCACATTCACAAGCGAATTTAACTAGTGTGATGTAGAAGGAAAGTTAACGTTTGCACTTTACTATGAAATTTTTAATTCATAACTGCAAATATGAGAATGCCTTTGTTATATTTATATATTACCTTTTTTGACTCTAGGAAGTTATAAGGGAATACACTAATGCAACATTGTACTTTAGTTACTGTCTTATGTCTTCGGATTTTTCTATCAAACATTTTACTGCTAAATTTCACTGAAAAGCCAACAAAATACTTAGCCAACTTTTATACAATTTGTGACGTCTTTCTTTTAACGGGAGTAAAAACTAACAAATATATATTTCTTTTTTTCTATAGCACTGGAATAAGCCTAAACAAAATTAAAGTTAGCTTATGTGGTCTTAAAGCGACCGCTTGCAAATCTTGAGCCCGTATTAATTTTGACAACTGGGGCCCCATCGTACCGAAACTCTAAAGTATTTTATACCGATCCGTAGGAAACTGCTCTTTTGTTTTTTAAGTATGACTGCCGTAATGTGAAACATGCACATAGCATTCCTTTTGCACGAACAAACACTTTGGATCATCAAAAAACAAACGATTACGCTTAAATTTGTATTGTGCTAAGGTAAAAAAGTAAAACATTTAAAAGATCACTTTTGTATATACTAGCAGATAATAATAGACAAAATGTTCAAGTCATTATGGCAAAAGAAACAATTTGATATATTTGGGAATTTTATTGCAAAATGAATTAAATATTCCACACGCTCACTTCGGTCTATTCAGCAAATTTTGACTAAATAAAGTAAATCATAAATGTAAGTCATGTTTCTTTTTGAGGAAAGGGGGGGGGGGCGGAAGGGGGCTCGGACAAAAATAATTTATCGTTAACTGGAATAAGTTTAAATGTCAGTTTTTTTTTAAGATATGAAAATGGTTTTCCTATTATATAAATCACTGAATTTCCCTATAAGAATTGAATAACATCACCATTAATTTATCTCAACCAATTGTATTAACAGCAAATCATCGTTTAGATAACCGTTAATAAGAAACTTACTTTTTCCACGCCCATGCCATATTTGACCAATGAACGACGTAGGCTACACGTGGCGGGTGTAAGGCAAAAAAAAAGTCTATCAGTCACGCAAACATGACCCCGGTAAATTAAGGTCAACTTTTGGTGGTTTTAAGTTGGAATGCATAAGAAAGTAAAGTTGAACTAATTCTATCACAAAAAATGACCAATTACTAAATTAAGATTGTGATATATTAAAAATAATATATACTTAAACTACAAAAGAATAAGAGATGCATGCGTATTTACTTAAGTTTTGTAGAAACTCATTAAAAAATATATAATAAGATGCCACGACACATATATATTACTTTTAAATCAGGCTCAAATGAAAGAATGTTCAATTTTAACAGGAGTCTGATGATTAGCACACAACAGAGAAACGTAAATTAAAGACTACAGGAAGAAGGTAGCAAAATAAAACAAATAGTTATATCACAGACATTTATATAATAAACAAGAATTGTGGAACGTAAAGATTAGACTAAAGAAAGACCATAAATAAAACTACAGAAAAGTTACTATTAAATAAAGACATACAGATAAAGAAAAATACCACCGAATGTGTATTACATTTATCACCAAAAGTATCTCATTTAGATATGATGGCGATGTCTATACAATGATTGGTCTAGTCCAGGGGTCGGCAACCTGCGGCTCGCGAGCCGCATGCGCCTCTTTCGATGTCAAATTGCGGCTCTTTCGATGTCATATTGCGGCCTAATCAAATACCATAATATTGAAACAAAAATTATAGTGGCTCTTTAAAACTGAGGAAAATGCAAATTTTGACTTTTGGCTCTTTCGTCTCAAAAGGTTGCCGACCCCTGGTCTGGTCAATAGGTACGATTTGTTTTTATTACGCACCTTGAGGTTAAACCATTCAACATCTGCATCGATGCACTTGTAGCAGTGGTCAATAATTAATGTGAAACTCGGGTCTATGCATGAAACACAAACACTCATATCTGTACAGGGGAAAATATGAAAACATAATGTATTTTTGTTTTGTTTTTCAAACATATAGGAGCAAGTAAAATTTGAAAACTTGACAGGGCTACACAATTTCTTATCGCATTTTCGGGCATAGCAATCAGTTATAACATTATTTGGTAGACGTGTAGGATTAGGAGTGCTCCAGAGATCAAAGATTGTCATTGCCCGAATATTTGCGCCGGAAAAGCATACTGGAGAGTGAAAATTACTTTCAAACTACGATGAAATGGAAGTATATATGCGGTTCATCTAATAAAATAATAGCGATTTGGGTTCTGTGTTATTTTCAGAGGTATTTTTTACCCTGTTTGGGCATACGATGTATATTGTTTCTGATAGAGTTAAATTAATTGTGAAGGCATTGCCTACTTTGGCTTGATAAATTAATTTTAACCATTGAAATAAATACTCTTACCTAAACAACAAATAAAGTAAATTATTCCGAGCAAACCGTGTGCAGTCATTGTAAATTCAAGCCACACTAACAAAGTTAACGAATGTCTGACTTCTTTATAGCCAATCGTCATCAGTAATTACACTAGAATATTAAAAGTAGAAAGATATATAGAATTAAGACATTTTTTATAAAATGAGTTACACAGAAAGCTATTAAGTGTTCTCTTTATTAATAAACATTCCTTAAAGAGCTGAATAGCTGATACCATAATCAAATTACTTTTTGAAATACCTACAGTTAGATTGTAACTAATGTGTAATCAGGCTTGGCTCTAACTACTCGTTTGTTTATCTAATCTACCGACATGTTTAGTTCAATATATAGTGTTTACATTATTTTATAAATACCGTATCAACCTACAGTCAAAATTATTCCCACGTCTGTGATCACATCGAATCATTAAATGAACAGTAAACGACGATACACATATGTTAAAGTAATGTCTAGCTTTGGAACATTAATTCGCTTGTATTAGTTATATTTATTGTTTTGTAATATTCTGCAGGTTCTAAAATTTCTGTCTCCTTTCAGTATACCATGCAACTTAAAAAGGTGTGCAAATTTATTAATGAAGCAAAACACAACATTAAGTAGCCTAATTACAAGGAATAGCATAAACCAGTTTAACATCTGTGTAACCCTCTATTAATTTTTGTAATACTAGATACCCTTAGTTAAAAAAAACAACCTGCATTTAGTTTTGACGGTTATATTCAGACTTGTCCATGGGACATATTTTTCTGTCCCATCATATCCCATCCCATGGTAATTTATGTCTGTCCCGTCCGATGGGATTTCTATGAACTCCCATGAAATCGCCAAAGACACCAATCATCAACTACAACAATGGCTGACAGTCTGATTGCTGACGTAACGGTTGTGCCTCCGCTACACGCAAGCGGTAAACAGATTATGCATAAATGCGTATTGCTTCAGCTACGCACGGCAAATTTATATGTATTCATCGCCAATCTCTTAAAATCAGGCAGTGCTATTGGTGTTAATAGCTTGCGCTCCATCTAGTTAGAGCATTTTCGAAAACAAATGCTCTATTGTCCCCGTTTTGTCTGTCTGTCTGTCTGTCCGTCATCACCCTAGATCTCAACAACCATAAGTCCTAGACCCATGATGTATATATCATTTTGTAGGTCTTGGCCTGCCAAGAAATGACTTCTGTACGTTTTGCAATCTGACCTCTGAGGGCCGTAAAAGCGGGCTTGTAAAGTACCGTTTTTTACTATATAAGCTATATTAACATAGGAGCGCCCTATATCTCAGCAACCATAAGTCCTAGACCCATGATGTATATATCATTTTTTAGGTCTTGGCCTGCCAAGTGTACATCAAAAGTCCATTTTGCGATCTGACATCTAAGGGCCGAAAAAAAAGACTTTCCTAGGTACCGTTTTTGCTTATATTTTAAATATAAATAATAAAGCTAATCAAAGGGGCGTAATCATTATTTATTTTGTAACAGTTATTCAACATGATTACTTCCCTCTCTATTTCTCAAAACACGGAAAAAAAAAATACGGATTTCGTTCGGCGAAAATGCTCTAAAATGTCCTTTGTCCGAAACGGAAAAGACTTAAATTGATTGTTTTTTATACATCTTTGTGTGTGACGCACCAAAATGCAAAAGAACCATCTTATATTATAAAAGGTTATGTGTATTTATTTATTTATTATATACTATCCGGTGTCCGGCCACAAGATAAATAACAGTTGACGCAATACATATTCGAATGAAAAAGAAGGATTAAAAGCTTTAAAAATTAACAAATTTGGGTTAGCTCAGGTGCACATCAAGTCGATATGACGCGGCTACTCTTTCCCATGCCGTGTCCCATGGGACATGGAAAATACAATTGTGTGCTGTACTATTCCGCCCCATCCCATGGGACGTTTCCCTATGGGGTTCCCGCGGGAATCCTATTCCCATGGACAAGCCTGATTATATTTTCATTGTTTTTGCTTTAGCTTGTTAGTTCAGTGTAATGCGTAACCCACCTACACCCTGGGGTTAGCGTACCCACACTTTGAGTAACAATGGCAGAAAATATGGACCGTAAATAATTATGCTTTTATACTTGCAGCTTCAAATTCAGATTTAATTATTATAATTAATGTATGTATATTCCCATTTAGGTATTAGTGTCTAGAATTAGAAGCATAACAAGCTTTAGTTAGGCCAGAATTGAAAAGAAAAATGATCGCCTTATATATGTTGCGGAAACGCTTCCCGCAAATTGCGTTGTAAAAAAGCGTTGTCATGTGTAAATGAAAATTTTAAAATGGGTTGGCTGTTAAAAACTGCACTAACACACACACTCTCTTTCTCTCTCTTTCTCTCTTTCTCTCTCTCTCTCTCTCTATCTATCTATCTCTATTTCTCTCTCTCTTTTTCTCTCGCTCTTTCTATCTATCTATCTCCTTTTCTCTCTCTCTGTCTCTCTCTCTCTCTATCTGCCTATCTCACTTTCTCTTTCTCTCTTTCTCTCTTTCTCTCTCTCTCTCTTTCTCTCTCTCGCTATCTCTCTCTCTTCTTTTCACTCTCTATCTCTCTCTTTCTCTCTCTTTCTCTCTCTCTCCCTTTCTGTCTCTCTTTCTCTCTCGCTCTCAGAGCAGATGAAGTGTATCTCTGCATAACATTCCCCGTACCCTTTGGGTTATGCGTAGCACCGGTTCAGAACCGCAGCCCTGGGCCATGCTAAATTTTTAAATTGATAATTAACGTTCACAAATATATGTATACAAATACATAATAATAGGTCATTAAGTTACAATTATAATACTATGGGTATATATATTGATGAGCGCTGCTCACAGATTGACTTTAAACGTACATTTAAGAAGTAAAAGCACAACATCTGAAAATAAGATTGTGATTCAAGAGTTATATACTATTTTTAGCCAAATAATCTTTGCGCCTGTATTATTTATTTATTTATGTTTACAGCTACTGAATTGTAAATTACAGTGTAATACTATTGATTTTTTCTTAGCTTGTAAATAGCAAGACAATAAACTGAGTTACCTTAAACCTCAATTCGATATCGATTTTTCAGCTCTAAATATTGTTTTAAAATCGCACAGTGTTGTTATGGGATTTTTAGAATATATTGTTTCTTTAGACTTTGTAGATAGAAAATTCCGAACAGACGTAGTTGGATTTTAGACATACCAAGTCATTCCTTAGACACACGGAGCCATTTCTTAGACTTACTGAGCCATAACTTAGACATAGGGAGACACAACTTAGACACACGGAGCCATACCTTACATTTTCTTTGATCTTTGAATGTAAGTACATTGTCCAAGTCTAAAAGTTAAAACTGATGCGTTTTAAATTCGAGATAAAAATCTTCTTTTCGCAAAATTATTTCTGATAAAATATTGTGAGTTAACTGAGTTATATAAAATTAAATTTCGACACAAGTGAAAAAGTGTTTTAAATTAAATTTTCATAGATAGACATATAGAGTAATATATATATATATATATATATATATATATATATATATATATATATATATATATATATATATATATACTAGTTGCAAAGTACCCGGCTTTGCCCGGGTTTAAAATAAGGTTTTCTGTTTACCTTCTGTTTTCTCCCTACCCCCTTCTCTCCCTTCCTCTCTCTCCCTCCCTCCCTCTCTCTCCCTTTCTTTTCCTCCCTTTCTCCCTCCCTCCTTCTCCCTCCCTCTCCCTCGCTCTCTCTCCCATCTCTCTCCCTCCCACCCTCCCTCTCCCATCTCCCCTTCGTTCTCTCCCCCCTGTCCATCCCCCTCCCTCCCTCTCTCCCTCCCTGCCCCCTCTCTCTTTTTATCTCTTCCTCCTATTTCTCTCATCCTCTCTCCCTCTTCACCTCTCTCACTCTTCCTCCCTCCCTCATTCCCTCTCTCCCTCCCGGCCCTCTCACTCTTTATCTCTCTCTCCCTCCCTCTCTCCCAACCTCTCCCTCTCCCTCCCATCTCCCTCTCTCCCCCTCCTTTTCTCCCCCTGTCCATCCCCCCCCTCCCTCCCTCTCTCCCCCTCCCTCCCTCCTACCCTCCTTTCCTCTCTCCCCACCTGCCCCCCCCTCTGTCTTTATCTCTCTCTCCCTCCCTCTCTCTCTCTGGGAACAGACAGACAGACAACAAATGCGTCTTATAAGTATAGAGATTATTCTGAAAAAAAAAAATTGAAAAAAAAAAAAAAATTCACTGTCGGGATTTGAACCCACACATGGTCGGCCAAATTTGAGTCACGTCCATGCGAGTAACCGACTGTGCTATCGAGCCATACAAACATAATCCCAATTTTTAACAGGTTATGCGCGCAAGTTCTATTCGATCATCGGGAAATGACGTCACAGAGGAATTTTATTTATGGCGCCGTCGAGATTACTTTAATATAGTAAAATACTAAAATAAAAAAAAATTAATTACAATTAAACTACCCATCGAGATGAAACGAAACCTGTCCTATAACCTTCCCCATGTGTATGTGTAACAAATTTCACGTTATTTGTTTAACTGGATCTTGAGTTATAAGGGAACAGACAGACAGACAGACAGACAGTGAGACAACAAATATATATATATGTGTGTGTGTGTGTGTTTTAAAATCGAAACTTAAAAGTAGAACATTATGTGCGAAACAAAAAACATATAAAATAAATTTTTTTCTTTAAATCGAAATTTAAAAGTAGAACTTTTGTGCGAAACAAAAATTATAATTCCCTGTATATTTTTTTGAGATTTGTAAAAAGTGTGTTTAACATTGTGCATCTCGCTAATAGCTGCATTCAAATATAATTGTGTTGACAATGTGTGCAGTTCAAATAAATATTTAGGTTTATAAAAGACAAAACATGTTTCTCTTCTCTTTTATAATCAAAACTTTCACAACGTGCTACGGGTGATAATGTTTTCTTTCTTCTTATGCAATTCTAATCCTATTCCGTTTCAGTGTTGTTAGCTGCTGTATTTGAAAAATATATCATCAATTAAATGAGCATATGTTTTACGAAACATCTGTAGTACTGTAATGTATGAAATTCTGAAATAAAATGATAATTACAACACATCCGATAATGAACACTGTAAATATGACTGTGTCATAGATTATGACATATTTGAAAGATGAAACATGACATTTTCATATGAGCTTATTTCTTGTGTGGGTGGATGGAGGGCCGAATGGTTTGAAACGCTTATATATCAACCATAGAGTCCGTGGTTCGACCCTCGGTGAGAGTAAAACGGTTTTTTCCTAGTAAAACAGCGTAAAGTTGCCCAAATCTCCATCTTTTAATGATTTACCTGACTTAAGTTTAATTGGGCTGGTAAAGTAGCTGGTCGTTGTGGTAACCGCAGAATCCCTTCATATGCCGTTGTAAAAAGAAACAGAGATGCACTTTATCTGCTCCGTACGCAGATGGATCTTTATTATCATTCGGTTATCAAATCAGTATGCTTTGCGCACCACTTGACAAACAATTTAATTTTTTTTTTTGTTTTTTTACTGGACTCAACAGTAAAGATAAAACTGCGATGAACGAAACGAAATGATAACGTCATTTATTTTTTTTTTGTATTGTTTAGAATTATAAACCTTATTTATTAGATTTTACCTTTATAATTTTAAAGTCCCATTAGCCATAGCGGGCCAGCTCATCTAATTCCAACTCATCTAATACCAACTCATCTAATATCAACTCATCTAATACCAACTCATTAAACACCAACTCATCTAACACCAACCCATCTAATATCAACTCATCTGATACCAACTCATCCAATACCAGCTCATCTAATTCCAACTCATCTAATTCCAACTCATCTAATACCAACTCATCTAACACCAACTCATCTAATACCAACTCATTAAACACCAACTCATCTAACACCAACTCATCTAATATCAACTCATCTAATACCAACTCATCCAATACAAGCTCATCTAATTCCAACTCATCTAATACCAACTCATCTAACACCAACTCACCTAATACCAACTCATTAAACACCAACTCATCTAATACCAACACATCTAAATCCAACTCATCTAATACCAACTCATCCAATACCAGCTTATCCAATTCCAACTCATCTAATACCAACTCATCTGTTACAACTCACCTAAAACCAAATCATCTAATACCAACTCATCTAATATCAACTCATCTAATACCAACTCAGTAAACACCAACTCATCTAACACCAACCCATCCAATATCCACTCATCTAATACCAACTCATCTAATATCAGCTCATCTAATTCCAACTCATCTAATTCCAACTCATCTAATACCAACTCATCTAACACCAACTCATCTAATATCAACTCATCTAATACCAAACCATCCAATACCAGCTCATCTAATACCAACTCACCTAATACCAACTCATTAAACACCAACTCATCTAATACCAACGCATCTAATTCAAACTCATCTAATACCAACTCATCCAATACCAGCTCACCTAATTCCAACTCATCTAATACCAACTCATTAAACAACAATTCATCTAATACCAACGCATCTAATTCCAACTCATCTAACACCAACTCACCTAATACCAACTCATTAAACACCAACTCATCTAATACCAACGCATCTAATTCCAACTCATCTAATACCAACTCATCTGTTACAACTCACCTAATACCAAATCATCTAATACCAACTCATCTAATATCAACTCATCTAATACCAACTCATCTAACACCAACCCATCTAATATCCACTCATCTAATACCAACTCATCTAATACCAGCTCATCTAATTCCAACTCATCTAATTCCAACTCATCTAATACCAACTCATCTAACACCAACTCATCTAATATCAACTCATCTAATACCAAATCATCCAATACCAGCTCATCTAATTCCAACTCATCGAATACCAACTCATTAAACAACAATTCATCTAATACCAACGCATCTAATTCCAACTCATCTAATACCAACTCATCTAATACAACTCATCTAATACCAAATCATCTAATACCAACTCATCTAATATCAACTCATCTAATACCAACTCATTAAACACCAACTCTTCTAACACCAACTCATCTAATACCAACTCTTCTAACACCAAATCATCTAATACCAACTCATCTAATACCAACTCATCTAATATCAACTCATCTAACACAAACTCATCTAATACCAACTCATCTAATATCAACTCATCTAACACCAACTCATCTAATACCAACTCATCTAATACAACTCACCTAATACCAAATCATCTAATACCAACTCATCTAATACCAATTCATCTAATACAACTCACCTAATACCAAATCATCTAATACCAACTCATCTAATACCAAGTCATCTAACACAAACTCATCTAATACCAACTCATCTAATACAACTCATCTAATACCATCTCATCTAATATCAACTCATCTAACACCAACTCATCTAATACCAACTCATCTAATATCAACTCATCTAATACCAACTCATCTAATACCAACTCATCTAACACCAACTCATCTAATACCAACTCATCTAATACAACTCACCTAATACCAAATCATCTAATACCAACTCATCTAATACCAACTCATCTAATACAACTCACCTAATACCAAATCATCTAATACCAACTCATCTAATACCAAGTCATCTAACACAAACTCATCTAATACCAACTCATCTAACACCAACTCATCTAATACCAACTCATCTAATACCAACTCATCTAATATCAACTCATCTAACACCAACTCATCTAATACCAACTCATCTAATACAACTCACCTAATACCAAATCATCTAATACCAACTCATCTAATACCAAGTCATCTAACACAAACTCATCTAATACCAACTCATCTAATACAATCCTTATGGATAAATCCAATGATGCGGAATACAAACTATGTTTTATGCATGACTTTAAAATGAAAGTTTCTTTGAATAATCCTGGTTTCATTTAGTACTAAGAATTTCATACCATATTTATATCCACAGAGAAATGATCTTCTTTATCTTTGGAAGTGTTATGTCTATTGTCAAAAGTTTATCCCCAATAAGCCTGCCAACCCAATTTACCATAACCGCAACAGTATGTCTGTTTGTTTTTGTCCACACGAATACGGTAAATCAACACCATTTTCCGGACTCCGAGTCGTAAAACGCTGCCATCAAAAACGGTTTAAGCGTTGTATCTCACAATGTTAGCGCTTCTCAAGAGAGAGGGACTACAGCAAATTCAACAAGAAAAAGAAGTCACGTGAGGAAAAGAAAGTACTCTAGTATAGATCAGGTGTCAAATGTTAATGAAGTTGATACAAATTTCGAAATCCGGGCAAAGAGACGCAGTAATAGGCGACAAAAAAGGGCAGCAACTGCTCGGAGGGAATAACTTTGGGGCAATGGCGTCATACCTTATGAGGTTAATCCGATATACACAAGGAGACAAAAGGATGTATTTACTATTTCTATGGAAACATGGGAAGAATCGTCTTGTTTGATTTTCAAAGAAAAGGAACCCGGTGATAGAAACTATTTATTTTTCACTAATCTGTCTTGCGGATGCTCCTCGCATGTTGGAATGACCGGAAACGGTACACAAGAAATCTCTATTGGAAAAGATTAGAGATGAGTACGTTGATATTTTGCTGGACAACGTGAAGGACCTGCACAAAAGTAGCTTTGAAGTCAAGAACTACTCTGAAGTCGATTCTCTTGACGAGCCCTATGATTTCGGGAGTGTAATGCACTATAATACTCACCAGTTCGCTAAAGAGTCCACAAAAGGTACCATTAAAGTAATCAAACAACCTGACCAGAAAGAAACGCTGAGTATTGGCCAAAGAAGTAAGCTGAGTTCAGGGGATATTCGCCAGACCAATAAGTTATATGACTGTCCGAAATGTGGCGCCACTTTATTTTTACCGCACGGAAGTCTCAATTTGTCCGCCGGTCAAGAGCAGCCCATGCCGTGCACATGGCGACTAAGGGCGCCTTATGATCAAAAGATTCAGTTGAATATTACATCAATCAAAATCACGACCTCTGTTGAATGTAAAACGAATTATCTTGAGGTAAGAGACGGGCATTATTTAAATTCTCCTTTGATCGGTCGTTATTGCGGGGACAAGGTGCCGCCACTGATAATATCATCAGGCAGGAGGTTGTGGATTGAGTTCAGTACCACAGACAAAAGAGGACAAGTTCACGGCGGACTATGTAATACTATGCGGCGGAGATCTTCAGAAAGATGAAGACGTGATAGTGAGCCCAAACTACCCAGGTGATTACCTTCCAGATGAACACTGTGTCTGGAACATCACGGTTCAAGCCGGATTTGTTGTAGCTCTAACGTTTGAGTACCTTGATTTGGCAGATTATGACAAATGTACGAACGACTTTCTTGAGGTTCGAAATGGACATGGGCATTCAGCGGAATTGCTAGGGAGATACTGTGAAATAAAAGCAAACCTTAAGGAAATCAGGTCACTGGAAACAAGATGTCTTTGATGTTTGAAACTGACTCACGAAAACAGACACCTGGTTTCGTTGTTCATTTTAGAAAAAAAAATGACTAATTTCTGAATTGAAATAAATTGAAATTAAATAAATTGAAATACAAACTGTTTCATTTTATTTAATTTTTCACATTTTATTCAAACAATGCTTCTGATAGTAAAAAGTCAACATTTACAGCGTGCCCATTTAATATGAATTGTCAATAAACTAAAGAGAAATTAGTTCATTAATTTATATCACATATAGATCAAACAACGTTGTAGATTTTAATTTCAATTCTTCTCTTCTTTATTGTTCGACA
Source organism: Bulinus truncatus (assembly GCA_021962125.1). Classification (NCBI taxonomy): domain Eukaryota; kingdom Metazoa; phylum Mollusca; class Gastropoda; family Planorbidae; genus Bulinus; species Bulinus truncatus. Next base: position 4,055,218 of record JAGDYQ010000031.1, on the reverse strand, counting down.
AATTTGGCTTTCGCTTGATAGTCTGTACTGACTTTAAAAAAAAAAGTCCAGATATTTGCCCTTGGCTAGTCATTTTTGCTCTACACCCACTTAAAGAACTTTCTCAATTAGAATTTATACTATATCAATTCACAATTTTTAGCTCTTTTCAAAATACTTTATATGATTATAACTTTGTTCATGTTACAATAAAAATAAAAAAAAGAAATATATGAAAATTAATATTCCAATAGGTCACCCTGTAACAATTTTAGGAGGTGATTGATTATTTCTTCTATTGGTTGTGAAGTTGGAATGCAAAACCTATCAAGTTGAACATAAATGTAGGTTGTGCGGAAAGGATTGAACTTTAAATTGATATCCATATGATATTGATAATTTGGGGGGGGGGGGTAAACATTATTTAATATTGAATGCGTTTTTCTTTCATAATCATTATTTATTTCGATTAGCTTAAAGAGGAAGATCGTAACCATTTAATAGAACGTCCAATTTTATGTACGATTTTGTAAAACATATTAAAATATTACACAAATAAATTTTCAAGCGCCTGTTAAAGCAACGCATATAAATATTTCACTATGCACCCCTTGCACAAGTCATGAAATGGCAAATGCCGGAAAATTATCTGCCTCTAGGGGCTGTCCATTAATTACGTCAACTAAATAGGGAGGAGGGGGTGTCAGAGAATTTTTGACAATTGTTGACAAGGGGGAGGGGGGTAGGTCAAGAAAAGTTGACGTCAACAATGTTACTTTTTTTTTAATTTAATATAATTACTTAATAAATAGGAATATTAGGCAGCGTTTGTAGTCCTGGTACATATATAATAATCTATACTGTTACAGCTTCATTGCCTTTACTATTTTTAATAGTATTTCGGTGTAAGACTGAAGGTACTATAATGTTTATATTATTTAATATGTTAAGTTATAATCAGGTTATACTAACAATTATTATTTCTTTAGCTTTTTTAGTAAAGCTTCCTACATATATTTTCAAGTTATGACTTCCTAAAGCTCATGTTGAAGCATCTTTGGCTGGTTCTATAATTTTGGCTGGTATTTTACTTAAATTAAGAGGGTTTGTTTTAATTCAAATAAGAAACATATTTGAATTAACAGGATCAGGAAATAATACACTTATATTTATTATAAGGTTAAGATTTTTTGGTGGGTTTTTAGCTAGTTTAATATGTATACGACAAAAAGATATGAAAGCTTTTGTGGCTTATAGTTCTATTAGACATATATCTTTAGCTATTGTAGGTATTTTATATGATAAAATTTGAGGGGTTATCAGAGCATTGATTACAATATATGCTCATGGTTTAAGTTCTTCTGCTTTATTTTGTTTAACTTACTACACTTATATAAAGGTTCACTCTCGAAGGATAGTTTATATAAAAGGGATGCTGCAAAAGTTTCCTATTATTTCTTTATTTTGATTTATTTTTTGTGGTATTAATATAGCAGTTCCACCTACTTTGAATTTGTTAGGAGAACTATTTATTGTTCCTATTTTATATAGTTTGTCTTTTGTATTTTTAATTGTTATAAGAATTATAATTTTTTAGTGCAGTGTATAATATATATTTATATGGTTTAATTAATCATGGGTTAAATTCTAATTACATTGTAATAGGTACCCCATTACACATATACCAAAAATTAGACTTTTATTTCATTTATTTCCTTTATTATTAGTTTTTAAATTAGAAATTTTTATTTTTTTTTACAGAATTCTGTAATATTTCAGAAATAAATTTATTATAATCATTGAATTACAAAATCAATGCTTTTTTTAAGCTATTCTGAATAGAACCTCATCAATAAATTCTTACATAAAGGAATAATCATACAACGTCTACAAAATGTCAATATCAAGCAGCAGCTAAAAACCCAACATGATGATTTTTGCTAAAATGATAAAAAAGTAAACGTAAAAAGCAGATAAATAAAAATGTAACACCTACTATTACATGTAAACCATGAAATCCTGTAGATATAAAAAAACAGGAACCATAGATTCCGTCTGCAATAGAAAACATAGTTTCTGAATATTCACAATATTAAAGAAATAAAAAGTATAAACCTAATATTTCTGTTAATTGTATACCTTTAATAGCAGATATATAATCACCTTTTTCAATTGAGTGATGACTTCATGTAATTCTAACACCTGATAATAATAATACTGAAGTATTTAATAAAGGAACTTGAAAAGCTTGAAGTGTATTTACTCCTGTAGGAGGTCAATGCGTTCCAATTTCCACAGACGGAGCTAGTCTTCTGTGAAAAAAAGCTCAGAAAAAAGCAAAAAAAACAACAAATTTCTGATAAAATAAATAAGATTACACCAATTTTTAATCCTTTTGTAACAAAAAAATTATGAAACCCTTGATATGTTAATTCACGGACCACATCACGTCATCATAAAAATGAAATAATTATTGTTGTAATTAAGCAAAAAATTAACAATAATGAGTTTGAGTTTCGAATTATTCCAACTATTCCAACAGGTATTGACAAAATTCTAAAAGAAATTAGTAAAGGTCATGGGCTAAATTCAACAAAATGAAATGGTTGTCGAACTATAAATAGTATTTTATATTATTTTAAAAGTTTATTTTTTTTTTAAGCAACCGCCGGTTGAACGGAAATCATTGATGTTGATTGATAAGAAATTTTTTTTTGTTGCTTATTTTATTTAGTTTAAATTTTTAAAATAAGGGTTTGTCAAATCCTAGATATTTTTTTAATAATTAAAAACTAGTTTAAGAAAAACGTATAGTTGCAAGCTATAAATTATTAAAAAAATGTTTTTTAACAAATAGCTTATAATTTAAAGCATAGTGCTGAAGATACTAAAAAGAATTTTTCTTTGTTAAATTTCTTTTTGAGGTCAGATTAATTTATTTGATCCTTCATCTCCTATCCAGGAAGAGATAATTTTATTCCACGATCATGTTATGGTTTTGTTATTAGGTATTTTTAGTTTTGTAGGGATTTTAGGAGTCAATTTTGTTACTAATAAATTTTCTTCACGAAGAGTTTTAGAAGCTCAAACATAAGAAACTGTTTGAACTATTATTCCTGCTTTATTACTAATTTGGTTAGCTTTACCTAGATTACGATTGTTAAATTTACTTGATGAAAAAAATAATAGTGATGTTAATTTAAAAAGTACAGGTCATCAATGATATTGAAGGTATGAAATTAATAATAATGATAGATTTGATTCTTATATAATACCTATGACAACTATAGAAAGAGGAATATATAATTTATTGGAAGTAGATAATCGGGTGTGTACAATTTATGAAGTAAATACTTTAGTAATTACAACATCTGCTGATGTTCTTCATGCATTTACTATTCCTTCTGCTGGAATAAAGATAGATTATGTGCCAGGTCGGTTAAATTCTATAAATGTTCATTTTAATATACCTGGTGTATATTACGGTCAATGCTCAGAAATTTGTGGTGCAAATCATGCTTTTATGCCTATTTGTATCGAGTCTTTAAACTGAATCGACTATATGATTTTATATGGGAGAGAAAGCGAAAAAAAATGCAATATCATCATCTTTTTTTGAACACTATTTGAAACCTGAAATTCGTAATGAATCAGAAAAACCTGAAGTTGAAATTCACCCTCTTATTGAAGAGAAGAAACCTCCTTTTGGGGTTACATCATTGTGTAAATAATTTAATTATTAGAGTACAGGTCAATGAATGACAATCAAAACTTTTTTCTGCTTCTTTATGTATTTATGTATATTTTAACACACTGGTGTGCAATTTATGGCAATTTTTAATTTTTTAACACCTGGTGTATATTTACATGTTCAGAAATTTGTGGTGATTTTTATTGTGGGTGCAATTTTTAATGTCTTTTAGTAATTACAACCTGGTGTAAATTTAGATGTTCAGAAAATCATTCATTTACAGAAATTTGTTAGTAATTACAACATATTTTTTAACACCCGTGTTGGTGCATGATCTAATTTATTGTTGGAGTTTTCTGGAACCATTTGTCATGAAATCAATTTATCTAATTACATCAGAAATTGTAGGTGCAATTTTAATGCCTTTTAGTAATTACAACATCTGCTTCTTTTCATGCATATTTTTCAGAAATTTGTGTGCAATTTTATGGAATATTTATGAAATCATCATTTACAGAAATTTGTGGTGCAAATTTTCTGGAATGAATAATTTGTGTATATTTACAGAAATTTGTGCAAATTTAGTGCAATTTTCTGGAACCATTTTCATGAAATCAATTTATGTAATTGCCTTTTAGTAATTCAGAAATTTGTGTGCAATTTTCTGGAACCATTTGTCATGAAATCAATTTATGTAATTACATCAGAAATTGTAGGTGCAATTTTAATGCCTTTTAGTAATTACAACATCTGCTTCTTTTCATGCATATTTTTAACACCCTGGTGTATATTTACATGTTCAGAATTTTCTGGAACATTTGTCATGAAATCTTTTTTTGTGGTATAAATTAAATTACGTTTACCTTCCAAGTAAAATATCTCAAAAAGCGCAAAAAATAAATTCTTCAACATTGTTATTTTGATTAATAGTTTTTTTAAGGCCTTTTATTAGATTAAGATCTAGCGACTGAGTAGTTGTATGAGCTGGGATAGAAATTGGAATAATTGGTGTTTTTCCTTTAATTATAAACCATAATAATTCTTCTTCTAAAGAAGCTTCAATGAAATATTTTTTGATTCAATCTTTAGCTAGAAGGTTAATATTAGTAGGGGGGGGGTTTCATTTTTTTTAATATAAGAGTCTATTTTTATTTTTAATAGGGTTAAGATTAAAAATTGGATTATTTCCAGGTCAATTTTGAGTTCCCAGATTAATAAATAGATTAAGTTGATGGTCAATTTTTTTTTAATTTTAGGACCTTTGAAAATTGCTCCATTAGGTTTTTTAAGATTAACTATAGTTAATAGTTATATAATTGAATTAATTTTACTTTTAGGTGTAATAAGAGCTCTTATTGGATCTATTCTAGGATTTAATCAAGCTACCGTACGAGGTATATTAGGGGCTTCTTCTATTGCCCATACCGGATGAATACTTGTATCAATAGTATACGGATTTCTTTGAGGTTATTTTATAAGTTTTAATATTTAGTTTTTATAGTTTATTTATTACTAATAATTTGTTCTCTAGAATAAACTTATTTTCTATAAGTGGGTTACCTCCTTTTATTATATTTGTAGCAAAATTTAAAGTAGTGTATTATCTTATCTAATAAATATATTATAATTATTCTTTTAGTTTTAAGTTCAATTATTAGTTTAACTTTCTATATAAAATATTTTTATTTATATTTGTTAAATACAAAACATAATAGTAACTCAATAATAATAATAATAATTATTATTGTATTATTTAACGTAGTTGGGATTACATTATTATTAGTTTTATTTTTTTTTTTTGAAAGCTTTTTATAGCAATAAACTTTTAATTTATTAAAGATTTTTTTTAAATCTCTTGCGTTGACTATTTTCAACAAACCATAAAGATATCGGAACCTTATACTTAATTTTTGGTGTATGATGTGGGTTAGTAGGTACTGGATTATCATTACTAATTCGTTTTGAATTAGGAACAACTTCTGTTTTAATAGATGAACATTTTTATAACGTTATTGTCTCTGCCCATGCTTTTATTATAATTTTTTTATAGTTATACCAATAATAATTAGAGGGTTTGGGAATTGAATAGTTCCACTTCTTATTGGTGCTCCTGATATAAGATTCCCTCGAATAAATAATTTGTCATTTTTGCTTTTACCACCATCTTTTATTTTGTTATTAGTTTCTTTTATAGTTGAAGGAGGTGTTGGTACAGGTTGAACTGTATACCCTCCTTTAAGTGGACCTATTGCACATGGAGGTGCTTCAGTTGATTTAGCTATTTTTTCACTTCATTTATCTGGTATATCTTTAATTTTAGGGGCAATTAATTTTATTACTACAATTTTTAATATACGGGCACCAGGAATTATTTGTCCTTATTTGTGTGGTCTGTATTAACTACTACATTTTTATTACTTTTATCATTACCGGTTTTAGCAGGAGCAATTACAATGCTTTTAACAGATCGAAATTTTAATACAAGATTTTTTGACCCAGCAGGTGGTGGTGATCCTATTTTATATCAACACTTATTTTGATTTTTTTGGGGCACCCTGAAGTGTATATTTTAATTTTACCTGGGTCTGGAATAATTTCTCATATTCTTAGTAATTTTACTTCTAAACCTGCTTTTGGTACCTTAGGTATAATTTATGCAATAGTTTCTATTGGTGTTTTAGGGTTTATTGTATGAGCACATCATATATTTACTGTTGGTATAGACATAGATACTCGAGCTTATTTTACGGCTGCAACTATAATTATTGCGGTGCCTACAGGAATTAAAATCTTTAGTTGATTAATAACTTTATATGGAAGACGTTGTGAGTATGGTGCTTCTATATATTGAGTACTAGGATTTATTTTTCTTTTTACTATAGGAGGGTTAACTGGTATTGTTTTATCTAATTCTTCGTTAGGTATTATATTACATGATACTTATTATGTTGTTGCTCATTTTCATTATGTTCTTTCTATAGGTGCAGTGTTTGCCTTATTTGCTGGATTTATTTACTGATTTCCTGTAATTAGAGGATACTCTTTACATGAAGGGTTAGCTAAAGCACATTTTTTAATTATGTTTTTTGCTGTCAATTTGACGTTTTTCCCACAACATTTTTTAGGGTTAGCAGGAATACCTCGTCGTTATGTGGATTACCCTGATACATATTATAAATGAAACCAGATTTCTTCTCACGGGTCATTATTTTCTATGTTTGCTTTAATTATGTTTGTTTTTATTATTTGGGAATCCTTTATATCAGAACGAACATGTCTTACCCCAGAAATAACTTCATTTACTCGAGAATGGGGTATATTTTTACCTCCAGATTTTCACTCTAACTCTGAAATATCTGTTTCATCGTTTTAAAGATAAAGTACTTTTGTTACATTTTAGTTACATTAAAAAAGCTTAAAATATATTTTTAATATCTTTAAAAATATTTTTATTTTTTTTTATTTTTTTTTGAAAAAAGAAATTTAAAATAAATTTATCAAAATCTTACCTTTTGTATAAGTGTTTTACGAAAAATTAGTAATATTGTTTTACTCGATATTAATAGGTTAAATAACTGTTATACTTAACGTAGCATAGTTAGGTATATAATTATTATTAGGAGTGAAAAAATGTCAATATTAATAATAACGAGATATTATTAAAAAGTATTAAGTACTTTTAACAATTATAGAGTTTTTAAATTTTATAATGTAAGAATTGTTATAGTTTTTTTTTAACTTTTTGAAATAATTTTCTTAGTTATTAGAGTCAAAATTATTGTTAATTTATATAATCTTTTTATTTAAATAATAATAAGTAATAACAAAGTTTATTTATTTTTTATGTAAAAATTAGTAGTATATATATAAAATATTTTTAAGGAATTCGGCAAATATAAATTTCAACTGTTTATCAAAAATATAGTTTAGTGGAAGTTATACTAAATTAATTCAGCCCAGTGTCATATGTGATAAATGGCCGCAGTACCCTGACTGTGCTAAGGTAGCATAATCAATTGGCTTTTAATTGAAGTCTGGAATGAAAGGATAAATGGGATTTTTCTGTCTTTAATATATTTGTATAAATTTATTTAAAAAGTGAAAATACTTTTTTTTTTAAAAAAAGACGAGAAGACGCTAAGAATTTTAAAAAATTAGATAATTAATTTATTTTTTTTTTGTTGGGGCGACAGTTTAGAAGTATTAAACCTAAATTATTTAATAAGGCGAATTTTTTAAGTAAAGTAAAATTACCTTAGGGATAACAGCATAATTTATTAATAGTTTGTGACCTCGATGTTGGACTAGGAACTTTGTGGCTAGCAGTCAAATAATATTTGACACATTCGCTTAGCATTCAGTATTTTTATTCAACTAAATATATTCCTACTAATTTTGCCACATAAACATTTTGGAAGTCACCTTTATTAGGGGGGGGGTAATCAAATGTTGACGTAATTTTATAGGGGGGGGGGTCTCTGGAAGTTTGACAAGTTGTTGACAAGGGGGAGGGGGGGGTAAAAATCGCCAAAAAATTGTTGACATAAATAATGGACAGCCCCCTAGCACCCATGTAGAAATGGATCTTATTGCATTTTTCGCTTGACTGATTAGTAAAAAAAAACTGTTACAAGTAATGATTTTCTTAATATTAAACAGACATTTTTCTCTGGAATACGTAATGAACTAAAACAGCATCTCATTAATTCGTCCTGTTTACTCTCCTGGACTAATAACAGCTTTTAAGTCTTAGTTCTCTTATTTACAGGATTCACAAATCTTCTGTGTTAAAATATAAAATGTCTTCATTTTTATTACAGTCGTTGTCATTGTCCCCTAATAGTTCTTTTACGAATTAAATCATTACTAGGAAAATTTAGACAATGTTTAGTGTGCTTAGACCTACCATAGAAAGAGTTAAATTTAGACAATGTTTAGTGTGCTTAGACCTACCATAGGCTAGGCGATTTTAGACAATGTTTAGTGTGATTAGACCTACCATAGACAGAGTCAAATTTAGACAATGTGTAGTGTGCTTAGACCTACCATAGACAGAGGCGAATTCAGACAATGTTTAGTGTGCTTAGACCTACCATAGGCTGAGTCGGATCTCACGGTGGGTGCTCTGGGCCCGCGTCCTGGCTCCGACTTTTAAAGAGGCCCTCAAACCTCTCTTTTAAGGGTGGATCTCTATTTTCTATATTGTATTCCGCACCCGGGGGGCCCCAACCGACCTAAATCCACAAGTAAACGAGGCTCAAAGAAATAGTGTCAATAAATTTAACCAAACACACACACACACACGCACACAAACACACACACACTCACAAACACACACACACACACACAAACACACAAACATACAGAAACACACCGACAGAGACATAATTGTACATTGTGGAGAAATAATATAGTCTAAGTTTGATGACGCAATTCGCTAGGCTCCGCCCACCGCAGTATCTATGGCGTCATTCCGCCATCTTGAGTGTAAATATTGGGAGCTTTAGTGTATACGTCATTTGGTACAAATGACGTATATTAACCGACAGTTGGGAGCACATGCTTTGTTTTATAGTTAGTCTAGCTGTGGGCATCTATGTAGATGGATGCATATTTACAGTTTGCTTTTGTACTCCTCCTGATTCTACCTTTATGTCAGTTCATGTTCAAGTATTAAATGATTGTTTGATGTTACTTCACTGGAGTTAACTTCGTGATTTGTGTTGTCTGATTTATTACACCCTCTACAAGCATCATCATTAAAAGGATCCGTAACATATATTTGGCACCTCCGACGTCGAACTGACTGACTTAGCTGGATTCAGGAGCAGCGGAGTGAGTACATTAAGACTCGTTGTAATTACCGGTTAAGTATTCATCGGTGAATTACGTGGCGGCCACCACTCTGGGTGCGCGCCGTGAAAACTGTTTGTTGAAGTGGCCAACCCTATTGTTTGCTGAAGTGGCCAACGTTACTGTTTGCTGAAGTGGCCAACGTTACTGTTTACTGAAGTGGCCAACCCTATTGTTTGCTGAAGTGGCCAACCCTATTGTTTGCTGAAGTGGCCAACGTTACTGTTTGCTGAAGTGGCCAACCCTATTGTTTGCTGAAGTGGCCAACGTTACTGTTTGCTGAAGTGGCCAACCCTATTGTTTGGCCAACGTTACTGTTTGCTGAAGTGGCCAACCCTTTTGTTTGCTGAAGTGGCCAACGTTACTGTTTGCTGAAGTGGCCAACGTTACTGTTTACTGAAGTGGCCAACCCTATTGTTTGCTGAAGTGGCCAACCCTATTGTTTGCTGAAGTGGCCAACGTTACTGTTTGCTGAAGTGGCCAACCCTATTGTTTGCTGAAGTGGCCGACGTTACTGTTTGCTGAAGTGGCCAACCCTATTGTTGCTGAAGTGGCCAACGTTACTGTTTGCTGAGGTGGCCAACCTAGCCGTTTGCTGAAGAGGCCTACCTTGCTGCTACTGAAGAGGCCAACCCTACTGTTTGCTGAAGAGGCCAACCTTGCCGTTTGCTGAAGAGGCCAACCCTGCTGTTTGCTGAAGAGGCCAACCCCACTGTTGCTTAAGTGGCCAACTTTACTGCTTAAAGTGGCCAGAGTTGCTGTGTACTGACGGGGCCGACGTTACCGTGTGGCTGGGAATCACCTCCTCATCGTCAGAGGACCCCACCATAGGATCACCGAGGATCAACAAGGGATCATCGAACATCGCGGACAGGGATCACCAAGGATCAACCCGTGTGTTAGTCAACCCCACATCGAACATCGCGGACCGGGATCACCGAGGATCAACCATCGAAGTCAAGGAACAAAATTTACTATTGTGTATTTCTTTATATGTAAGTTGGCATATTTTTTTTTAATATATATTTATTACTAGAATATTGAAATCTGGTGTAATTATTTGTTTGTTGTTCTTGGTGGAATTCAGTATTTGATACAGTAGAGGTTAAAATAGGGTCCACCCTGAGCAGCCAAAACATTTAATTTGCTGATTTTTTTAAAAAAGGAATTTTGTATTTATTTAGTTATTTCTGAAAAAAAAATCATTCTTAGGTATGCAGCAGTACTGCAATACACTTGAAAGTCAACGGACCGTCTCCATTATTGTCTGGCGCTACTATCCTAAGTCACGACCCCATTTTAAAGATAGTTAATACGATATACCGTGCACATACATAATCTACATATTTAAAAAAAATACTTTGGAAACAAAATATAAATCAAAAGATTGACACACATTAAAACACAAAACGCTTAAGAATTAATATAACACAAAATTTATTTATACTTCTATACACAGTGCCTGAATGAATATATTTATATATATATATATATATATATATATATATATATATATATATATATATATATATATATATATATATATGTATATATGGGTGGTTAACTAAACTATCACTGGAACGTATGAAACATACAAAAATTACAAAGAACAACGCACATTTTAAGCATTAATCAGTACTACATTATACTTAATTATGAATATTTCTTAATTGCATGTGCTGTAAAAAAACTGGAATTTCAATATGGGGCATACATGTCACGTGAATGTAGCTGTCTACATAGATTCAAATATGGAGCATACATGTCACGTGAATGTAGCTGTCTACATAGATTAAATATGGGGCATACATGTCACGTGGATGTAGCTGTCTACATAGATTTAAATATGGAGCATACATGTCACGTGAATGTAGCTGTCTACATAGATTAAATATGGGGCATACATGTCACGTGAATGTAGGTGTCTACATAGATTTAAATATGGAGCATAATTCAGGTGAATGTAGCTGTCTACATAGATTTAAATATGGAGCATAATGTCAGGTGAATGTAGTTGTCTACATAGATTTAAATATGGGGCATAATGTCAGGTGAATGTAGCTGTCTACATAGATTTAAATATGGGGGCATACATGTCACGTGAATGTAGCTGTCTACATAGATTTAAATATGGGGGCATACATGTCACGTGAATATAGCTGTCTACATAGATTAAATATGGGGCATACATGTCACGTGAATGTAGCTGTCTACGTAGATTTAAATATGGGGCATACATGTCACGTGAATGTAGCTGTCTACATAGATTTAAATATGGGGCATACATGCCACGTGAATGTAGCTGTCTACATAGATTAAATATGGGGCATACATGTCACGTGAATGTAGCTGTCTACGTAGATTTAAATATGGGGCATACATGTCACGTGAATGTAGGTGTCTACATAGATTTAAATATGGGGCATACATGTCACGTGAATGTAGGTGTCTACATAAATTGCACACGAGTTCAGATTTTTTTAAACACATTTAGGTGCAAGAATTTAGTGAAGTCAGGAGCAATGACTGAATGTTAAGCATGACCAATATATTTCCTTTTTTTTTTTTTAAACAATGATTGGTGGTTGGGAAGATGTCAGCCATAAAAGCTGTAGGTATCGGGTTAAATCCCGAATTCAACATGTTACATAACTACCTTAGAGAACCTCGTTAATACTGGCAGCTCTAGTTAATCCAACCCGACCATTGAACTTGTTAGAATGAGATCAATTACTGATTCCTTACAGTGACTTGTTTTTGTAGATATTTAAACTATTATATAAGTACATAAACCATATATGCGTGCACTCCCCCAAAAAATGACAAAAAAACAAAATCATGTCTAATATCAAGTGAATATTAAACCTTGATAGACTTGTATCGGGGAAGCTAATAATACGCCAAGGGTCAGAAAGTCTGGAATGGCCAAGAATAGTAAATAGGAAGAGCCGTTCGCCGAAGGGTTTTCACATGATACGTCAAATATGCATCAGTAATTAACAATGAAAACAATGAATGAAAAACGGATGGTCTGGTTATCCCCCCAGCACTTATTCTTGTCCTTCGTCTCCACCTTCGCCAGCAACGACTTTCTTGGCCTTCTTTCTCCTCATTATCACTAGCCCAATGATGGCAGCAGACGTCAAGACAGATACCACGGGCACGGCGATCCACACGAAGGTGACCATAGAGCTGTCATTGTCTTTGGAGACCGATGATTCTTTAGAAGTCTCTTTACGTCGAAGGAATAAAAGACAATAGAATAAACGTAAAAATAATAAACTTCAATAGAATAAACGTCAATAGAATAAACCTCGTCAATAGAATACACGTCAATAGAATACACGTCAATAGAATAAACGTCAATAGAATAAACGTCAATAGAATAAACGTCAATAGAATAAACGTCAATAGAATAAACCTTGTCTATAAAATAAACGTCCATAGAATAAACCTCAATAGAATAAACGTAAATAGTATAAACATAAATAGAATAAACCTCGGCATACAAAGGGATTGTAGGGTTAGCACAACGACCCAGCCGCCTTTACTCCCCCAACTTAAGGTCAGGTATCCAATTAAAGCTGGGTGGATTTGAGAATTTACATCAGGACTGGGAAAAATCCCAGGTATAATTCATAGCTCGTACTGTGTTACTCGAGTAGCGTGCCGGCTAAACCGTCTTCGTCAGGTACACAAATAGTTGGTAGAGCTTTATATCATTTCGATAACTAATCCCCCTATTATAAACTAATCTACCTTAGAAATGCATTGATACACAAATCAGTCGTTAATAACACGAGAGATGCTTATAATTTGAAAACAATAATAATGGTACATACAAGTAAAGGCAATATACTGATATGATATTTGTTACCATTTAAAATGTAAGTATAAATAAAAAACTGAATAAATTAATTACGGCATTCAGTTTTGTTTTGTCCAAGGGGGCATCCTTCGGTGCATCGTCCATTAAACTGGTCGCATTTGTGGTTAGTACATATAGTACTACAAACTGGAGAATAAATCAAGTAAACTGTGGTGAGTAGTACATATAGTACTACAAACTGGAAAATATCACGTAAACTGCGGTGAGTACTTATAGTACTACAAACTGGATAATAAATCAAGTAAACTGTGGTGAGTACATAGAGTACTTCAAGCTAGAGAATAAGTTAAGTAAACTGTGGTGAGTACTTATAGTACTACAAACTAGAAAATAAATTAAGTAAACTGTGGTGAGTACATATAGTACTACAAGCTAGAGAATAAATCAAGTAATCTGTGGTGAGCAATTATAGTACTACAAACTGGATAATAAATCAAGTAAACATTGGTGAGTAATTATAGTACTACAAACTAGAGAATAAATCAAGTAAACTGTCAGTTACATTAAATTGAGTTGAATTGATTGAGAAATGTCAAAAAGTAGCATTCATTAATACTATTAAATAAATGCAGTCTATTATAGTTAGTTACATTAACAGTTTTGAGAACTTAAATAATTAACATTAAGCTGTGACCAAAAATTTATAAACTAGCTGCAACCTGCAAAAACTTTGCATAGATTTATAGTTCCTTAGGTTTGATCAGTAGGCTAGGTTATCTGTATAAAAAAAATTCTCATAACATAACATGAATAGACCCATATAACTACATTGGCCTATTCATAGCTGAACTACGGCTTAACAATATACAAAAGTTTTGCAGGGCTTAGGAGTACATATCTAAACTTTGGAGAACATGTCGAATAACAGAAATGGTGCATTTAATGAACGGGAGAGAAGTATCAATACGTGTACAAATACTACTAAGGTATCTTTGGGTTTCAGAATTCAGAAATGTGCAATTAGCCAAATATAATAATATTAGCTTAATATTTGTGTATGTCTCTTTTATTTCTCACTGACTTTAAATTATAATTTCAACTATTAACTTCTTGATAAATGGTTCACCAGTCCTTCTAAATGTATATTTGTAATCAAATTTTGCCAATTAGTCTTTTTCTGATTGTGTTCTTGGTTATATTGTTATAAAAGCCATTGTAAAGATTAAATTACTGTCTATAAGCCAAAAAGGGGAGGGGGGGGCGGTTCCGTAGTGCCTTTCTTTCAGCGCAACAATATCCAAGTGTGAAATACGTAAAGAGCTACCAAGGGAGATATTGGAAGGAGAATTGAATCGCAGGAAACTTAAATAAAACTTTGTGCCTGTAGAGAAGAACTAAACTGAATGCAAGGTCACAACCTGTAAGAAGATAATGCGCATGACATATTTAAAATGAGGGATGGTCGATAGAATGGTCTCGTACCTTTATCGCAATTGGGTCCATGATACCCTGTCTCGCAGCCCTTGCTACATGCGGCGTTGCTCGTGTCACAGGTATCAACTGATGCGCAATGTTTGGTGCAATCTGTTAAAAGCAATAAAAATACAGCCGTTCGAAAAAAAATCCTGGCAACTTTTAAAGTGATTCTTGTAAAACCTTTTTGGAGCTTTCACAGCTTATGATTTATTGTAAACATTCATAGGGAGTGCCATTTATTTAATTAGTATAGACTTTTACTACAGTGACTGTCTGGCGGTGGACGGTTTCTGTTCTTAGGGAAATTTGAAATCGATTTTCAACTACATCTCGAAAAACAATCGGGTTGATATGTTGAGCACTGTTGAATTCACGATGACAATACATGTACACTGTTTTAAAATTGTCATGTTAATCAATTCCAATTATGTGGAGTTTGAAGCTAATTACTATTGGTAATTATTTATATGAAGGGGGGTTAGCGGAAAGAGAATCTGGCTTCTCAAGTTTTGCACATGTTCATAAGTGTGCTAAGTTTTAATTATTTATTTGAATTAGTCTCGGCGCCAGCTTTTTTTTTTGATAATTGTTTGTAGACTTTACCAACTAAAGCAAGTTAAAATCGTGGTGCCTTACACATAATAAGAAAAGAGGGTTCACATTACTTTATATTAAACTATAAAAGACCACTACCGATAAAGAAGTAAAATACTAACAGTCATATGCACAAGTAAAGAGTTCACAATATAACCTACTCGATGTTTGTTGATTCGCCCCACTTCCTGTTGACAATGAGACACAAGAGCCGTTGTTTTTTTCACAGACCCTTGGTTGGCACTTCGAGCTGCATTCTGGTGCAGAAGTTAACAGTACAGAGTGTGACACTGATTGAAATGACCAAAGCACGTTACAGACACAGAATGTAATTCAGAGAGAAAAGAATATAACACGCTACAGACACATAATGTAATACAGAGAGATGAGAATATAACACATTAAAATATGTAATACAAACTGAAAGAAGCAAAACACGAAAACAAACATAATTTTGTACAGACTGAAGGAAATATAACAGGCTAAAGCACAAAATGCTATCCAGGGTACAGTGAAAAAAACTGTGGAAACACACAATTTAATACAGAGTAAAAGGACACAGACTTGAAATAATATGTGTAGCCCTACAACTTTGTATCGGAAATGGGGCCCCCAGAGAGTTTGGGGTAGGTTTGCTTATCCATACTAACTGCTCTCCTGTCTCTCGGTCAAGCAGGGAGCGTACTTCACTGTGTGCACCCATACAGGAAGTATAGGTAGTAAGTCTCGCCGAAACAGCGCTGTTCAAATATTTTAGCTCTTCTCAGATTGGAAGGAGGGCGTCGAAAGACGTAACTCTCACAGGGCGTTCCAATAGCTAGCCACGCACTGCATAAATATATATATATATATATATATATATATATATATATATATATATATATTGACTGCAGTTTATCGGCAATCCACGAAACTGGACTAACGGGGTGCAAGTTAAACAAAAACAGCAAACATCATGCCGAATATTTTTATTTTCTCAACATAACATAACCCTTTCTTATATCTTTACACACAGGCCCGTAGCGTGCGGTAAGGCCAGGAAGGCCGCCCCCCTGCGTTTTGTCTGCTCTCCTCTGCTTATTTGCTCTACTTAGTAACATTTATTTCCTGCCCCCCCCCCCCCCACCTGATATTGGCATGGCCCCTTCTGTAGAGTTTTCACGCTACAGGAATGTTTACACACCATCATGTATATTAGATTCCACCCGTTTAAGTGATTACCATTACATTTTACATGTTTCCCATGTCCTGTATTTTAGGTTTATGTTATCTACCATTACACCGGCAGTGTCGTTGAACAAAGTATTGCCAAAGTCATACGTTGTTATATGAATGAATGTTAGAATGCTCAATACTAATAGAGTATAGAGTCTACGCATGTAGCCTTTATATTATCTAGTCTATATAAGTATATATATATGTTATATATATATATATATATATACATTAATATATATATATATATATATACTTGTATATATATATATATATATATATATATATACTTGTATCTATCGTGTATACTTAAGACCCTCATATCACCTGTATTGCATTCAACGTCATAAAATCCATCAACGCATCCATCTTTGCAGCCTTGGCAATTATGACCTCTACAATTTTTACAAGCTGATCCTGAAGAGGAAGTCATATTGACATACATTAGTTAGAAGAGGTCTAATTATCTTCATTAAGAAAAACTAAATATAAACTTTTTCAGGCGTAAAGTCTCTTGAGTTTCTCTATGTTACGATTTTGATAACTTTCAAAACATAATATAAGAAAGGTCATATTTCGGCTAATGCTTTTGAAATGTATGGTGTATAGACATATTATATATATAGAATATCTACGATATGGTATATGTTATAAAAATACCTTTATCGTTTCCGCCAGCGGATGAGTTTCCTGTTGAATCAAAGTTACAAGACATCAGATTAATCCGACAAAAAATGTATTTACTTGTGCGATTGACAATACTAAAATAGGAAGTTACGTTCTGTAAATGGTGCATGCATAGTTAAGTGAATTTTACTCATTTTTTGAACAACGTAGGATGCGAACATTAGAAAATCACAAAATGTCAACTGTTTTTGTTTTGTTTTAGGTAAAAACTCTCATAAATTTGGCAGTATACTTTGTTTTAATTAATTCAACAAGTCCATTGACACATACAACTGTTATATCGCAATGTAAAATCATTATTAGCTACAAATAGTCATATAAAGTAAAATTTCAACGGAATGAAAAATGATTTTTTTTTTACCTTCTGCCAAATTTTCTTTTCCTATAATGGAATAAAAAACATCAGGAACATTGACTATGTTGGGTTTCTTTAAAATACAACAGAGTAAGAAATCAGAGTACGTAGTTTAAGTAAGTAAACATTGTAAGTAAACAAAGTATGTAAACAAAGTATGTAATCAATTATTGTTTTTGATATGAAAACATAATCTAGGACTGAATTACTTCATTTAATCTCCCCCAGAGTGTTTCTAAATGTTTGATTACAAAATAAATCAAATTTGTATCAATTTCTCAACACTTTTAATCGAACTGGCTATCACGGACCGTTTACTTAATGTCTTGATTACAACTTATTAATGCTACTTATTTTTAAATTTCTTAAACTGTTTAACCTATTTTGATTTAATTAACAGTTCACTTGATTTGGGAGATTATTCACTTAGACTGAATAGCTTTAGAGCGGTCACTTGTTCTGACACACAAAAAGCACAGCGATTTCTATAGCACGTCTTCCATATCAAATAACATATTTGACACTAGATATTAAGCCCGGCGTTGCCCGGGAAATCTTGGTGTAATGTTAAAACCCTTCCTAATCAATTTAATTAATTTAATTAGATGCTGATTTATGCCACCTTCCTAATGTGCGGAAATGACCTACATTTCATACGTCAAAAGATGTGGCTGCCATAGCCAACAAAGCATCATTAAAAAGTAATCCATCGAGGGAACAATAACCTCCAGTACACAATGTTAACAAAATATAATAACTGAGCCTGATTATCAAATGCGTAGCCGATTTACGTGAAATAAAGTGCATATTTTTTTTTATTTATTTGACATTTCAGAGGAATTTTTTTGTAGCGTTTTGCCCTGAATTCTATTTATAGTTAAAATCCAAACAAAGCATTTGGTGCTCTGTCACAGGGAATACCCTGTGATATACCTCCCACCTTTATATTAGCAAAATGTAATTAATAAAAAATGTGTACCTTCGGATACAGAAGTTTTGTTTTTCATAAACGTAGATAGTGACTTAATTTGTATAGAAATTTGCAGAATTTCTTTTTTTTTAATATTATAAACTTTATCTCTTTTTTTTTTAATATTATAAACTTTAATATTATAAAATTTATTTATGAACGAACGAACGCGCTCGCTAGTGAACTTGACCTACGTTTGACTCACTTTGACGATGTTAAAATGCTATCTGTTGTAATCCTATGTGGTAATAAACACTAAAGTATTTGAATGATATATATATATATATATATATATATATATATATATATATATTATAATATTATTATTATTTCATATTTAGGACTTTTACAAACCATAAAAACTATTTAAAACTGTAGATTTTTAAAAAGACATATCGAGTCGAAGACGCCATTTTGAATTATTATGTTTTCGTGACCTCGCTGGTCACATGATTACTGTATCAAATACTATTGTTTTATTTATTTCTGGAGGTCGTTTATTTATAGAACGGATTCCCCACACACCGCGACCCGCGACCCGGACAAGCTTAGCGCTTTATAAGTAGGAAAATATATAAACTCTCCTTCAAATATGTAAGAGTTCTCGGGAAACTTTCAGTATTAATGAAGAAACTTATAAGATATTTCCATATTAAAAAAAAAAAAAAAGTTTACAATTTGCGTATCTTAACAATCATGATAATTAAAAGGTACGTGTATATATCATTTAATGTTAGCTATAAAAAAACAGACTTTATTGTGAACTGCATAAAACACTGAATACTTCCAGAATACTTAAAAAAACCGTATACAAGACAATGATCCGACCAGCAGTAACATATGTTTGTGAAACATGGACCATCAGCAAAAAAAGCAGAAAATAAGCTAAAAACTTGGGAAAGAAAAATATTTAGGAAAATATATGGGCCAGTAAAGGACAATAACGAGTGGAGATGTAGAACAAATTCATAACTATACGAAGAACCAAGTATAACAGCTGAAATTAAATTGAATAGATTGAGGTGGGTAGGGCATATAGAAACAAGGGAAAACAACAGAGGTTCAAAGGCAATATATATATATATGAGAACACCCAATGAGAAAAGGCCTAAGGGCAGACCAAGAAGCAGATGGTTAGAGGAAGTGGAGAAAGACCTTAAAGCCATCTGAGTGAGAGAGAGGAGGAAGTAGATCATTAATCGGGAAAAGTGGAGAAGAGTAGTATGGCAGGCCAGGGCCCTAAATGGGCTGAAGAGCCAAAGGAAGATGAATATATGAATTATAGGTTAAAGTTTTTTTTTATTAAATATATATTGTTCTACTATTTATTAATTAAGGTAGATTTTTTTAATTCAATTTACTAATGGAATAAGATATATTCTTAGTCCAGTTAATTCTGTTTTTATAATTTTTTTCTAATTTTGATTTAATTTCTGTGAGCGGGTGTGCGAGTCCTTAAATATATTGTCATCCAATCTACACACTATACAGTGAAAGTATTGACATCCATTCTACACGCTATACAGTGAATGTATTGACACACATTCTGCACACTATACAGTGAATGTATTGACACACATTCTGCACACTATACAGTGAATATATTGACAACCATTCTACACACTATACAGTGAATATATTGACATCCATTCTACACACTATACAGTGAATGTATTGACATCCAATCTACACACTATACATTGAATTTATTGACACACATTCTACACACTATACAGTGAATGTATTGACGCACATTCTACACACTATACAGTGAATGTATTGACACACATTCTACACACTATACAGTAAATGTATTGACACACATTCTACACACTATACAGTGAATGTATTGACATCTATTCTACACACTATACAGTGAATATATTGACATCCACTCTACACACTATATATTGAATATATTGACATCCATTCTACACACTATATAGTGAATATATTGACATCCATTCTACACACAATATAGTGAATATATTGACATCCATTCTACACATTATACAGTGAATGTATTGACATTAATTCTAAACACTATACAGTGAAGATGAAAACAAATAAAAGCCTTCGAATACAAAGCTTACCTTTGTCTATTTCAACTCTAGGCGCTTCTGTAGTTTCTTCTGTATTGAAAATAATAGCAAAGCATAAGAAAAACAATATACATTAGAAATATTGGATCTAAATATAAATACTTTCAAATAGAAGTAAAATAAAAAATAACAACAGAAGTACCAACAGCTGCATGATCTATCTATCTATCTATCTATCTATCTATCTATCTATCTATCTATCTATCTATCTATCTATCTATCTATCTATCTATCTATCTATCTATCTATCTATCTATCTATCTATCTATCTATCTATCTATCTATCTATCTATCTATCTATCTATCTATCTATCTATCTATCTATCTATCTATCTATCTATCTATCTATCTATCTATCTATCTATCTATCTATCTATCTATCTATCTATCTATCTATCTATCTATCTATCTATCTATCTATCTATCTATCTATCTATCTATCTATCTATCTATCTATCTATCTATCTATCTATCTATCTATCTATCTATCTATCTATCTATCTATCTATCTATCTATCTATCTTTAATGCAGCCGTTGTTGTATTCATTTTCTTTTTTATAATATAATATAAAGACTTCATTATGTCTGAATGATAACACTATAACAATTAAGCCTAACATCAATACAATCTCTACCATTTACAAAACAACGAAACAAAAAAAAAATCAAAAAGCAGGAAATAACACACACACAAAATGCATTCAATCAACGGGAAATCAATGAAACGAAATATTTTCAATATATGTATACATACCAACTAGTAGTCGACGAAAAAAAATGGGGAAAGGGGGGTGGGTGGTAGAGAGAGATAGAAATGAAAAGAAATACTACACAGCTGTATGTATAAATGTTTCCATAAATTCCAAATTTCTCACATGGACCAACAAATCAATACAGAAAAAAAATAGCTTGTATAGAAAAAAAATTAAAAGATAAACACATTTTTTTTTAAATACCAACTGTTCTACATGTCAGTTTACCATAATTATAATCATCCATTTTAATCCAAAACTTTGAGTCACATAAAAGTGTGTTCGGGGGTGGGTGGGTGGTTGGAGGGTAGGGTGCAAGTCTACTCTATCTCTCCATATGGCAGTAAGGAAACACTATTTTTTGTCATATTTTTATTTTAATTCCCTTAACAGAGTTGGTCTTTGAGGGGAACGGACGGACACTTCATTAGACATATATCTGCTGTGCTTTCATACGTCCTTTACACTTCATTAGACATACATATATATATATATAAATATATATATATATAGATATATATATATATATATATATATATATATATATGCTGTACTTTCATACGTCCTTTACACTTCATTAGACATATATCTGCAGTGCTTTCTTGCATCCTTTACACTTCATTAGACACATATCTGCTGTGCTTTCTTACATCCTTTATCCTTCATTAGACATATATCTGATGCCCTTCATACGTCCTTTACATTTCATTAGACATATATCTGCTGTGCTTTCTTACGTCCTTTATGTTGGATTTTGGACTTAGCTGTGCCCATCTCCTCTGCAAGTCAGCTGCAAATTTTTTTTTTTGGCTTTACCAGGGTAATGAACCCGTGTCCATGTCTGAAGACCAAATCGTCAACACTGATTAAATCATACTTCCTCGGATTGTTGCTGATTCTAGTTGAATGTTATGGCAGCTATAACAATTTGGTGTCCACTTTCATTTATACTTCACAAGAATGCGGTATTTGCCGATAATGGGCCAAGCAAGTTTCACTTTATAAGATGGAATGGTAACGATTGTTTAGGTAACATTCTTTGTCGATAGTGCTGACACAGGGCTAGCTACATGTCGAGAGGCTTAAATTATTTTCTATAGGCTGTCGTCTTTATTTAGTAATGTCTTTGTAACTTAGTGAATAAGAAGCTCTAGTCCAGGGACCATTAACAACTTGTAAAGATCAAAAAGATTAAATATGGAATACATTATGAATAGTACATACCTATTCGAATTTCTGTAGAATCTGTGGGGTATCCAAAAAGTTAATTTATCTTTCTATGTATAATAGTATATATATATATCTATCTATCAGTATATATTTCTTTCCCTCTATCTCGCCCCCTCTCTCGCCCCTCTCTCTCTCTCTCTCTCTCTCTCTCTCTCTCTCTCTATATATATATATATATATATATATATATATATATATATATATATATATATATATATATATATATATATATATATATATATATATATACGTATATACATATTTATGTGTAATATTTGAGCCATTCTCAGGTGGGCCTAGGAAATCACATTAGCGGGCATTAAATCGCCATAGGCAAATGTACCCTCGGACCGACCTTATCTCCAAACTTATAAAGAACTAATACTGTTTGGGGCCCCTTTGTATTAAATCGTCATTGGCAAAAGTACCATCGGGGCCCCACTATCTCCAAACTTATAATGAATTAATACTGTTAGGGGCCCCTTTGTGTTAAATCGTCATTGGCAAAAGTACCATCGGGGCCCCACTATCTCCAAACTTATAATGAATTAATACTGTTTGGGGCCCCTTTGTGTTAAATCGTCATTGGCAAAAGTACCATCGGGGCCCCACTATCTCCAAACTTATAATGAATTAATACTGTTTGGGGCCCCTTTGTGTTAAATGGTCAGTGCCTATAGTACCCTCGGGGCCACCTTATCATCGAACTTCATATGAATTAATAATGTTTGGGACCCTTAGTATTAAAGGACCTTATCACAGGCCCGTAGCGCGGGGAGGGGCAGAGGGGGCCGTGCCCCCTGCGTTTTGTCTGGCCCTCTATGCTTATTTGCTCTACTTAGTAAAATGTATTACCTGCCCCCACCCCTGCTATTGCCCGGCCCTTAGCTGTAGAATGTTCACGCTACGGGGCTGCCTTATTGCTAATTTGCTCGTCCATATAAGAACGGTCTAAAATTGTATATCTATATATACATCCAATATTTACGTACATGCACAAATGTATGTATAGTTGTGATGGCACATCACATTCTTCAATTTTTTAGTGAATTTGTCATAAAAAACGCAATCCCCGATGGCGACCGGAAGCCTGGGCGCCCAGAATGTTTCATGTACTGGGGTGTCGTCTGCATTCCAGTAGAAAGATCCGTTCATTCTATTAATGTCGACCCAATCTGCAATTAAACGATACCACCAAGAATGATAAGAGAGGGATCAATGCTATCAGTGGAAATAGATTGCTAGATTTCTAGCCAACCTTGGATTAGCATGTATATAACAAAAAAAAAGGGGGAGGGGACATAATCAGTAAATATTTCATGCATCCAAAATATAAAGGTTTAATCAGGGCTGGGAAATTACATTTCACCGTTGTTATCGTGTTCACCAGCTGATGCCATTAACATCATCTAAATAATGAACGCTATCAACTGTTGCTATTTTATTTATTACCGGCACTGGCGTAGCGAGCTTATCTCGCGCCGGGGTGCAATACATTTTTAGCCCCCCCCCCTCCTCCATTCGAAAACAATATTATATTATATGTAAAATATATCATTTGGCGCCCTCTTTGTGAGTAGCGCCCGGGGCTTGATACCTCCCTTGCCCCCCACTACGCCACTGATTACCGGTGATATTTTTATTTGAAAGAGACCAGCAGCATAAATTTGAATTCGTGGAGAAAATGTATCTATGCCTAGATAAAAGTTTGACTGTAATATGAATATTTATTTTATATTCATTGACTAAGTACGATGGGTGGAATCAATTTCAGAGATGTAGCATTTTTTTTTTATTTTCACCAAGTTGTGTATTCGAGTAGTAATCACTTACCTTGTAGTCGTACTGGCATCTTGATTATTTTGTTATCATATTCTTAAATTCGATTAAAAAAACGTGTACACATACCTGCACGTTGTACACGTACCAGCATATTGTACTCGCCCCTGCATCCTGTACACATACCTGTACGTTGTACTCGTACCAGATCGTTCTACTCGTATATGCACGTTGTAACCGTACCTATGCATAATACTAGCACGATCTGTACTTGAAACCTATCCGGTTTAATCAATAGTGTCACATCATTACAAACTACATCGAATAGGTACAAAGAAATACGTACAGTTTCAAGACAATTACATGAAATAACAGATGATGTTAAATGCTGGCTTCAATCACATGTATTTCGTCCTTAAATAATTATAATTGGATGACTGTGTACTTACAGAGAAGCAGGTGCTTCGACCAAACTGTTTGAAACTGTCCAGGCCCTTGTAAACGTTGGTGAAATGTCTTTCAATTTCACTCAGCCTTAACCCTACAGTGCCCCATGATTCATACATGAATCAACCATATTTTTTCATCTTTATAATCTTATTATTAACTTTGGCCTAAAAAAGGTGAATGCATTTATTCACGTTATCTCAGAGGGATGTAAAAATTACCGCAAAAGCAACTTTCGCTTTTTTTTATTTCCGATCTGATGTTAATAATAGTACAAATATAAAACACAAAAATGAGAATTGTGTACCTGGCGTTATTTAGGTAAGTAAAGGCGGATGGGGCGTTGTGCTAGCTGCGTATGCCGGGATTTCAGAAACAGATGAATTGAAATTTACTACGCCGATGTCCCTTTAGGGGCTAAGTGAACTTGACTACTACACTTACTGTTCAAGTAACTGTTCTTGTGTAGACACTGATCTTTGATCGCTGCCAACTGTGTTGTTGAATTTATGCTCGCAGGATACCTGGACTCGTTGTAGCAGTGTTCCTATGAGATTTTAAATTGAGCAGGTGAACATTCATAGTCGAATAAAATCTTTTTTTTTTTTGTTTTCTTTAGTCATTGCTTGTTGTCTTCCGTCGGACTGTGATTTCACATATTTCAAAGTGAGCCAATGGCCAAATCGATACAAAACTTTAGATAGATGATCAGCCGATTGAAATCTCTAACAAACACGAATGTTAGATTTGTGAGATATTTTTTACCTTTAACACAAATGTTTCGTTAGGGCCGCAGTAATGGTATCAGGTCACACTTTAGTTGCTGTAATGGCGACCACACATGAGAATGGAATAGAGACACCTGTGCTATGCGGTGTAACCGATGCCATCCAGAAGATGCAAATTACGTATCCACTTTTTCTTCGCAGTATGTCTAATATTTTAATGTCCACTTTTTTTTTTTAAATTGTTAAACTATTTTTTTTCTAAGACACTTATTTCAATATATATTGATAACACTTGCTACAGTAGATTTTATAATAACGTAACTATAAACCGCAGACTAAATCACACTGGTTTTAGTTCATTGTATTATAATGAACTAGCAGTACCCTGCAAAACCTTTGCATAGAGTTATATCCCCTTAGGTTTGATCGGTAGGCTTAGGTTTTTTTTTTTTTGGTTTCGGGTAGATCCGATTTTTTTCATGGTTGTATTTTAAACTGGAATACTGTTTAATAATTCTTTAATTTTGATTTAACGCACACTGGAAATGGGTATTATTATATATGAATGGTTGTTTTTCTGTATCTCTCTATTAACTTATTATATGTCGAAGTAATATATGTGGTAATTTTAATAAAAGGGCATAAAGTGTAACATACATAAATAGTCACAGACATAAGGAGTCACATACATGAAGAGTCACAGACATAAAGAGCCACAACAATAAAGAGTCACAAACATAAAGAGTCATAGACATAAAATATCACAGACATAAAGAGTCCCACACATAAATATTTTCAGACAAAAAAATCACAGGCATAAAAAATCACAAAATAATAAGTCACAGACATAAAGAGTCACAAACGTAAAGAATAATAGACATAAAGAGTCACAGACGTAAAGAGTCACCTCAACCATCGTTCCATTGATTCTGTCTGAGGAACACCTGAAGCAGATGCCTTCAATAATCACACAAAATGGATCATCCTCTAATCGATTGAAACAAAAATATGTTTTACTAGTTCATTTTTTTTTAAAGTTGAAAGCGACTATCAGTAATTTTGAATGTTTTATTGTTATATCTAATCTTAGCAAACTGTTTATTTTTTTTTTTGGGCTAATTCGTGGGATTTTTTGTTTAAATAGCTTACAATACACTGAGTATTTATAGAATGAATCTTAACATCCACATCATGGGTTTTAATAACAGTGTGCAGAATAAACATTTATGATTGGGGAGATGTATGTTCCTGGGCGTCGCTAGGAATTTTTCCAGGGGGGGGGGGAGGCAAAAATTTTCCAGGGGGGGGGGCAAATAACAACGTTATGACATTTTTTTTAAATGTAAGGGGGGGGACAAATGCCCCCCTTATATGACATTTTTTCAAAATGTATGGGGAGGGGGGAAAATGCCCCCCCCCATTTGCCCCCCACATGAATACGCCCATGTATATGTTTCAATCATAACAAATGTTTAATTATGGTTTATATAGTTATACGACCAATAGGTGGTTATCTTTTTTGTTCTATTTACCTAAAATAAAGTAAAGTTCCGTATGCCCTGACGGGCCATCGGGGTAGATGAAATGCTGAGTTCATCTGTTTCTATAACCTCGGCATATGAGGGTGTTGTGTGGTTAGCACAACGCCCAGCCGCCTTTTACTTCCCCAACTAAAGTCAGGTACCCATTTAAAGCTGGTGGACTTGTGGGATGACTTTGAACCTAATTTCACCTGGAAAAAATTAAATGGTCCTCACCGGGGATCGAACCCAGGACTCTCAGGTCGACAGTCGAGTGTCTACACCACTCGGCCACCCTCCCGCTATTTATCTACGAGTTGATAAAAAAAATGGTGGCGTAGTCACTTTCTAACCTGTTTGAGAACCACTGGGGCAGAGTAAAGATCTTACTAATTTTATGGGGTGGCTCTACGGCGATTTGGTAAGGAGCCTTGTCTTCACGATACAGACCGATAACAATGCTGTGGGTTGCGGGCTTAGATACCAAGTTGTCCTGTCGCCTTAATAGGTTTCCCTTAGTGCTACCATGGGAAGTAAAAAAAAATCGCCCACTTAAATGGGACAATTTATAGGTTTTGTAGTGCCCTTTTGTGCCCCCACCACAGCCGGGATTGTAATGGCCATGGAGGCACCACGGGAGACATGAAGGGGACGCATGGTCGTGCGGCAATGCGTTCGACTGTTGACCTGAACGTTACTGGTTCGATCTCCGGTGAGGACCAAGGAAATGGTCCACGTCCTGGCTTAAGTTCCCGATATATCTCCATTGGTGCCTCCATGACCATTGCACTATCGGCTATGGTGGGGGTGAAAGAAGGGCACCATAAAAACCGTCCTATTAGTGGTTTACAGGATCTAAGAGATTTCTTCTCATCCTTACATGGACTTCACAACACATGGGAATTGCACTATAGGCTATAGCTGGGATGAAAGAAGGCCACCATAAAACCGCCACGTTAGTTACTAATGGAAATTAGTCTAAGAGATAAACACTTCATCCTTTTTAGAGAATTTACCACTTATTTATTAAAAATTATTTAAAATTGGACATGATCATTGTATGAACTGAAATAATTTAGAACTAATGTCATGCTGACTGTATAATGAACACTTCACACATAAAGACACACATACTTATTTACCTGCAGTATTAAACTCTACATAGCTGTACAGCAGTAGTGCAAACACAATCGAAGCTATATTCCCTATGAATGTCGTATTCATTCCATATACGAATCAGTTATATCCAAATGTTTTTTTTTGACCACAATAAATAGTTTACAATAAATCAATGACCGAACTGGCACATATGAACATTTCACAATAAAAAAGGAAAGTTCCAAAAAAAAAAAAAATAAACGAAGCACTATTTTTTTCTGAAACGAAATAAAATATATAAAAAAATGTTTTAATATGTTTTAGTATAATTTAAAATTAGAATACTTATAGACTATTGTCAAAGAAAATTTATTTGAAACATTGTTATATGTCAGAAGTAAAGTCAGAATTCAGTACTACAGTCATGAATCTGAAGTACAGTCATAGGTCTGAAGTACAGTCATTGATCAGTAGTACAGTCATACGTCAGTAGTACAGTCATAAGTCAGTAGTACAGTCATTAATCGGTAGTAAAATAATTAGCCTGAAGTACAGTCATTGGTCAGTAGTACAATAATAAGTCTGAAGTACATCATTGGTCAGTAGTACAATCATAAGTCTGAAGTGCAGTCATTGGTCAGTAGCACAATCATACGTCAGTAGTAAGGTCATAAGTCAGTAGTACTGTCATAAGTCAGTAGTACAGTCATAAGTCAGTAGCACAATAATAAGTCAGTAGCACAATCATAATTCAGTGTGTGAGGTCCCTGAAAGGATGAGATGAAATCTCTTAGATCCTATAAACCACTAATGGGACGGTTTTTATGATGCCCTTCTTTCATCCCCACCATAGCCGATAGTGCAATGGCCATGGAGGCACCACGGGAGATATATCGGGAACTTGAGCCAAGACCTGAAAAAATTCCTTGATCCTCACCGGGGATCGAACCAGGTACCTTCAGGTCGACAGACGAGCGTTCTACCGCACGACCATCCGTATCATAATTCAGTAGAACAGTCATAAGTCAGAAGTACAATCATACGTCACTAGTACAGTCATAAGACAGTAGTACAGTAATAAGTCAGTAGCACAATCATACGTCAGTAGTACAGTCATAAGTCAGTAGCACAATCATACGTCAGTAAAACAGTCATAAGTCAGTAGTACAGTCATAAGTCAGTAGCACAATCATACGTCAGTAGAACAGTCATAAGTCAGTAGTACAATCATACCTCAGTAGTACAGTCATAAGCCAGTAGCACAATCATACGTCAGTAAAACAGTCATAAGCCAGTAGCACAATCATACGTCAGTAGTACAGTCATAAGTCAGTAGTACAGTCATAGTTCAGTAGTACAGTCACAAGTCAGTAGTTCAGTTATAATATAAAATGACTTAAATCATATTATACAACTGATCATTGGTTTTCTAATTTCTTCGTTTCCTGCCACTCACTGAATTCTCTACACGAACACAAAAAAAAATTAAATATATAAAAAAAAAATTATTGAATAAAAGTGGCAATGTATATCTAAATATATACAGTGGTACCTTGACCTAGGAGTGCCCTAACATACGCGATCTTTTAGATACGAGCGTCAAGCGAGCGATGTTTTTGCTTTGAAATACGAGAAAAGATTTCAGATACAAGCGGGTCAGCATGTTGCTCAAGAAATCAGTGACCTTATTCCGGTCCATTGTAGTAACTATGCATGTAGAGGCCCCTTATTCCCCTTATTTCATCTAAATAGTTTTTCGACCCGTACTTTGCTAAACACTGCAATAGATTCCTACACAGCTAGCGTGGCGAGAAACAAAATGAATACTTTCCTAATAAACCCTTTACAAGGATTCCATTCCAAAAAAAGTGCATTCGATTTTATAACCATAGTAGTAGCATTAATAAAATCCCAACATTAAATCTTCTAACACGTGTCCAGAGTTATAGCGTTCCAGTTGAAGAATTTTACTTTTGCCTTTTTTTAAAATCAGGTTAAGTGATCTAACTGCTATTTGAAAAGATTAACATACTACTTAATGATTTAATCAACCTAGCAGCCTTAAAAGTCTAATTAAAAGAGACGAATCCATGAGTCAAATTTATAATTAAAAACGGAACTTTTGCTTGCATTTAACACCAACTATCAATTAAAACGCGCTATGAAACTAAAGGAGTATTTCCTTCCGCTAATACTAGTATTATAGTATTATATTTGTACCAATGTTTCTTCACTGAACGTTTTACTAAATGACAACAATCGATAAATACAAATCACTGAGAGTGCAGCAATATTCCCCACCACGTCTTCCGGTGACACTGTAAATACGCCACAAACTTTTGGTGTTGCTATTTTTGTCCGCCATAAATACGAAGCGCAAAAAAAAAAACCCTTGTGCTGTGTTCTTAGACCTCAGCTTATGCCACATGCTAAGCGCACGTTATCTATTTACTTCTAATACCAGTAACACTGATGATTCTGGCTAAAATGAATGAACGTCATCTACTTTTGTTTAACCTTTCTTATAGTGCGGGGATTTCTAGGGCATAGAGTTTTAACCAAAAACAACACAGCATTTTTTTTTTGTGAACCTTAAACTCATGAGTCGCTGACATACAACTTTGGGAAGTGTGTGTGTGTGTGGGTGGGTGGGTGGGTGGGTGGGGGAGGGGGTTCCGCTTGAGGCAGCGTGTGCCAAGATCAGGCCCTTTGAGCGAACTCGGTGGTTCTCGGGTTGGGACAATGGGGTGACGGGCAGACATGTCCGCTGTCAGAATGAGCGGCCGTCCGAAACTGGCCCATGGCTCAGGAGGATCGAGCCGGCTCGTACTGAGCATTGTTCTATAGGTGCCAACTTTGGGAGGTCGAGACCCAATGTCGATTTCCTTTGCCGACGCTGCAGGGAAGTGGAGGAAACCGTGGATTTTTTGAAAGCCCCGGGCTGGTAGACCAAGGGTGGACCAGTCTGGTAGCTCGCTAGCCATTGATCTTTAAGGTAGTCTCCAGATGTTGAGATACAGCGAGTTTAATTTCACGGACTCTAAGAGACTAAGTCTTAGCCCGCAGTTATCACAGAGAGAGTTCACAAAGAGATAGGGGGTGGCTCGTAAAAAAAAATAAATCTCCTTATCAGCCCATTGAACTCCTGGGGATCAACGCACTGCGGCCCCACGCCCCTTTTAAGGATGTCAGTGGCCAGTTTGCACCAAAGTTATGTTTTACACTCTTGAATAGGAACCCACTGGCCGATTCGGAGAAATAAGAGCCATCACTATAAAGGCCGGCAACCCTCATCAAATTTGTAATAACACTTTTTTTGATTCAACATTAGAGGTAGACAAACAAAAAAAAAAAAACCTGTATTTTAGTTCGTTGTAACGTAAGTGTCCAGTAGAGCGAAGTAAAACAACAACAACGACGGCTAATTCTCTTCCGCGTCCGAGTCGTCGTCATCCTCGTCCGCCAACGTTGTCCTCTTGTACACAACGACGGCTATCAGCAAGACCAGGATGAGAGCTGCGGGCCCAAGTGACCACATCGTGGAACTCATGGTATCACTGGTCGTGATGTACGCAATATCTTAGTTGGGGGGGGGGGGGTTGAGATAGAAGACACACACACAAGACATTTCCAGATATGTAGAGAATATTTCTTTTTTTTAAATATGATATTGTAAATCAAATAAAAATGTCAATATAAAAGCTTGTAAAAAAGGGGATGTGTTATTAAACTTTCTAAAATTGCATAATATCAAATACAAAAATGCCCGCAGCAATGAAGGAAATTTAAAAAAAATAAAATAAATAACTTTGAAATACGTGCAGTTTCATAGGAAACATTTAACACTTTTAGCAATATACAGTTCACAGTTAGCAGGATTTTCTCTTTCTATATTTGGAGAGTCGTGAAATAAGTATTATGAGCCAAAAACCACAAACTAACACCATATGACAATATCTCCCTTGGTGCCTCCATGGCTGTTAGACTATATCGGCTACGGTGGGGATGAAAGAAGGGCACCCAAAAAGCCTTGTTTTATTTGAACTAGGAGATTTCATCTCATCCTTACAGGGACTTAACACAAGCACGATATCAATGGATGTACATAAACGTAAGCTGGCGAATGAATGGTTTACTCATCACAAATGTTATGTCTATGATAAAGCCATGCCAGTCTCCTCTATAATCCTACTCACTAATGTGCACACAGCTTGAATGGAAGAGGATTAAAACTGGGCAAAACTTGAATCAATCGGTGCACCTGAAATGTAAGGGTCGATGATTTGTTCCACTTCTGGCCGAAGGTTTCTTTTTTGATTGCCAAGTTTAAAGGGGTTGGAGGACATCAAACAGATATTGTTTAAACTACAACACAATACCCTGATCTATGATAAAGAGAGTTAGTGTTTTGACATTCTCACACAGTAAATTTTCTTAAAAGAGTCAAACTATATACTTAAAAGGGACAAAGATTGTACAGTATATTTGGCTTGGGTATCCTGTCCAACACTTTGGCTAAGTACATCTTGTAGGTAAGCCACATTCATGGCCGGATTTACAGATAGGCCGACTAGGTCTGGCTAGGGGCCCCACGAAATAAGGGGCCTTAAAATGTTTTTTTTAAATGGGGCCTCAAATTTTTGTTGCCTAATACCATTAATATTGTAAATCCGGCTCTGGTTACATACATGTTAAAGGTACATCGGGAGAATGGAGCTTTTGAAAAATAAGGGGAGATGAAAACGTTGTGTCACGTGCCTTGTTTCATATTGAGGAGTGTGTCAAATGTAAATATTGTGTTATCTATTTAAACATTTAAAAAATATCTATTTAGTGATCTATTTGTGCAAATATTCTTATCTTACAACTTGTACATTCTTACCAACTTTTGAAGGATAATGGCTCTTTAAAATATGACCTATTTAATGTATCGCATATATATGGGTGTATTTGTGTGTGTGTGTGTGTGTGTGTGTGTGTGTGTGCGTATTAGTGTGTTCCTTTTCTGTGTATATTTATATAATTATTGTATAATAATATCAGAAGTCAACAATAATCGGTTAATTTCCTGGTAGATTGTGCATTAACACCACCTTTTCTTCTTGGAATGAGAACAGTACAATAAAGACTAACAATACTGACAAAGTACAGCAAACAGTACAATAAAGACTAACAATACTGACAAAGTACAGCAAACCGTACAATAAAGACTAACAATACTGACAAAGTACAGCTAACACTTCTTACTGCACTCTTCGTATGTGAACCCCTTTATACAGCCTTTAGAACAGGTAGCGGTATCTTTCTTGCATTTCAACTCAACACAGTATGAAGGACATTCTGAAATACAATAACATAAATGTATAACAAATATATAAGATATAAGATATACACCTATCCCCCGATTTACACGGTAGATAAGTTCCTGAGATAAACGTGTAAATCGAAAATTAAAAATTTTCAAGTCAAAACCGTGTAAATAGAAAAGCTTGCAGAAAATGCATAATTTTGCTATTTAACAGATGTGATTTTTTTTTCAATATTTGTAGGTGTACACAGAAATAAAAATACAATGCATGGACAGGTTAAAATATGTAATATATTTTGCAAACACTATTTTTGTATTTAATACAAAACATTAAACAGAAGAACAAAAAATAAAACCAAAGGTGTTTCATAATTCTTCATCACTGTCAGAAATTACTCTCATACTTTTTTTTTCGGAATCTAAGGTTCGAATTCACTTTCATCACTCGAAGTTATTTGTGCCGATTCCATGTTTGAAGCAGAAATATTTACATTCTGAGAGTTGGCAATGTAATCGGTTATTAACAATTGCTTCGAATTTTTTGTAAGATCTTTGTAAACTTTTTTCATATTGAGCCAAGCAGCGTTGGAATCGTAAATCCCTTTCAACGTCTGTGTCATTTTGTATAAAATGATTACCCAGCTTTATTTATGTTCATTTATAATAATCTAAATTATGCACTCACTTATAATTTACGAATATGGAAAATAAAATATTTCTGAAACTGTAAAACTTTCACTCAAATACAATTTCCCGTAGATAAAACTTTAATTTTATGCGAAGAAATACAGACACAGTGTGCGTGTGCAGCAAGTCAGAACGTAAGCTCGGGATTCCCCGTGAGATGTGTACAGCGCACGTGTTCAATCACAGTAGCTTTTAGTAAAGTGCGATAAAATAAAAAAAAACGTATTTGGAAAACCGTGTAAAAGCGAAAACGTGTAAAACAAGTACCGTGTAAATCGGGGGAGTATTGAAAAATAGGAGTAGAATTTTACTGATGTGTAAAATTTTGACCTTAAGTGGTTGAAATAAAACACAAAGCCTATAGTCCCATTCTAAACATGAGTAGAATCAATTGGCACATATTCCCATAAGCTCCTACATATTCCCATAAGTTCCTACATATTCCGATTAGCTCCCAGATATTGCCATAAGCTCCCAGATATTCCCATTAGCTCCTACATATTTCCATTGGCTCCTAATATTCCCGTAAGCTCATACATATTCCCATAAGCACCCATAAGCTCCTACATATTCCCAAAAGCTCTTACATATTCCCAAAAGGTCCTGCATATTCCAATAAGCTCCCAGATATTGCCATAAGCTCCAGTATATTCCCATGAGCTCCCACATATTCCAATAAGCTCCTATATATTCCAATAATTTTCTACATATTCCCATAAGCTCCCAAATATTACCATAAGCTGCAACATATTTCCATAAGCTCTTAATATTCCCATAAGCCCCTACAATTCCCATAAGCTCCTACACATTCCCATAATTTCCCAGATTTTGCCATAAGTTCCCAGATATTCTCATAAGCTCCTACATTCACATAAGCTCTTACATATATTTAATAAGCTCCTACATATTCCCATAAGCTTCTACATATTCCCATAAGCTCCTAAATATTTTCATAAGCTTCCAGATATTCCATTCATCTCCCAGATATTCCCGTAAGCTCCTACATGTTCCCATAATCTCCTACATAATCCTAAAAGCTACAAATATTCCCAATAAGCTCCTACTATTCCCATAAGCACCTAATATTCCAATAAGCTGCTACATATTTCCATAAGTTCCCATATATTCCAATTCTCCGTTTCTCTCTTTTTCTCTATCTCTCTTCTTCACCATCTCTCTCTTTCTCTCTTTCCTTATCTCTCTTTTTCAATAATTGACATAGAGTTGAATCTACTTATGCATGGCAGTTGAACATTGTATAGAATAAAATTGAAACGAAGCTTATAGTCCGTTTCAAAAATTGAAAATAGGAGTAAGATTTACTGATGCGTAAAAATTTTACCACACATCGTTGAAAATAAACACTAAGTCTATAGTTTCATTCGCCTAATACTAAACAGGAGTAGAATCAATTGGCTCATAATAACTTAAGCTCCTACATATTGCCATAAGTTCCTAATATTCCCATAAGTACCTAATATTCCCATAACCTCCTACATATTCCAATAAACTCCTAGATATTTCCATTAGCTCCTAATATTCCTATTGGCTCCTACATATTACCATTAGCTCTTAATATTCCCATAACCACCTAATATTCACATAAGCTCCAAGATATTGCCATAAGCTCCAAAGTATTTCAATAAGCTCCTACATATTTCCATAAGCTCCTAACATTCTCATAACCTCCTACAAATTCCCTTAAGCTGCTTCATATTCCCATAAGCTCCTACATATTCTCATAAGCTCCCACATATTCCCAATAGTTCCCAGACATTGCCATAATTTCCCAGATATTCCCATAAGCTCCTAAATATTTCCATAAACTTCTAATATTCCTATAAGCTCCTAATAAGCTCCTAATATTCCCATAAGCACCTAATATTCCCATAAGCTCCTACATATTCCGATAAGTTCCCAGATATTGCCATAAGTTCCCAGATATTGCCATAAGCTCCCAGATATTCCCATAACTCCTAAATATTTTATAAGCTTTTTATATTCACATAAGCTCATACATATTCCCATAAGCTCCTAAATATTGCCATAAGCTTCCAGATATTCCAATCAGCTCCTAATATACCCATAAGCTACAATTATTCCCATAAGCTCCTATTATTTCCATAAGCACATAATATTCCAATAAGCTGCAACATATTCCCATAAGCTCCTACATATTCCCATAAGCTCCTACATATTCCCATAAGCTCTCAGAGGTTGCCATAATCTCTGAATATTCCCATAAGCTCCCATATATTCTCATTTTAGCTCTCTCGTTCTATTTATTTCGGACTCACTCTAGCCTTCTCTGTATCTCTCTGTCTGTCTGTCTCTCTCTCTCTCTCTCTCTCTGTGTATATATATATATATATATATATATATATAAATATATATATACATATATATATGTATTTATTTATTTATTTATTTATATATTTATATCTCACATAATCCCATAAGCTCCCGCATATTCCCATAAGCTCCCGCATATTTCCATAAGTTCCTATATATTCCAATTCTCTCTTTCTTTCTCTCTCTCTCTCTCTCTCTCTCTCTTTTTCTCCATCTCTCTCTCTCTCTCTCTCTCTCACTCTCTCTCTTTCCTTATCTATCTTTTTCGATAATTGACATAGAGTTGAATCTACTTATGAATGGCAGTTTATCATTGTATAGAAGAAAATTGAAACGAAGCTTATAGTCCTTTTCAAATATTTAAAATAGGAGTAAAGTTTACTTATGCGTAAAATTTTGACCAAACGCGGTTGAAAATAAACACAAAGCCTATAGTTGCATTCGCCAAATACTAAACAGGAGTAGAATCAATTGGCACATAATAACTTATCCCCTACGTATTACCATATGCTCCTACATATACCCATAAGCTCCAGCATATTCCCATAAGTTCCCGCATATTCACATATGCTCCCGCATATTTCCATAAATACCTATATATTTCAATTCTCTTCTCTCTCTTTCTCTCTCTCTCTCTTTTCTCCATCTATCTCTCTCTCTCTCACTCTCTCTCTCTCTCTCTCTTTCCTTATCTTTTTTGATAATTGACATAAAGTTGAAACTAATGCATCGCAGTTGATAATTGTATAGCAGAAAATTGAAACGAAGCTTTTAGACCGTTTCAAATATTAAAAATAGGAGTAAAATTTACTGATGCGTAAAATTTTGACCAAACGCGGTTGAAAATAAACACAAAGCCTATAGTTGCATTCGCCAAATACTAAACAGGAGTAGAATCAATTGGCACATAATAACTTATCCCCTACATATTACCATATGCTCCTACATATACCCATAAGCTCCAGCATATTCCCATAAGTTCCCGCATATTCCCATAAGCTCCCGCATATTCCCATACGTTCACATAAATTCCCATTCTCTTTCTCTCCCTCTCTCTCTCTCTCTCTCTCTCTCTCTTTCCTTATCTCTATTTTCGATAATTAACGTATAGTTGAATCTACCTATGAATGGCAATTAATCATTGTATAGCATTATCTTGATAAGAACCTTATATTCTGTTTCAAATATTGAAAAATAGGAGTAGAATTTACTGATGAGGTAAAATTTTGTCCTTACGTGGTTGAAAATAAACACAAAGCCTATAGTCCCATTCGCCAAATACAAAACAGGAGTAGAATTAATTGGCGCATATTCCCATAAGCTCCTACATATTCCCATAATCTCCCAGATATTGCCATAATCTCCCAGATATTCCCATAAGCTCCTACATATTTCCATAAGCTCTGAATATTCCCATAAACTTCCATATATTCTCATTCTTTCTCTCTCTTTCTCCTTATTTCGATCTCTCTCTATCCTTCTCTGTCTCTCTCTCTCTCTCTCTCTCTCTGTATATATATATATATATATATATTATATTAATATCTCACATATTCCCATAAGCTCCCGCATATTCACATATGCTCCCGCATATTTCCATAAATACCTATATATTTCAATTCTCTTCTCTCTCTTTCTCTCTCTCTCTCTTTTCTCCATCTATCTCTCTCTCTCTCACCCTCTCTCTCTCTCTTTCCTTATCTTTTTTGATAATTGACATAAAGTTGAATCTACTTATGCATCGCAGTTGATAATTGTATAGCAGAAAATTGAAACGAAGCTTTTAGACCGTTTCAAATATTAAAAATAGGAGTAAAATTTACTGATGCGTAAAATTTTAACCAAATGTGGTTGAAAATAAACAAAAAGGCTATAGTTTCATTCGCCAAATACTAAACAGGAGTAGAATCAAATGGCACATAATAACTTAATCTCCTACATATTCCCAAAAGCCCCTACATATTCCCATAAGCCCCCACATATTCCCATACGTTCCCTAATATTCCCATTTTCTCTCTCTCTCTCTATCTATCTCTCTCTCTCTCTCTCTCTCTCTCTTTCCTTATCTCTCTTTTTCGATAATTAACGTATAGTTGAATCTACCTATGAATGGCTATTAATCATTCTATACCGGTAAATTGATACGAATCTTATAGTCCGTTTTAAATATTGAAAAATAGCAGTAGAATTTACTGATGCGTAAATTTTTATCCTTACGTGGTTGAAATTAAACACAAAGCCTATAGTCCCATTCGCCAAATACTAAACAGGAGTAGAATCAATTGGTACATATTCACATAATCTCCTACATATTCCCATTATCTCCTTCATATTCCTATAAGCTCCTAATATTCCGATAAGCACTTAATATACACATAAGCTCCTACATATTCCCATAAGCACCTACATATTCCCATAAGATCCCAGATATTGCCATAAGTTTCCAGATATTCCCATAAGCTTCTACATATTCCCATAAGCTCCTAAAATGCCCATAACTTCCTACATATTCCCTTAAGCTGCTACATATCCCCATAAGCTCCTACGTATTCCCATAAGCTCCGATATAATCCCATAAGCTCCTACATATTCTCATAAGCTCCCAAATATTATCATTCTCTCTTTCTTTCTCCCTATTTCGCTCTTTCTATATATCCTTCTCTGTCTCTCTCTCTGTCACCTCTTTCTCTCTCTCTCTCCATATATATATATATATATATTATTTATATCTCACTTATTCCCAGACGCTCCCGCATATTCCCATAAATTCCCAAATATTCCCATTCTCTCTTTCTCTTTTTCTCCATCTCTTTCTCTCTCTCTCTCGCTCTCTCTCTCTC
Source organism: Bulinus truncatus (assembly GCA_021962125.1). NCBI lineage: Eukaryota > Metazoa > Mollusca > Gastropoda > Planorbidae > Bulinus > Bulinus truncatus. The sequence continues at coordinate 4,015,725 of JAGDYQ010000031.1, read as the reverse complement.
TCTCTCTCTCTCTCTTTCCTTATCTCTCTTTTTCAATAAATGACATAGAGTTGAATCTACTTATGCATGGCATGGCAGTTGAACATTGTATAGAATAAAATTGAAACGAAGCTTATAGTCCGTTTCAAATATTTAAAAAAGGAGTAAAATTTACTGATGCGTAAAATGTTGAAACCAAACGTGGTTGAAAATAAACACAAAGCCTATAGTTTCATTTGCTAAATAATAAACAGGAGTAGAATCAATTGGCACATATTCCCTTACGTTCCTACATAATCCCATAAGCTTCCAGATATTGCCATAAGCTCCCAGATAATCCCATAAGCTCCTAGATATGTCCATAAGCTCCTAATATTCCCATAAGCACCTAATATTCCCATATGCTCCTAAATATTCCCATAAGCACCTACATATTCTCATAAGCTCCCAAATAATCTCATTGTCTATCTCTCTCTTTCTCCTTATTTCGCTCTCTCTCAATCCTTCTCTCTCTCTGTATATATATATATATATATATATATATATATATATATATATATATATTTATTTATATTTATTTATTTATTTATATCTCACATATACTCATAAGCTCCCGCATATTCACATAAGCTCCCGCATATTCCCATAAGTTCCCATATATTCACATTCTCTCTCTCTCTTTCTCTTGGTCTCTTTTTCTCCATCTCTCTCTCTCTCTCTCTCTCTCTCTCTCTCTCTTTTCCTAATCTCTCTTTTTGGATAATTGACATAGAGTTAAATCTACTTATGCATGGTAGTTTGTATAGCAGAAAATTGAAACGAGACTTATAGTTCGTTTCAAATATTGAAAAAATAGGCGTACAATTTTAACCTTACTTCGTTGAAAATAAACACAAAGACTATAGTCCCATTGCCAAATAATAAACAGAGGTAGAATCAATTTGCACATATTTACATAATCTCCTACATATTCCCATAAACTTCTTAATATTCCCACAAGCTCCTACATATTCCCATAAGCTCCCAGATATTGCCATAAGCTCCCAGATATTCACATAAGCTCCTAGATATGTCCATAAGCTCCTAATATTCCCATAATCTCTGACATATTCAAATAAGCACCTAATATTCCCATAAGCTCTTACATGTACCCATAAGCTCCTACATATTCCCATAAGCTCCCAGATATTACCATAAGCTCCCAAAAATTTCCAAGAGCTCCTACATATTTCAAAATCTCCTAATATTCTTATAAGCTCCTACATATTCCAATAAGCCTGTACATAATCACATAAGCTCCTACATATTCCCATAAGCTATTAAATATTCCCATAAGCTCCCACATATTCCCATAAGCTCTCAAAAATTCCCGTAAGATCCGATATATTCCCATAAGCTCCTACATATTCCCAAAAGCTCCGACATATTCTCATAAGCTCCCAATTATTCTTATTCTCTCTCTCTCTCTCTCTCTCTCTCTCTTTCTCCTTATTTCAATCTCTATCCTTCTCTCTCTCTCTCTCTCTCTGTCTCTCTTTCTCTCTCACTGTATATACATATATATATATATATATATATATATATATATATATATATACATACATATTTATGTATTTATATCAAACATATTCCAATAAGCTCCCGCACATTCACATAAGCTCCCGCAAATTCCCATTATCTCTCTTTCTCACGCTTTCTCTCTCATTTTCTCCATCTCTCTCTCTCTCTCTCTCTCTCTCTCTCTCTCTCTCTCTCTCTTCCCTTATCTCCCTTTTTCGATAATTGACATAGAGTTGAATCTACTTATGCATCGCAGTTGATCATTGTATAGCAAAAAATTGAAACGAAACTTATAGTCCGTTTCAAATAATGAAAAATAGGAGTAGAATTTACTGATGCGTAAAATTTTGACCTTACGATGTTGAAAATAAACACAAAGCCTATAGTCCTATTTGCCAAATACTAAACTGGAGTAGAATCAATTGGCACATATTCAATTACGTTCCTACATAATCCCATAAGCTCCCAGATATTGCCATAAGCTCCCAGATAATCCCATAAGCTCCTAGATATGTCCATAAGCTCCTAATATTCCCATAAGCAGCTATATTCCCATAAGCTCCTACATATTCCCATAAGCTCCTACATATTCCTATAAGCTCCCAGATATTGCCATAAGTTTCAAAATATTCCCATAAGCTCCTAGATATGTCCATAAGCTCCTAATATTCTTATAAGCACCTAATATTTCCATAAGCTCCTACATATTCCCATAAGCTCCTACATATTCCTATAAACTCCCAGATATTGCCATAAGCTCCAAGATATTCCCATACGCTCCTAGATATGTCCATAAGCTCCTAAATATTCTCATAAGCTCCCATATAATCTCATTCTCTCTCTCTCTCTCTCTCTCTATGTATATATATATATATATATATATATATATATATATATATATATATTTATATCACACATATACTCATAAGCTCTCGCATATTCACATAAGCACCCGCATATTCCTATAAGTCCCCATATATTCACATTCTCTCTCTGTCTTGCTCTCGTTCTCTTTTTCTCCATCTCTCTCTCTCTCTCTCTCTCTCTCTCTCTCTCTCTCTTCCCTTATCTCTCTTTTTCGATAATTTACAGAGTTAAATCTACTTATGCATGGCAGTTGATCATTGTATAGCAGAAAATTGAAACGAAGCTTATAGTCCGTTTCAAATATTGAAAAATAGGAGTAGAATTTACTGATGCGTAAAATTTTGACCTTACGTTGTTGAAAATAAACACAAAGCCTATAGTCCCATTTGCCAAATACTAAACTGAAGTATAATCAATTGGCACATATTCCCATAAGCTCCTACATATTCCCATAAGTTCCTACATATTCCCATAAACTCCCAGATATTGCCAGAAGCTCCCAGATATTCCCATAAGCTCCTACATATTCCCATAAGTTCCTAATATTCCCATAAGCTCCTACATATTCAAATAAGCTGCTACATATCCCCATAAGCTCCTACATATTCCCATACGCTCCCACATATTCACATAAGCTTCTACATATTCCCATAAGCTCCCTAAAATTCTCTTAAGCTCCGATATATTCCCATAAGCTCCTACATATTCTCATAAGCTCCAAAATATTCTCATTCTCCCTTTCTCATTATTTCGCTCTCTCTCTATGCTTCTCTGTCTCTCTCTCTCTCCTCTCATTTTCTCTCTCTCTCTCTCTCTCTCTCTCTCTCTCTCTCTCTCTCTCCCTCTCTCTTTCCTTATTTCTCTTTTTCGATAATTGACATATAGTTGAATCTACTTATGCATGGCAGTTGAACAATGTATAGCAGAAAATTGAAAATAATCTTATAGTTCGATTCAAATACTATATATATATATATATATATATATATATATATATATATATATATATATAAGCGATTAGTGTTCTACATCAAATCGAAAGTAAAGAATTAATACAACAGTATTCCAGTTTAAAATACAATCATGAAAAAGTCGTATCTGCTTAAAACCAATAAATAACCCAGCCTACCGATCATGCCTAAGGGGATATAACGCTATGTATAGGTTTTGCAGGGTACAGTTAGTTGGACAACAAAACGGCGTGACGGATGAACGGGTACTCTGACCTTTGTCACAGCTCACTCCGTGGAACCCGTCCTTACATTCTTCTGTGCACTGCCCTAACTCCCCGCCATTTGTAGTACCACACAGTGTACCTGACAGGCAGTGCATGAGTATTTCACAAGCTGTCGGATACAGATAAAGGTAAAACAAACATTACAGTGGAGTAGTTGGCATGACAATATTATTGAATACAGATAGAGGGAAAAAAACAAACATTATGTGGAGTAGTTGGCATGCCAAAATTGTTGGATACAGATAAAGGTAAAACAAACATTATGTGGAGTAGTTGGCATGACAAAGTTGTTGGATACAGATAAAGGTAAAACAAACATCATGTGGAGTAGTTGGCATGACAAATTTGTTGGATACAGATAAAGGTAAAACAAACATTATGTGGAGTAGTTGGCATGACAAAGTTGTTGGATACAGATAAAGGTAAAACAAACATTATGTGGAGTAGTTGGCATGACAAAGTTGTTGAATACAGATAAAGGTAAAAAAAAAACATTATGTGGAGTAGTTGGCATGACAAAGTTGTTGAATACAGATAAAGGTAAAACAAACATTATGTGGAGTAGTTGGCATGACAAAGTTGTTGAATACAGATAAAGGTAAAACAAACATTATGTGGAGTAGTTGGCATGACAAAGTTGTTGAATACAGATAAAGGTAAAAAAAAACATTATGTGGAGTAGTTGGCATGACAAAGTTGTTGAATACAGATAAAGGTAAAACAAACATTATGTGGAGTAGTTGGCATGACAAAGTTATTGAATACAGATAAAGGTAAAACAAACATTATGTGGAGTAGTTGGCATGACAAAGTTGTTGGATGCAGATAAAGGTAAAACAAACATTATGTGGAGTAGTTGGCATGACAAAGTTATTGAATACAGATAAAGGTAAAACAAACATTATGTGGAGTAGTTGGCATGACAAAGTTGTTGGATGCAGATAAAGGTAAAACAAACATTATGTGGAGTAGTTGGCATGACAAAGTTGTTGAATACAGATAAAGGTAAAAAAAAAAAAACATTATGTGGAGTAGTTGGCATGACAAAGTTGTTGAATACAGATAAAGGTAAAACAAACATTATGTGGAGTAGTTGGCATGACAAAGTTGTTGAATACAGATAAAGGTAAAACAAACATTATGTGGAGTAGTTGGCATGACAAAGTTATTGAATACAGATAAAGGTAAAACAAACATTATGTGGAGTAGTTGGCATGACAAAGTTGCAACTCATAAGTTAGTGCTCTTGAAATCTTTCATAGGTAAATTTATTTTAATTTTCTGTCTCTCTATTTTTTAGTTACTTTTCGTAGAAGGGACAATCTTTTTTTCATTGTTGAAACCAAAAAAAATGACCTAAGATGTTGTTTCAACAGCTAAAAATATATGTCATCTTTTAATGTAAATAAATATACTGGCTCATAAAATATTACCTTAAACTAATTAGACTTTCTACTCTAGTACCCACATTTATTAATAGTATTTTAATTATTTAGAAAGTAATTAGGTCATATCTATTATTTTTATATTCAACAAGATGCAGAGAGTAACATTATAGCTAGTGTTGACATAAAATAAATACATATAGAGAGCATGTGTTGAATCAACTGACATGTATTGTGGCGCTGCTGTTGCTTATCACAAAGATCTTTGTTCTCTGTACAGTTGATACAAGATCCATTCGTTTGTAAACAAAGACCGGATGAGCAATCCGTACTACATTCTGCAAAAGAAAAATATATTTGATGTAATATATACAGCTAACGAATCAAAGGCATTCTTACATGTTGGCAAACTAGGTAGAATGGGGAAATACTTTTGATAGTAGGGGAGGAGCAATGTATTATTTTGTATCATTTTTTTCTAATTTTCTTTTTCTCTTTATACTTTTTTAGTTAAAATGAATGAATCCCAACACTTTGCAATACGTCATCTAGAAAAACATATATACATATAAACTGCAAGCAGCAAAATACTATAACAAAACGGTTTCTACATTTCAAGGTGGTAGGTGCATTACCTGTATCACACTTTAGACCGCAAGTGAATTACCTTTATCACACTTAAAACAGCAGGTGCATTACCTATATCACACTTTAGAGTTAGACCAGCTGTGCATTACATTTATTACACTTAAGACCGCAGGTGCATTACCTATATCACACTTTAAACCATAGAATCCTTTCCCACATCCTTGACTGCAATTTTCACATTTCTCGTCACCGCCATAACAGTTTTCCCCACAATGTGAGTCTGTATGTCAATAGAGAAACATTTAGCGATCTATGTTAGTGACAGATTGCATTTAGAATATGAGAATAGAGTTAGAGTTCGTTGATATAACTGTCAAACTTCTTGCTGTTCAAAAGACTGGGAAATGTTTTCCATACCCCCCTACCCCCCAAAAAAAAATGCTATGAAGAAAGCAAAATCAATCATATTCGAACTAAACACAAATCAATACAATCAAAACATAATAATATATGATAAAATATAACAATTCATTTTTATTAGTTTTTTACTGTTTAATTATAGTCGAGAATACTTTTTTTTACTTTTTTTTAATGCATTTCAATATATTCCATTCCATCTCTAGATTCTTTAACTTTTAGAGCATTAGGCTTTTGAAGAGTGAGTAATTTTTAGAGTCAACCTGGGTGGCGAAAACTTAGGGAAATTTAGATCATCTATGATTCATCTATGATTCAATATTTTATATGCATTTGATCAAGAAACATATAATGAACTGTTCTATAGTATCGAGGTTTGGGGGACGGAAGGTCGTGTGGTAAAGCGCTCGACTGTCGACCTGAAGGTACCTGGTTCGATCACCGGTTATCTCAAGTTCCCGATATATCCTCCATGGCTATTGCACTATCGGCTATGGTGGGGATGAAAGAAGGGCACCATAATAAACGTCCCATTAGTGGTTTATAGGATCTAAGAGATTGCATCTCATCCTTACAGGGACATCACATACACACACACAGTCACATAGTATCGAGTTCTCCACGTCCATTGAATAAACTAAAATAATCTAAGTCCCACGATGTGAGACGTCTTAGTATAGTCACTAATAGTAACTCACCTTTACTGTTAGCTAGCTCATCGGGAACTTGTTCCTCAAATGTGACTGGAGAGGAATGTAAACATCCATTGTTAACATTTCAGATGTATTGTCATGTGTATACCATTTAGATTTACCATTGATGTAAATATGTGTAGGCCTACACTGTATATAAATCTGAGCTCCGTGCGTCTATACATAAATGCATTGCTATATTCCAATCACGTGTATGCGACTATACATGTATACATCGTTCGCGTTATAATGAATCAATCCGTCAATATATCTCTCAACTCTCATATCTACAGTTTTAAAATATATGTTTGGCCCAATACGACACTTAATTGCCTGCGGCTTCGTGCTAGTCAGCAGTTTATTGTTTTATTTGTTTCATGCTTTAATTACTTACATTCACTAAATCTTGATAAAATAGTAGTTGGTGCCTTCTAATTTATATTTTATAAAAAAAAAAAAAACAAAAAAAAAACATAAACTTCCTTTGTTTGTTGTCATTTAAAAAAAAACTCTTTATACGCTTTGAGTATTTCTTTTGTTTAGATATCAAGGTATATTTTTTGTCTTTTTTTTTATAATTATCTATTTTCTATCTCACTAGACATAGAGAAAGAGATAGAAACTGGGTCATTTATATCTGTGTAAGTATGCAATTTTCTTCTTATTATATTAATGTATGCATGCTCTGAAAAACTAAACAACGAAACACCACTTGACTGTATAGACTAAAAGCCGAAAAAATTGATTAGAAAATATAAAATTGAAATATCTGAGATTAAGACTGAACTAGAATCAGTGTCTATCATGTCGGTCATGCTTGACAATCACGCTACATTGTCTATTTAAACCATCATTTTTTCAACGAATAGCATGGCAATGTTCGCTTCTCAAGTTGGCAGAAAAAAAGTGAACACGCTAAAATAAAACGGAGAAGTAAAGTATTTTTTTTTTTTTTTTCAAAAATGTCACTTTTTGTATAAAAAAAATGTAAACAAAATAAAAAAAAAAGTAAAAAACAAGATATTTTCAAGAGATATGTACGTACCGTTGTCGTCATCAAGAACTACAGAAAATAAAAAGTGTACAATTACAAAACTATATTCGAAGCAAGTAAACCAATGGATTTCATTCCAACGAATATCACAAAATAAATCTACGAAAAGAATACTATAATGGTCTCTCTCTCATTCCCTCTCTTTCTCTCTCTCTCTCTCTCTCTGTATATATATATATATATATATATATATATATATATATATGTATATATATATATATATATATATATATATATATGTATATGTTGTATGGTTGTGCATGTTTAGAGGTTAAATGTAGTAATGTCTAAACGTATGCTTAGAAGATATCTTTGATTAATCAATTGACTTACCAGGAATAGTATCAACAGAGTCTTTGTTATATAATTGACATGGCGCAGGTAAAGAGAAAAACAATGGAAATAGCGTTAAAATATTATTAACTATAAAGAATATTCATTCATGTATTCTTTAAGTATAAGCGAAGAGAGTATAGTAGTTCCTAGTACTAAGCCACTGAACATTTAAAAGTGAAATTTTACTGACAGCAACTCTATCAGAGAATATATATTATCTGTGCAACTTGTGTTTCTGTGAAATGGCACCCTCTTCACCATGTATTATGTTCAAAGACTTTAAAATTCCATGTAAATCGAACTCATCTTTAATAATGAGACCTAAACAAATAGGATTATTAAACATCTTATGTGTGGACCAATGATTGCATGCCTCGTGCAGTCACTCCACAAAAGATTGAGATAATTTAGAGATAATTTTGACGTTAGAAAGAGTAGATCTAAGAATACATCTAAAGAATACAAGTCTGTTTAATCATAAAATTCAAAACTCGTATTAAATAGATGTCTCAGAAATTTTAAGTACCGACTCAATGGCTTCTTTTTTAATATCTATCTATCTATCTATCTATCTATCTATCTATCTATCTATCTATCTATCTATCTATCTATCTATCTATCTATCTATCTATCTATCTATCTATCTATCTATCTATCTATCTATCTATCTATCTATCTATCTATCTATCTATCTATCTATCTATCTATCTATCTATCTATCTATCTATCTATCTATCTATCTATCTATCTATCTATCTATCTATCTATCTATCTATCTATCTATCTATCTATCTATCTATCTATCTATCTATCTTTCTATCTATCTATCTATCTATCTATCTATCTATCTATCTATCTATCTATCTATCTATCTATCTATCTATCTATCTATCTATCTATCTATCTATCTATCTATCTATCTATCTATCTATCTATCTATCTATCTATCTATCTATCTATCTATCTATCTATCTATCTATCTATCTATCTATCTATCTATCTATCTATCTATCTATCTTGCTATCTATGTATAAATATAATAAAAAAGGTAATTAATTACTTACATATACAAAAGAACGGTAGTACTAAAATATACAAATAACGGTAATTACTTACGTATACCAACGAACAATGATTAGTTACATACACAAACGAACAGTAATTAGCTACATATACAAAAGAACGGTATTTACTTACATATACAAAAGAACGGAAATTGTTTACATATACAAAAGAACGGTATTTACTTATATATACAAAAGAGCGGTTATCACTTACAGATACAAAAGTACGGAAGTGGTCGGTGACAGGCGAAGTTAACCAACCGGCTAGTTTGACTGTTGAACACTACGCAGTCGCCACTTTGTGACATGAACTTCTTTCCCCAGAAGGTCGAATTGACTGGACTGTGGTCATATGTCCACACGAAGTCGTTTGAAGAGTTCTCCTTCATGATATCAACAAAATCTGAAATTAGCGGTCATTGTTTTACCATCTCTGTGAAGTTTTGTAAGGATAGGAGGTCTACATTTTAGATCCTTATAAGCCACTCGTTGGACGGTTTTATTCGTGCCCTTCTTTCATCCCCCATCAGTCTGGATAGCGAGGTCAATAGTCAACTTGACTCAAATACAAAGGGTACAGGGTTCGATGCCTGGTAAAGACAAAAGTATTTGCCGTTGACTTGGAGAGGAGATGGGCGCCAACAGGCATCAGTTGATGTGTGCATCCGCTGCCCGAACGAACGACCATTTCGGTTAGGGCAATTAGTGTTTATTGGACAATGGAGGCACTACGGGTGACATGGAGGTACTTTTCAATATGACCTGAAAAACGTTCTTGTGTATCGCCAGAGATTGAACGCGGGGCCCCTTTTACGCACATGGCTTCACTTTACCACAGGGCCACAGTTCAGTTGAACATAAAGTTCTGTGTTTCATGCATACGCATGCACGGTTTCAATCTCTTCTCATTTATGTACATGATTACTTGACATTTTTCAAAGTTGTATTTTAGTAAAATATATTTTTTTTGTATTAAGTATTGCATTGTAACCAATGATAATATAATCATTTTGTAAATCCTTTTCCTTTACTTTATCGCAATGTAGTTATTTAATTTTTTTTTTAATTTACAATATCTAGATTCATCGAGGGTCTTATTTTATTTTCACTTTAATGAGAGTCCACTGAAAAAAAGACCACTTTCTTGATTGAAAATATATTTAGTGCACATTTTTTAATCAAAAAAACTAACTCTCTCTCTCTCTCTCTCTCACTCTCTCTCTCTCTCTCTCTCTATCTCTCTCTCTCTCTCTCTCTCTCTCTCTCTTTCTCCCTCTCTCTCTCTTTCTCCCTCTCTCTTTCTCTCTATCTCTCTCTTTCTCTCTCTTTCTCTCTCTCTCTTTCTCTCTCTCCCTCTCTCTTTTTCTCCCTCTCTCTTTATCTCTCTTTCTCCCTCTCTCTTTCTCTCTTTCTCTCTCTCTCTTTCACCTACAAGCACGCGGTAATCATGTGCGTGCATAGATCTCGATCCGATTCTGAAACATGCAGTTATTGATGCAAGGGAAGTAACCCATGTTGTTCGTCGCAGTTAAACACGGTTATATCGCTTAATACTTTATGCCATTTTTTTTCTTGACCTGAATTTGTAATATATATATATATATATATATATATATATATATATATATATATATATATGTACATATGTATATATATTAATTGCATATTCATTTATTGAATCAAGCTTTGTCATGGAGCATGAATATTTATGTCACGTTTTAAGAAAATCTATATTTTCGACACTTAAAATAATGCAGCCGATTTTTAATAAGGCGTAGGCTATAAACAGATATTACGTAGACTATATGTCAACATTACGTAGACTATATGCAGACATAATTTAGGCTATATGCAGACATTACATACGCTATATGCAAACATTACCTAGACTATATGCGGACATTACGTAGGCTATATGCAGACATTACGTAGACTATATGCAGATATTACGTAGGATATATGCATACATTACGTAGACTTTATGCAGATATTACGTAGGATATATGAAGACATTACGTAGACTATATGCAAACATTAACTACACTATATGCAGACATTACGTAGACTATATACACCCATTTTGGCATAATAGTACACGGCACCATGCATGACATTTATATTCCTCTTTCTTGTTGTTTCATTTTACATTATAAACAATTGGGTGGCAAACAACTAAGGTATTAAGACAAACAAAAAAAAATGGTTAACAATTGAGGGGTATCACTTAATTTAATATGATCAGATTTAATTTTTTTTCGCAAAATTAGAAACAAATATATATATAGTTTAGAAAAACGGTTAGTTTATATCGTGTTAGTTTTATTGTTTTAATGATTCTCCGGTTCATTTTAATGTCAGCTTTTATGTATCAAAGGGAGATCATGCAAGGCCTCAAACAAAAAAAAAGTTAATTTTTTTTTTTTGTTTTGTTCTCAAATTCATGATGGCGGTGGTTGGTAACAATGCCTCCCATTATCTGTGCGCGTTACCAATGATTTCAACAGAGCGCGCAATTGTGTTCTTTAGCACCACCCAACTGGTTAGTGGACGGATGGACAAGTGGTAAAGTGCTCGAGCAGAGGGCCAATGGTTTGATATCCAGTGAGGACCAATGGATATATCAATCCCCGTTATGTCTCCCGTGATGCCTACATGGTCATTGCACCATTGGCGCATTAAAAAAAACAACAGTCCCGTCAGTGGTTTAAAGGGTTTAAGGTACTTAATCTCATCCTTACAGGGACTTCATTTAACGGTATCTATACACATACGTGTTTTATTACTGCAATCTAATGACATACATTTAATGACAGGACGTTGACATGGACAACATACGGATACTCTGACAAGACGTTGACATGGACAACATACGGATACTCTGACAAGACGTTGACATGGACAACATACGGATACTTTGACAAGTCATTGACATGACAACACACTGACATTCTGACAGGACGTTGACATGACAACTCAAAGACACTCTTACAGGACAACACACAAAGACACTTACAATATATGCTGCCAGTTCCTTTCGGACAAATCGGTCCAAGGCGTACGAGCTGTTCCATTGTCTCAATTATACGAAACAGCCTTCGTTTGTCATAGCAGACTTTCTGTCGATCATATAAATAAATGTGTGCTGACTGTGAAACGCGAGTCATGTGAACATCTTACAACTACTGTAAATTTGTTTTGAATGAATACATTAATTACTTTCTGCGCAGAGCGGACGATCTTCTAGGATCGATACTTCCAAAAAAAGCTCACATGCCTAGCAGCGATACTAATCAGATTCCGGTGTGATGGTTTTATAAGGAAATAATACAGCTCTAAAATAACGCATATATTTGAATAAAATAATATTTATAATAATTTCTTTTTTTTTAAAGATTCCTACGAGTTCACTTTTTGTGGGTTCTAGAGACGAAGATTTTAGATGGGCCCTAGAGACGGAGATATTAAATGGGGCCCTCAAGACGGAGATGTTTTATGGGCCCTAAATAAAAGTACCACTTGGAGTCTGTTTAGAATCATATTTTTATTTGAAGCTGAGATGGCTCATCTTGCATTGGGTGGGTGGCCCACTAGAGGTTGTTTACTTTGAATGTCAACAGGAAGTGCTTTGCACTTGCACCCCCCCCCCCCCCCACCGTCAGAGGTGCCATTTCTTATTTTAAATTTTAACTGATCTGTTGTTAAAAAAGCCCAGATATATTTATGCTTTGATTCCAGGAAGACCCTGTCTACGACACCCGAACGGCATTATAATGACATTACCCTCGGACATGCCGTAGCGTGCGGGAGGGGGGGCTGGGGGCCGGGCCCCATGCGTTTTGTCTAGCCCATTCTGCTTATTTGCTCCACTTAGTAAAATGTATTACCTGCCCCCCCTGCTATTGCCTGGTCCCTGCTGTAGAATGCCTCGGCCCTGCTGTAAAATTTTCACGCTACGGGGCTGCCCATAGATATGTTTATCAATATTATACATTTTACATCCCAAGACATTCGAGACATGAATATTACTTTGACCTGACACCCCGCCCCCCCCACACACACATACACTCCAAATCGGTACACCACCATAAACTGTTCTACTTAGCATTAACAGGTAGCAGGTTTTAAACGATAACAGGAATAACGTGCATCAATTAAAAAAAAAAAAAAAACATCAAAAGTTCTTAAATTTTTTGGGGTTGTCAACAAAGACTTTGAGATGTTCCGGAATCTTAGTTGTTTGGAGACCTAATTTAAATTAGAATTGATTGGAATATATCTTGAAATGTGTTTTGGCAGTAGGTGAGGGGGGGGGGGAGGGACAGACATTCATAGGTTGTCAGATTGGCCTAATTTATAGAATCTTCTCTATGACTGGATTTTTATTACAATGGTTAAGAAAATGTACTAAGTACCTGTAAGTTTTGTGAAAGCGTTCTTGTAGGCAGACATTTCACACATATGCCGTCTACATCAACACAGTTATAGGATGGGCTCTTGTGCACTGTCATGACGGAGAGATAAAAAGACATATTCTCATTAATTGAACTCTGCGGTCTCATCAACATTCCAGTGATTCTCAAAGTAGGTGATATCACCGCACGGAGGTGTTCAAGTGAGTGAATGTATCAATGGGTATCCCCTGGTATCGATTCAATCATCTACAAATGTAAGCTCAAGTTGATTTAGACCTAAAGTTCATACGTTATTGCTCGCGTTTCCTAAAGGTTTTTTTTTTTTTAACTGAACGTGGATTCTGACTAAAAGTAACCGGTCGATACCACCCAAGCCATCCTCTAACGTGATAAACAGGCTCTTTAAGCCGGTGGTCAACTATACCCGAGTCGCGGACCGGAACCGTTCCGTGAATCGAATTTATACTGGGGCCGCCCTTAAATTATTTGATGGGATTGTGCGACTTTCCAACCTCGAGAAAAAAAAAAAAGGCAACGCCTTTCCCCCCCCCCCACCCACCCCCCCTTCCTGCGGCGGCTGCGGTGACATTATCAAACGTTGACCGGGTCCGTCGTAAGGTTTTGGGCCACTGCTTTAAGTCCCCCCCCCCTCCCAACATTGAGATCTAAAGATTTTAAGCCGACATTTAATTTAAATATATTCATGTAGAACCCAAAACGCTTATCCCGATGTTTGCGTGTATATATATATATATATATAAACGTTCATTCACTCGGCGCTCGGTCGTAATGTCCTTAATGCCCGTACAGCGAGGCCAAAAAAAATTTCAAATGTTATTTATTCTCTGACATTAACGGAATCCATGGAAGGCAATATGAGAAGGGTGGTCATTTTGGTTAATTAAGCGCTCGACTGAAGACCTGAGGGTCCCATGTTCGATCTCCGGTGAGGACGAAAGGATAGTTCATGTCATGGCTAAGGTCCCCCCCCCCTTATATCTCCCATGGTGCCTCCATGGTCATTGCACTATCGGCTATGGTGGGGATGAAAGAAGGGCACTGAAAAAAACTGTCCCCAAATCGTGGTTTACAGGATCTATGAGTTTGCACATCATTTTTTACGTGGACTTCCCACACGAGAAAGGTTTACAAACTACATAGTGGGCCGCTAGAGTCTCTTAGATTTGATAGATGGACAGGACCTAGAGCGGAGGCACAACAAAAATATCAGTGTATGTCGTTTATTTGGCGCGAACTTAATTACGGTGCACACTTTCTGTACCGATCACCGCCATCGGGCTATTAAAAGGGAATTTAAACCTAGAGTTCCTAGAAAAGTGTTTCCTGGAATTAAAAAGGGAAAATGCAAGATGTTAAATAAAGTTGCAAGGTTCTAGTCAATAAACATCAATTTGGCGAGGTCGTGTATTGAAAACACAACTCTTTTCGATATTTATGTTTTATTATTTATTGAGTGATCTGCCCCTCGATTAAAGCAAAACCTTGCAAGATTCATTCGTACTTTGGACTTCGGCACAGTCACGAGACCAAATGTCAAATCGTGACATT
The DNA here is from genome assembly GCA_021962125.1 of Bulinus truncatus. NCBI lineage: Eukaryota > Metazoa > Mollusca > Gastropoda > Planorbidae > Bulinus > Bulinus truncatus. Next base: position 4,000,565 of record JAGDYQ010000031.1, on the reverse strand, counting down.
TATGCAAAAGATCGCTTGTGTGTATTATCAGCTTGATTCAGGGGCGTAACGAGCTTAACTCGCGCCCGGGGCACAATAATTTTTAGCACCCCCTCCCCGTTAGAAAACCATATAATACTATATGTAGAATATACTATTTGGCACCACTTCTTTGTACTTGATATCTATTATTTGTATCCTCTGCTGCTATTTCACTGATATTTCTGCTTGTACCTCGCTCAGTGCACATGTTTGATATAAAGCTATCGTCATTCAAGTTCACACAAAAAAATTGCTGCTATAATATCTTTATGTGTTAAACAACCTAGGTGGCATGAATAAAACTAAACAGGTGATTGGCTGGCTTGTTAAAAAAAAAATTTTTTTTTGAAAAATTAAACAATAAAAATAAATCAAACACTTGACCATTTATAGAACACAAATTAAGTATTCAGTATTAAATAACATAATTTAAACAATACGTGATAAATTATAATACTGTGAACAACTCCAGAACCTTTGAAATAAAAATGCTTTGTAACAGCTGTTGTTGCTTTGTTCAGCAAAGTATATTTACTTTAATCCTTAAGTTGTTTTATTATCGACGTAATTAGACAAAAGGGAGTCAAAAAATGCAACATTACTCCAGCTAAAAATTATAAACAATTGAAATCATAAACAGAAAGATCTGAAATTATCGAGTTTGATTATGACGAGACTTATTATTGTTCCAAACTTTATTTTAATGCGGGCAGATGAAGTGTAGAATTCACGTGTTTCTATAACCTCTGCATATGAAGGGATTGTATAATTAGCACAACGCCCTGCCATCTTTACTCCCTCAACTTCAAGTCAGGTAACCATTTCAAGCTCGGTGGACTTGTGGAATTATACCAGGGCTTGAAAAAAATCACAAGGTTTTCACTAAGGTTCGAACCCAGGACTTTCCGGTCGACAGTCGAGCGCTCTACACCGCAAAACCACCTTTCCCCCCAAATTTAAGATAGATCTGAGAATATTATGTTGCTTTCTATCAACATATATCATATTGGCAATTAATGGCACTGGTAATGTCAACAGCTCGAACCATAAGATGTACAGACAAATGTTAAGATCAGTGAATCTCATAATTTTTAGTCTCGCGACCCTTAATGAAAACATTACAGTGTCATTTAAAAACAAAAAATGTATATACATATTTTATACTTTTATTTTACAAATAACTAACAGTAGCTTTAAACATTTTGAGAAACATTAGGTTTGATTATTATGATTAATAATTTGCGCATGGCCTAATTATAATTTTAATGTTATTTCGGCATAATAAAAAAAAAAAAAATTCCGCTATCCACACATTACGAGAATTCCTGTTGTCGGTCATTGTATGGTAGATAAGTAAAGTGTGGTAATTAAAATAGTCACCTTGCCCATACACTAGGCCGTAGTCGACCATCAGGTTGTACTGTGTGCAGCAGACTAAGGCGAAGACAGAGACAGACCACTGTAAGTGTTCCAACCTGTTGGTCAGTGGTGGTACCAACATCGTATCCTGCGAGGGTTCAATGAAGATGTTGAGTTGATTGATGTGTCTTCGTCGGTAATTTTTTCGTCTTAGGTTTAACAATCTGGCGATAAAGTAATTATATAATGCAATGGTTGACACAAAAAAAAAAACGAAATACGCACACCAACGTGCATATGTTACGGCCAAAGCCCGAAATAGGCCAAATCGCAAACTGGCCGGAAAAATCGGGAAGTGGCCAATATCGCAACACATTGACCGGCCAATGTCAGATATTTTCTGAGTTTCGGGATTTGGCCATCCAGTTTGCTGAATGGCAAGGGGCAATTGGCCAAAGTCGGAAAAAAAAAGTCATGAAAGATTTTTGGTTGTCTGTATACTGTAATGATAATCATATTATACTGATTTTAATTTCGGATATTAGCCACACACCTCGGCCAATGTGCGAAATGGCCGGCCGATTCAGGATTTGGCCGAACTTTGGGCTTTGGCCGTATTACATAGAATGACATCACGTGACTTATGTACATCTGTACTATGCTGATCATCAGACACTTTCAGGGTGTCTAATCTGAAAACAAGACACGTCTCGAAAGTTATAACTTAATGTGGTGAAGAGTACTTCTAATGATTGTTATCATACTGTGCAATGATGTCATCTTATGCAGTAATATGTCAATGAATGAAATTGATGTCAATTTAATCTAGGGGAAGTAACGATGCTAGTACACGGCAATGTGCACAGTTGACATCCCTCACTTCACCAACACTGATAACATATGGCATATACTGCCAGATATACTGTTGAATCAATAGTATTGATGTCACGTGACATAATACCAGACGTTTGATATTTATTCGAATGTCAATGCTGGTAATCATACACTGTGGATATTTCGTTTTGCTCAAAGAAGAAATATCACAAAGTACTATTGTCAGTTTATCAAAATGATCGTGTATTCATTCTGTCGTGTCATGCTTAACAATGATGTCGTAATATGTATGTCAGTGAAAGTATTGAATGTCATACTAAACTAAATTACGTTATGAAGCTGGTGCACCACAATTCGGGAAAATGAGATCACACAGTTCAGCAACGCGATGATATTTTGACATCATGCAGAAGTCGACACGCATACAAATGATGTCACGTGAAAAAATACTACACGATACATGCAAAACGAATAGTAGTATTATCACCAAACACCATTGGGAGGTGTGTGTGTGGGGGGGGTAGTTTTAAGTAAAAAACAAACCTCTAAAGTACTAATGTCACGTGACGAAGAGTTCTTGTACTGCTCATGTGCACTGATGCTATTTCGTGTCTTAATATGTTACGTTGATAAATGTATTGATGCATTATGTATTATATTGATGCATTATGTATTATTGACGTATTATGTACTATTGTTGTATTATGTATTATTGATGTAATTTTAACTAAATAATGCTATTGATGTTTTTACCCAATTACGCCCAGCTCCCTACACACACACACACCCCACGTATAGAAAATTAGACAATGTTTGAAAAGCAACAGACTTAAAATAATTTATATACTTTTTGCAAGGGACACAAAAAAAAAATAACATTAATTTTGTTGGGCAAACATTTTATCTTCCAAATAGTTTTTTTAGCACACACACACACAAAATAAAACTTTCTTAGATGGTTTCTGCTAGTACTTATAAACCTTCTGATCAATTAGATTTAAAAAAAAAATTAAGAAAATAAAAATAACCAACAATTGCGAAATAGACCAAGACGTATTTACTTATCAGTGAAACACCTGTAGGCCTGCCACATCATTTTATTTTTTTCCGGTTTTTGACATCGCAGTGGCTACGGTTCTGTCCGACCAAACCCGAATTTTTTTTTTCGGGTACCAGCCATGCTTATTATTGCATTTTTTTTGTTTGTTTTCGGGGACTAGGGTTAGGGTTAGGATTAGGGTTAGGGTTAGGGATAGGGTTAGGGTCCAGCTATAATATAGATATCTAAATATAGCGGCCGAGTCGCTGCACTGAGCTATATAGCAACATATAAGTCACTGCACTAACCCTATTCCTAACCCTATCCCTAATCCTAACCCTATCCCTAATCCTAACCCTATCCCTAATCCTAACCCTATTCCTAACCCTAACACAAGCCCCGAAAACAAAACAAAAATATGCAATAATAAGTAGGGCTGGTACCGGAAAAAAAAAATTCGGGTTCGGTCGGACCGAACCGTAGCCACTGCGTTTTGACATTTTAAAAAAAAAAAAACAAAGTTGTGTTTGATGAATTCCCTGAGCTGGTGGTGACCTTGTTTCTGGTTCAAAGTGGAATAAATAGGGGTCAACATTGACGTCATAGCTAGATTCCTAGGAATTTACACACCCCCAGTCCCCCCCCCCCCCCTGCCCCTCTATAGCATACAAGCAATGACAAATGCATGAGTCACGCAGTGTGCGTACCACTCTAGACTTAGTCAATTACTTTTTTGTTTTTGTTTCTTGTGGGATTTGGGGGGGGGGGGGAGGTCGGGGGGGGGGGGGCGGCTTGGCCTCTTTGCGACCCCTGCATTTTGACAATCGACACCATGTCATGAGATAATGTACTTAATATTTAATGTATAAACATTTTTGGACCCTCCCCCACCCTCAAGCTAGAGCGCGGTGGGGGGGGGCCGACTTTTTAAAATTTGCCTGGCCCCCCCCCCCCCCGCGCTTTTTTGTTGCGTAAATGAAAACTATTTAATATTTTCTCTGCATTTTTCTAATTAATTTAGTTTATCTTTTTGTGAAATGGTTTTTAAATTTAACTTAGCATTTATAGTCAGATTTTGGTTTTCATCAACTAAACCCGTTAGCCAACAATTACAAGATCCTCGAATACTGGGGGGGGGGCTCTTCTAGCTCCCGTTGCCCCAGATTTTGAGACAAAATAAATTCATGTACATGTTTATTTCTGACGTCTTTGGGGCACCACAGGAGAGTTTTTGGGTCATCCCAACTCAGTGCCGAACCTAGGGATTTTGGGGGGGCCCTTGTAGCTTGGCCTCTTTGGGGGCCCTGCACCTTTATATTCGACATCATGACATGATATAATGTCATTAATATTTAAAGTAAAAATAAATGTCGGGGGCCCCCCTCAAGCTTGCGCGCGGGGAGGGGACTTTCAAATTTGGACACCCCCCACCATAGGTACGCCTCTGCCCCACCTTCTCGGCGATTCAGCCGGTATCTATATTTTATTATGTAATAACCTATCTGTCTATCTGTCAATCCATATACATCATTAGCTCAGTCAATAACAAACACATGCGTTTACAGAGCCGGATCTACAGTTTTAGGGGCCCTAGGCTAACAAAAATGTGTGGGCCCCCATTTTGAAAAATAAAAATATTGTTGCATAGTTGTTTTTTTTTTATTTGTGTATACTTTTCAACATTTTGGGGCCCCTTTATTTCGCGAGGACCCTAGGCCACGGCCTAGTCGGCCTATCGGTTAATTCGGCCCTGTGTGTTTTTCTATAAGTTTTTTTTAATGTCTATATAAGACAGTCTTGGGTTGTATGTCTATATAAGACAGTCTTGGGTTATCTCATATATTATATCTCTCTCGTCTGTTGATTTACTTATTAATCAATGTAGAAGTCAATCGATGAATCAACTTTTATAGCTGCATCATTCTACAAAAGTACAATGCTAGATTAATGAATGAGCTACCATCAACAAAGTATCGCTCTATTAGCGCCAATTCCTTCTCTCTATCAATGGTTCTATGGTAATGTTTCATCTTTCAAAAAGTCAGATGGTATTATTACTTATAATACTTATACTTATAATACCCATACAAACACCATTTTAAACTAAAATAATAATAATAAAATTCATAATCTTACATTATAAATATTTCATCTGAGTGTTTTGATTCATTTTTTTTTTATTTTGTTTTTAACTATTTCCGTTTCAAGTTGAAATTATGACAGACCCATTTTTTTTAATTATCTTTGGTGCGTAAATTTCAGATATATGTTTATGTAGATCATAATTTATTGAACACATGTCAATTAAATAATATAAAATGTAATTCATTGGGAGATGCCCCAAAACACATTGAATAACAGCATGCGCGGCATTAGAAAGTGAGTGAGTTAGTTAAAGACTCAAGTCATAAACATTTTTGTTTCGTTCGTCTGCACTCAATGTCTATGACGCCACTATGAGTCAGTCTGGCCTCATAGTGAAGTAAACACAGCTAAGTAGGTCAAACTTTGGATTCTGGCCTAGCTTTTTTTTTCTTTAATATTAAAGGGAATAACCTCTCAGCTTTATTTTTTTGTGTGTATGTATTCAAAGATTCATTTGGCCAAGTTCCAACAGGATGTTTTGATTATAATATAATGAACTTTTGAAAAATGTGCAAACTCATACCATATAGATATTTAAAAAAAAACTTTTAGTAATAAAAACATATAAACAAATAATACGCTGTTTCGAATTTTTTTTTTGTTTACAAATGTTTTACTTGCTAGAAACTATTTCAAATTACACTTTCAAAGTACTGCGTATTTTGTAAGTGCAAATAGGCTACTGTACGCCAGTGCTCGATTTAAGAAAAAACCAGTGCCGGGATATCCCCGGCATCCCCGGCGGTAAATCCAGCACTGCTGTACGCAAGTACACCCGCTGACTGTAAAGGGCTGTTTCACGAGCACTGGTTGTCAGTAATACCTACCTGTATAATTATCGTCAGATCTTTTCGCCGAGGTGTTTAGACCAGGAAAGGGTGTGACAATAAATTGTTAGCAATAATACAGCGTTTTGCTGTGAGGTAAAGGGCAAAAGTGAAGCCGGGGTCGAAATCTACAAAAAAATATGTCGCCACATTTAAGTGCCATAATGTATCTCAGTGGAGCTAATCATTCAAGGCCCTTTCGCCCATGGCAGGGTATGGGGCCACCAACAACAGATCTCCACAGTCCTCTGTCCTTTGACATCTTCTCCAGCTGATTCCAGTTGTGTCCCATCTTTATGGTGTCCGCTTCCAGGTCTCGACGCCAGGTGTTTCTTGGGCGGCCTCTATTCCGTTTACCTTGGGGGGGGGGGGGGAAGGCTCCACTTCAGTGCCTGCCTTGTGACACTGGCTGCTGGTTTGCGTAGTGTGGCTATTGTCGCCCCTGAATGCTGGTAATGTAAGTGTATCCAAGGAGCGGACAACATTAATTACTCCCCCCCCCATCCAACCTATATAATTGTACAGGCTACCTGTTTTCACGTCAGTATTATTGCAAATCTTATCGACAAGGTGCAGAAATATAATGTCTATATGAGAAATGAAATTGCTATGAGCCAATAACAAAAAAAAAAAATTAATGGATCTGCAAGGTTCTACTTATTAGCGATAAATACTGTATAGTTATTTAAAGTAAAAGAATATAATACCTATTGATTGTAGTGAAATTATCTATTTTCAAAGTTAAATGTGATTCATGTACATGGAAAAAATTACGATATTGTAAAAAAAAAAAGTGATTTTTAGCGAAGTGTTGGAAAGGTAGAATTAGTGTAAAATGCACTTTCATTGAGTAAATGACTATTAATGTTCTTACAGTTGTCAACGTAGAGGGTGTCAAACAGTCCTTACCTTTTTATATTGATAAAATCTAATCGATACTCAGTTGTTTTTTTTTAAAATTGTCATACACAATTTACGTTGTTATGTTACATTTGTGTATTCGCCAAATAAATTTTTGTATCTGAAATTGTTAGTCATCTACTCTAAATGTTTACACAATTTTATTTTATGTTTTCAATCAGTGGATTTCCGCTTTTATTTTCTTTACTTCTCTCAGTGCGCACATCTATAGTTACGGTGCTTTGTTGTGGTCAAAGTTAAAGCAAATATTTTTTTATTGTTTCGATTTTCAATAATTAACATGTGAAGCTAGTAATTTATACATATTCATAATTTTATTTGTATTGTTTATCCGCTCTACGATTGATTTCCGGCAAATAGTAAGTTTTAGTTTGTACTAGCAGAGCACCCGCCGAGTACTATGAATCCCCCCCCCACCCCCATTGCAAGAGAACTGGACTTTTTTCACTCGCTTGCCTTTTATAACAAATGAGTGGATTTGCTGGAAGTCCCAACCAAGGGCCATAACTTACCCTCCAAATGGTTTATCATTATTCATGATACCACGTAGCAGATTGTCCACTACTTTTGAGGGCTTCGTCTCCCGCAGCAATTTAGCTTCCCCGGGAATGGGACCGCATCCTTCAGGTTGAATTGTCAAGCAAATGAAAAGACACTTTAATAGTGAAATGAGAATTTGCACCGTTAGGCATTAAGGCAGCCCGTAGACGCACATTTTATTCGTATGGAGTTTATATTTCTTGCATGAAAAATTGTTTCATGTACGACCGTTCGTCCACTGCCGCCTGGACCGTCCAGATAAAACAGCCGATGTGGATAATTGACTATTCATTAACTTTATAATTTTTTTTTTCAAATTGGCCTTTTGATTGCCCTGACCAATGACCTCGAAATATGTCAATTCGGCTTCTTTCTATCACGCTCTGAGACCTTTGGCCGTGACCTGTGACCTCTATTCAATCCGGCTTCTTTCTTACACACTGTCCTTATATAGATAGTTTGGCTTAGAAATAGATCTTTAAAAAGTATACACCTTTAAATTCATACATACTCTTCTTCCCTATTCTTTATCTTCACATTTTCTTATTCTGTATCCTCCTCCTCCATTACATTCTCTATTCTCTCTCCACCTAATTATCTATTGTCTTCCCCTTCCTAATTCAACCCTCTATGTTGTGCGATGCCCGTTCAATCCTCTATGTTATGCGATGCCCGTTCAATCCTCTATGTTGTGCGATGCCCGTTCAACGCTCTTTGCTGTGCGATGCCCGCTCAGCCCTCAATGCTGTGCGATGCCCGTTCTACCCTCAGTGTTGTGTGATGGCAAGATAACATGATAATAACATGATAATAACATGATAATAACATGATAATAACATGATAATAAGAATGCTTGCCGAGATCTTGCTACTTTGGGATTATATTTCAGGAGCAATCAGTTTACCCTGTATTAAATGGATTATCTCTGATGAGGTTTGATGAAAGACTCTTTTATTCTTGTATAATACAAATTCTTTAAAGAAACACGTTGTTGGAAACGTGTCTTGTTTTCTGTGATTTCAAGTAATTGAATAATCTTCTAATATAATAATAGCGGTCTAGCATCTGCGTTAAATCGAAAGTGGAAAACAAGAATTCTTAATGACGTCTTGCCCGCGTCTCGATTCCATAAATGTTTTTTTTTTATTTTAAATCTTCATTTTTTGTATAGTTTTTTATTTTTTTTTTTTTTTGCGGTTTGTTAAACATGAAACCCAAAAGCCAAAATGTAAAATAATTCTATTTATTTTTTTTTTTATTTTTTATTTCTACAACATATTGTGTCTTTAAATTGTAATAAAATCATGAAAAAAATCGGATCTATCCGAAACCAAAAATGACCTTCAAAGGTTATGCAGGGTACAGCTAGTTGAAAACTAATGGCTCATTTGGAGCAGCAAAAAAAAATAGAGTCGAAGAGAAACGTGAGGCTCGAAGGGTTAGTTTTGGTATCCACAGTGTGTGAATGTAAACAAAAGTTTTTATTCATAAAAAAACACAACAGATTGAAGTTATGTCGTGAGCGCTGTTGTCGAGGTAAACAGTCAGTGACATATTCCTATTCCTAGGTTTCTAAGTTTGATAGGAATACGTATTCCTAATGTAGATACAATAACGGGTGGTCTATTAATCAAAATAACATGGCTATTTTCAGCCAATAGCAATCGTTTGCTTATTGCGTCACATTGTTTTGCATTACCATTATTATTGAGAATCACGTGCACGGATTATTTATTTTTTTTTAAATGTAGGTCAAGAACGAGGAAGCTTGACACATGTGTGATGGGTTATAAGTGCATATGTCGACAGCGAACACACACCACGTGCCATGGAAACAATAAAGAAAGCCGGGGAGAGGGAGGAATACTTAACTGAGCTTCTATTTGTGCTATCAAGAGTCATGTTTTTTTCTTTCATATAGACCAGTGCTTCCCAAACTTTCAACATCTGTGTACCCCCTTTTTTCAAATTTTTTTCGCAATACAGAATACCCGTGGCGTGCTTCACTAGGGTGGTGCAGGCAAGCCCGTAGCGTGCGGGACATGGACAGTGGTGGCCGCCCCCCCCGCGTTTTGTCTGCCCCCCCCCTCTGCTTATTTGTTTTTAGTAAAATGTATTACCTGCCCCCCCCCCCCGCTATTGCCTGGCTCCTGCTGTAGAATATATGGCCCCTGCTGTAGAATTTTCACGCTACGGGGCTGGGTGCAGGGGTGCTGGGATGGGGTGCAGGGGTGCTGGGAGGGGGGTTCTGGCCGCACAGGGTGACTCCAACATATAAGGTGACACCAAAATAAACGATTTTATATTTCATTGCAGAAAGAACTCGATCTAGTCTGTTTTATAATCGATCATAGTCAAAAACATTAGGAGTAGTAAAGTGTGGCACCATACAAATCGCTCGGAGCTTAGGTAAATGAATATAGTTCAAAGATGTTCGAATCAATCTGGAGTTATTTGCAAACGCGGTAAAAAAAAAGGGGACGCATCTAGTCACGTGGTTTTATGGAAATTAGAAACGTAGTTTACAAACTGATTTTGGTGAAAGTATTAAACATCTTTCTGAAATACAGTCAGTAATACAGTATTGTTTTTACCGCTCAAGTATTTTAAAGTGAATTATGTAAGGTCTGCAAAAAAACTCGAAACATGAACCATTGCTCATTGTGGAAATCTTGAGTGGATGACACCCTGAATTTTCCGAACCGGGTTACAGCAACCATTATGACGCCACTGGTGTGTATCACCAGTAAAAAAACAAACTTGCCTGTTGTTTCTACGGTCAAGGTTTCTACGGTCATGGTTTCTAAGGTCGTGGTTTCTACGGTCATGGTTTCTACGGAAATGGTTTCTACGGTCATGGTTTCTACGGTCATGGTTTCTACGGTCATGGTTTCTACGGTCATGGTTGCTACGGTCATGGTTTCTACGGTCATGGTTGCTACGGTCAAGGTTTATACGGTCATGGTTTCTACGGTCATGGTTTCTACGGTCATGTTTTCTACGGTCATGGTTTCTACTGTCATGGTTTCAACGGTCATGATTTCTACGGTCATTGTTTCTACTGTCATGGTTTATACGGTCATGGTTTCTAGGTCATGGTTTCTACGGTCATTGTTTCTACTGTCATGGTTTATACGGTCATGGTTTCTAGGTCATGGTTTCTACGGTCATGGTTTCTACGGTCATGGTTTCTACGGTCATGGTTTCTACTGTCATGGTTTCAACGGTCATGGTTTCTATGGTCATGATTTCTACGTTCATGGTTGCTACGGTCATGATTTCTAGGGTCATGGTTTCTACGTTCATGGTTGCTACGGTCATGTTTTCTACGGTCATGGTTTCTACGGTAATGGTTTCTACGGTCATGGTTGCTACGGTCATGTTTTCTACGGTCATGGTTTCTACGGTCATGGTTTCTACGGTCATGGTTTCTACGGTCATGGTTTCTACGGTCATGTTTTCTACGGGCATGATTTCTAGGGTCATGGTTTCTACGGTCATGGTTTCTACGGTCATGGTTTCTACGGTCATGGTTTCCCCTCATTTTATTGTTTTCGCTTCAGCCGTGAATGTTCTCAGCCCAGATCATCGCGTACCCTGGCAAACTCTACCTGTCTCCCCAGGGGTACGCCTTCCACACTTTGGGAAACACTGATATAGACTAGCGGTAAAGAAAACTATTCGATGAATGTATTCATTCATAGGTGGCATACGCATTTTTTATTTGATGAAAAGGACTTGGGGCAAATATTAATGCGAGACCTAGTTTCTCCCCTGGCTAAAGTCTATCAATAGTAACAAAATGATTCTACCGTGAGCCCCTTTTTACTTGAGGGGCGTGTTCCAGTCGCTCATGTAACCAACCCCAAAAGCCTTTACTCACAATAAATAATGTTTTTTATTTCTAACTTTAGGGTGATTCAAAAAAAAAAATATTTTGCAATTTAATATTGCATTGCTTTACATTTTTTCCTTTCATATTTCTATACTTTTATGCAAAATTTTATTGAAATTGAATTACATTTAGAGGTCGCTCATCGAGACAAGTTTATAGTATCTTATTTAATGACATGAATTCTTATAATATAAAATTAAATTAAACATTATCTTAAAATCAACATTAAACGTTAATTACAGCGAAGTAGACATGTTGAAATGTTAAATAACATAAAATATAATGATATGCAACAGTTACTGCTTGTTTATTCATGTATAAATTGTATTATAAACATAAACAATACACTTTACTAATGATTGTCAGTTCAACGCTTCTTATATAACTTCAGTGTACTTTTCTTCAAATTTGGCACTCTCTGTCTGTGATCTTCTACAACTTGCAGCAATCTCTGCATTTCAGATTCCAATTTAGTGATTGACTTATTAAATGATGACATCAGTGCAACTGACCGCTCGGCTGCATAATTGACGCCTTAAAGGAATCAACAATACATTAAGCTTCAGCAGATGACGACAATTGATCCCAGGATACTGGATCAATTTTACCAAAGCTGGTATCAATACCGACTGAACGCATTGCAGATAGTGATGAGGTGCCTACAAAGTGATGCAGTTAGTGCAATTATTCACTTTAAACACTCGATCTGTCCTATCATCGCCAGTCTTCAGCATTGCTTCAGAAACTTTTTAAGAAAACAATGCAAGAAAAAGAACCTATGGACTACTATACCAAAGATGGTTTTCAAATTTCCTTTTCGCAGCATCAGGCACCGTTTTGTATAATTTCGTGAGATCAGCTTGAATAGCAATAGATCGTTAAACATCACGACTCACAGGACATGTAATCCAAGCTTTGACGTAATAAGTGGCAAACAAGCAGACTTCTTGAAAAATCTTTACCTCTGAAGGTGTGAGCTAGAACTGATTTCTAAACAAGTAGATCTTGAAGCAGTATATCACTTTCGCCATCCAGCGAGCCATATGGTAAGCACCTAGCGCATGAAAGTGTTACGGTTGGTTGCTTACACTGACGCCGAATACCAACAATCAGGTTTTATAAACTTCAAGAGTATGTAACTAGAGGAGCTTGCATACTGTCTTGCAGAAATGACCACAAAATTTTGTTTGTGTTCCACCATAAACGGATCATCTAGTGTCGAATCCTTTAGCGGACTATACAGATGCTGATCAACCTTAGGCCGAAATCGTTTGTAACGTTTGAACAGTGGAATGTTAGGGCTGTTTGTGGAGTCATAGAGAAAAAACAACTCCAATGATCAGTTTCTGCACATGATGTCGGCAGGCAAAATGTAACAGCTACTCTTGCAACCATTTACATGTCCCCTTAGTAACACCAGTGTTGAAGGATGTTGTGTCAAAACAAATACCAATAATCTCATTACATATCTCACATAGTCTTAACAGCTGTATTGATGCATTGGCTAGTGCCTTACCAGCACGATTGGTATTTTAGCTAAACCTGAAATCTTTTATTCTTTCCCAGTTAAAACTACAGCTAATCTGTCTACGTATGGCTGCAGCTCAGGATAATCCGTTTGTCCAATCAACCAAACTTCAGATAAACGTCTTGTCAATACACTTTTCGAATTACCACTTGATGTGGATTCCATATCGATTCAATAATTTGTAGTCAAAAACTACTTAATTATCTAACAAACTTGAATAATAAAATTAGTTATAATCTAAAATTCAAATATCACGGCATACTTTAAATTTTACAATGAACTAAAATTGCACTATAGCAATAGCAAGCAAGAGACACATCAGAACTGCCGCATTATCTCATACAGTGAAACTTCGGGTCGCTTGTGCGACTTCTAAAAGTGGTTATTTTTTTTTCAAAAAGTTTAGTTTTTCTTGATCTGCTTGTCAAAAGGAAAAAAAAATGAACCACAATGCATTAGAATCGGAGAAAATATTTTTTTACCATGCAATGATGAATCACCCTAATGTAAAATTATATTTTTCCTTACGCTTACGAATGGTACAGCGATGTAGAGTGCTCGACAATAGACCTGAGGATTATGGGTTCCATCCACCTTGTGAACATAGTGAAATTTCTCAGGTCATGGTGAAAGTTGGTCTAAGGTCATCCACATCCACAAAGCTTAAAGTGGGTTCATGACGTTAGTTGGGGAAGTAAAGACACACGTCAATATGTGGTAACCATAAAAACATATGAATATTTCACTTAATCTGCCCCGTTGACTTTTTTAAGAAATAATGGTTTATTACTTTTCAGCTTGGTTAAACATGGCTTATAGTAACAAAATAAAATAAGTGAACAAGTTAAGTCAATAGATTATTTTGTTTAGACTCACATGTTATGTCGATAGATCATTTTGTTAAGACTCAAAGGCTATGTCAATAGACCATTTTTGTTTAGACTCACAGGATATGTCAATAGAGCTTTATGTTTAGACTCACAGGCTAATGATATATACGCCTAAGATTGTTAAGTCTAATAGAAGTGTAGAGATTAATGTCAGAGGTTGTTTTTTTCCTTGTTGTTATCTACTTCAGGTAAAGCTGATAAACATGGTGACCAAACCAGTGAAGTGAATACTTTATAACAATACTAACTGAGCCATTAATGCTGTTTTTTTTTCTATTCATTACACATTATTACATAATCATTACACATCAACTGAAATGCAAGCTTCCCGTTCCACTAGATGTGTTATTTTTGCACCAGTTCGTTCTATTTTACAAGGAAAACACTGGGAAGGATTTTTTTTTGTCACTACATTGTAAACAACTTATAATAAATGATGTCAAGGTGTATCAATAAGCCCAGACCAAATGACGACACAAGTAAAATTGAGTGTGGCATGCAATGATATTTTTAGAAGGGGAACGACTTAATCAGCTTTTAAAAGGTACTGGGTCTTATATTTATATAAAAATACCACATTTTTCTTGTTCCAGGGCTCACATATGTATCATCCCCAGGGGCCCACATATTTCTCCTTGCCTAGGGCTCCATAATGTGTCTTGGTCCGGGGCCCACGAAATGTATCATGGTCTATGGTTTTCAAATGTATTTTGTACCAGAGCCACCAACTGTATCCTTGACCAAGCCCCCCCCCAAATATATCCTGTACCAGAGCTTGTAAATATATCTTGGCTCAGATACCACAAATATATCATGGTCGAGTGCCCCAAATGTATACTGGCCTAGAGCCTCTGAAGGTAGCTCGGCCCAGAGCCAACTTATATAAAGGTCCAGGACCTTCTAATGTATCTTAGACTAAGACTCACAGATCTATCTTAGACTAGGGCCCACAAATGTATCCTAGACTAGGGCCCACAAATGTATCCTAGACTAGGGCCCACAAATGTATCCTAGACTAGGGCCCACAAATGTATCCTAGACTAGGGCCCACAAATGTATCCTAGACTAGGGCCCACAAATGTATCCTAGACTAGGGCCCACAGATCTATCTTAGACTAGGGCCCACAAATGTATCCTAGACTAGGGCCCACAAATGTATCTTAGACTAGGGCCCACAAATGTATTCTAGACTAGGGCCCACAAATGTATCCAAGACTAGGGCCCACAACTGTATCCTAGACTAGGGCCCACAAATGTATCCTAGACTAGGGCCCACAAATGTATCCTAGACTAGGGTCTTTACAAATGTATCCTAGACTAGGGCCCACAAATGTATCCTAGACTAGGGCCCACAAATGTATCCTAGACTAGGGCCCACAAATGTATCCTGGACTAGGGCCCACAAATGTATCCTAGACTAGGGCCCACAAATGTATCTTAGACTAGGACCCACAAATGTATCCTAGACTAGGGCCCACAAATGTATCTTAGACTAGGGCCCACAGATGTATCCTAGACTAGGGCCCACAAATGTATCTTAGACTAGGGCCCACAAATGTATCCTAGACTAGGGCCCACAAATGTATCCTAGACTAGGGCCCACAAATGTATCCTAGACTAGGGCCCACAAATGTATCCTAGACTAGGGCCCACAGATCTATCTTAGACTAGGGCCCACAAATGTCTCCTAGACTAGGGCCCACAAATGTATCTTAGACTAGGGCCCACAAATGTATTCTAGACTAGGGCCCACAAATGTATCCAAGACTAGGGCCCACAACTGTATCCTAGACTAGGGCCCACAAATGTATCCTAGACTAGGGCCCACAAATGTATCCTAGACTAGGGCCCACAAATGTATCCTAGACTAGGGCCCACAAATGTATCCTAGACTAGGGCCCACAAATGTATCCTAGACTAGGGCCCACAAATGTATCTTAGACTAGGACCCACAAATGTATCTTAGACTAGGGCCCACAAATGTATCTTAGACTAGGGCCCACAGATGTATCCTAGACTAGGGCCCACAAATGTATCTTAGACTAGGGCCCACAAATGTATCCTAGACTAGGGCCCACAAATGTATCTTACACTAGGGCCCACAAATGTATCCTAGACTAGGGCCCACAAATGTATCCTAGACTAGGGCCCACAAATGTATCCTAGACTAGGGCCCACAAATGTATCTTACACTAGGGCTCACAAATGTATCTTAGACTAAGTAAAAGTAAGTAAAGTTCCCTTAACCCTAATGGGCCATTGGGGGAGATGAAGTGTAGAATTCATCTCTTTCTATAACCTCGGCATATGAAGGGGTTGTGTGGTTAGCACAACGCCCAGCCGCCTTTACTCCCCCAACTTAAAGTCAGGTTTTGTGCATTGGTTAGGATGTGTATGGGGGGACTGTCGGGTGCTATCTATGAGAGCTGGGTTGGGGTTAAAGGGCACGGCGTGCTAATCGTAAAAAGGAGTTCACGGTAGGAGACCAAAACTAGTGCACACGGACTAGCCAGTAGTCTCGGGTCGGTAGTTAAGAGGTAACAGCCCGTGGTGGTCAGTCGTTGAAGTAGCACAGCTAGAGGTAGACGTAGTTTGTAGAAGTTAGGCTGTGGATGTATTCATGGGACTATTGTATTCTTGTAATGATGTTATTTTCAGATATATGGTTGGATTAAATTTACTTATTACTGTTCACTTTTGAGGAATATCGTGTTTGTTTTCCTGATTGACTATTTCAGTATTGTGCTACTGTGTGTATTAGCAGGTGTGTTATTCTAATGTGTCAGAGTACTGACACATTTGATTAGTGACGACGTCAAGTCAACGCCCCGAAAGATCCTTGTACTTAACATTGGTGGAGCAGCAGCTCTGCTTGTATTATTAATTTGTAGACAAAGATTCCGTGAGAAAAAAAAAATAAATGGCCTAGGGGCTTTCACTTATTGAGGCTCGGGAGAGATTGGTGAAACTCGGAAAGGAAGGAATGATGTTGGAAGGGGAGGAACTGAGTAAATACGTGGATAAACACATGAAGGAGGAAATTAAACAGAAAGAGAAAGAGAGAGAGGAAGAAATCAAACGGAAAGAGAAAGAGGAAGAAATCAAACGGAAAGAGAGAGAGGAAGAAGTCAAACAGAGAGAGAGAGAATATCAATTGGAAATGCAAAGATTGAATATAGAGATGAGGAAAACCGAATTAGGTCAGGCCGGGAACGTGATCCCGATCCCGTGGTACAGGAAAAAGATACGGGAATTCGACGAGGCAAAAGATGACATCGACGCTTACCTCAAAAGGTTTGAAGACAACTGTAGGGCACAAAACATTCCGGAAACGGAGTGGCCGAACATCCTGACCAACCTGGTACAGGGCAGGGCGCTGACCCTGTGCCAGAAGTACGACATGGCAGACGACAGTAGCTATCACAGGATGAAACTAGAACTACTGAACGCATATGGCCATAACGCGGCTCGATTTAGGACACTTTTTTTCGATAGTCGCCCAGCGACCCAAGAGGACCCCCAGACTTTTGTGAACAACGTGGTGGGGTTCTTTGACAAGTGGTTACAATGTGCCAATGTGGGCAACACTGTCAAAGACATAAGAGATTTTATTGTGATCGACAGGATAACCCACTCCTGCACAACTGACCTCACATCCTTTATACAGGAGAGAGAGCCACGGTCGACCACTGACGTGGTTAAGATTATGCGGGTCTATAAAGAGGCCCACCCTGACAGACCCATGTCAAATGGTGACCCCGAGCATACCATCGACACATGCTTTGCAGTGCGTAAAGAAATGCGACCTAGACCCGCAAATCTTGAGTCAAGATAGAAGTAACTATGTCCGCGTGAACAGAAGTCCCTCTCCGGGCGATGCGGGTATTCGGTGTTACGCTTGCAATGGACCGAATCACATCGCGAGAGACTGCAGACAGCGAGTCATTAGGGACCCAGGCAGAGTTCAACGGGTTACGAACCCGTACCGGTACCGGCGGTATGCCCCCAATGCATGTGAAGGTAATGACCCGTATCCGGAAAACCTCAACAAACTAAACGTGCGAAAAGGAGAACGGAAAGATACAGGCTTAGCCATTGTATCACGCCACGGACAACTGAAGTTCTACCCAGGCTATGTCAACGCGACTCCGGTGCAGTTTTTAAGAGATACAGGATGCACAACGATAACGGTCCGCAAAAGCCTGGTGGAACAAGCACAATATACGGGGGAATACGGGAGGATGACATCATTTACGGGTGAGGAACATAGACTACCTCAGGCGGTAATACACATTGCGACACCATACTTTACAGGGAACGTAGAGGCATATGTAGTCAACAACCCTGTATGTGACCTGATTGTGGGGAATATTTCGGGTATAAAAGAGTGCTCGGACAATGATATTCTACATTGGATAAGAGATAATACTGGATGTGACGACACTCTATGTAGTGATGTCAGTAATGTGGTCGTGACACGAAGCGGGAAATCAACACCTAAAGAACCTGAGGAACCTAAGGAGGGAGAAGAGATAGCCCCAGTAACCACAGAGGGAACTATCAATAGCGGACATAATATGGCCCTAGAACAAGCCACGGACACGGTAATAGGGCGCCTGTATAAAGCAACACAAAATAACAGTGGGGATCATCCTAGATCGGGCCTGTTTATTAAGGATGGAGTCTTATTCCGGAAATTTGAAGGGAAGAAACAATCAGCAATACAACTGGTGGTCCCACAGTCGTACTGGACGAAAATTTTACGCATAGCCCACGATGGTGACATGGCCGGCCATAGGGGCATTAGGAGTACAAAACAAAAAATCTTGTCACAGTTTTACTGGCCCAATATACACAAGACGATTGCTGAATACATTCGAGGATGTGATACTTGTCAGCGCAAGGGCCCGAGAGGGAAACATATACATGCTCCGATACAGGCAATTGACATCGTTGAAAACCCATTCGAAAAGGTGGCAATAGATTTGATTGGGCCTATGCCAGTAGAATCAACTCAAGGTCATAAGTACATTCTAACATTAGTGGACGTCTGTACAAGATGGCCTGAGGCCGTACCACTAACTAACATTACCGCACAGAATGTGGCACACGCCCTATACACAATGTTTACAAGGATTGGGTTTCCCCAAACGATACTGTCGGACAGAGGGTCACAGTTTACTTCAGAGGTGTTTCAACAATTGGAGTGTCTTCTAAAAATAAAGCATATATTTACGACACCGTACCACCCACAGAGCAACGGAATATGTGAAAGATACAACGGGAAGTTGAAACAAGCACTGAATAAAATAGTCAGCCAAAGTCCTCAAGAGTGGGACAAGTACCTACCGTCAGTTTTATTTGCTCACAGAGAGAACATACACGAGTCCACAGGGTTCTCCCCCTTTCAGATGGTCTACGGGGTAAATGTAAGAGGTCCATTGGAACTATATAAAGACATATTATGCGAACCAAGCCTGAAAAGTGAAGTGAAAAATGCATACCAAATTGTCATAGACACAAGGGAGAGAATCATACAAGCATGTCGGGTTGCGACACGTAATATATCCCAAAAATCAGCCAAATACCGTAAGAGACACAACAAAAATAAAACTTTGCGATGCCTTCATGAAAATGATGAAGTGCTTCTGTTCCTACCCGATCCAAGAAACAAGTTATTCATACAATGGCAAGGCCCATTTACAGTGAAAAGGAAGTTGTCCGAGGTGGACTATGAGATAGAAATCAATAATAAACTGAAATCGTTCCACATAAACATGCTGAAAAAATACAACCGCCGACCAACGGGTCTGGAAACCGATGCTGGAGCCTGCTGTACTCTCCTACACGAGAACGAGCCATCTGGAAATGACATAGATGATATTAGGACCCCGGAGATACATAATGATAGCACATACCTAAATGTAAACTTGCAAAATCTAGAGGACAGCAAAGCAAGGGAGATTATTAAGATATTACAGAAGTATAGAGATATATTGACGGATCGGCCTGGGAAAACAAGGGCGATCACTCACAACATCAGCCTCACGGATAACACACCAGTCAGACTCCAGCCTTATTCAGTCCCCTTACACCTTCGTGATAAATTGAAAAACGAATTGGACGAACTTCTTGCTATGGGAATTATTGAGCAATCTGTATTCCCATATGCGTCCCCGATAGTCCTCGTGAGGAAGAAAGACGGCAGTGTACGGTTATGTGTGGATTATCGGAAGGTTAACAACATAACTGTGTTTGATTCATACCCAATGCCAAATGCTGACGATATCATAGGGAAGTTGGCCAATGCCAAGTATTTTACAAAGCTGGACCTATCACGCGGATATTGGCAAATACCACTGACGGACAGTTCAAAGCCAATAACAGCGTTCGTTACACCATTTGGGCTTTTCCAGTGGAACTATATGAGCTTTGGCCTTGTTAACGCGCCCGCAACATTCAACAGAATGATGGCGAAATTGTTTTCTCACAGACAGGATGTGATATGTTACATTGACGATATGTGTATATTCCACAACACGTGGGAGGACCACCTGCGGGGAATAGATGACATTTTACATGTTCTCTTAGAGAATAATTTGACGGTGAAACCGGGTAAAGTGGAGATAGGCCTTCAGGTGATATCGTTCCTGGGGTTCAAGGTTGGAAATAACACGATCACGCCTTTGTCCGACAACGTCACTAGGATCCTGGACATTCAACCGCCCAGTACAAAGAAACAAGTCAGAAGTATTTTGGGGCTGTGCAACTACTATAGGAAGTTTATTGACCACTTTTCTGAGTTGACAGAGCCGCTTGTCGCCCTAGTATGTAAGGGACAACCGAATAAAATAAAGTGGACAAATGAGTGTCAGCATGCATTGCAGCGAATAAAAGACATATTTTCCAGGGAGCCAGTTCTCCGAATACCGGATATTTCAAAGCCTTTTTTCCTAGCGGTAGATGCCTCTAAATATGCAATAGGGGGTGCCTAATGAACAAGGACCCCGAGGGCATCTGCCATCCAGTGATGTATGTCAGCAGGAAACTACTGCCGGCTGAGACTCGTTACGCAACGGTGGAGAGGGAGGGTCTAGCTTTAATCTGGTGTATCACTAAATTAGAGAAATATCTCTTGGGGTGTACTTTTACATTATACACCGACCACGCCCCGTTAACGTTTATCAACCAGAAGAAACAAATCAATAACAGAGTGGCTCGGTGGTCGCTAATGCTTCAGAACTATAGGTTCGTCATACAGCCCATACCGGGACAGGACAATGTTATTGCTGACATCCTCTCAAGATGCAGCACATAGACAGACATTGGTGGTCTACACTTATACTTGCGTGACGCTGGAAGAATACCTATGACGAGCAGCTGAGTGAACTTTATAGAGCCAGACTCCAGGGTCTACGTAAACAATGACATTATTGTTATGTTATTTTTTTTTTTTCAGGAACTGTTTTGATATGTTGATGTAATTGATTATGATGTATGTTTCATATGCGATTTGGTAATAATGTTCCCACATGTATATTGATTGGTATATGTTGTTACCAACTAAGTTTATGAGATGGGGCTGAATAATATTTATAGAGTTGTATATGAGTTAATAAGTGACAGTAGTTCAAAGGGTTGAATTATTGACTTTGGAGGAAATTATGTATTATATGAGTTAATAAGTGACAGTAGTTCAAAGGGTTGAATTATTGACTCTGGAGGTATTGGTGGTATTAAGTGCCAAACTCTAATATGTTTGACACTAAAGGGGCCATGGGGGAGTGTTGTGCATTGGTTAGGATGTGTATGGGGGGACTGTCGGGTGCTATCTATGAGAGCTGGGTTGGGGTTAAAGGGCACGGCGTGCTAATCGTAAAAAGGAGTTCACGGTAGGAGACCAGAACTAGTGCACACGGACTAGCCAGTAGTCTCGGGTCGGTAGTTAAGAGGTAACAGCCCGTGGTGGTCAGTCGTTGAAGTAGCACAGCTAGAGGTAGACGTAGTTTGTAGAAGTTAGGCTGTGGATGTATTCATGGGACTATTGTATTCTTGTAATGATGTTATTTTCAGATATATGGTTGGATTAAATTTACTTATTACTGTTCACTTTTGAGGAATATCGTGTTTGTTTTCCTGATTGACTATTTCAGTATTGTGCTACTGTGTGTATTAGCAGGTGTGTTATTCTAATGTGTCAGAGTACTGACACATTTGATTAGTGACGACGTCAAGTCAACGCCCCGAAAGATCCTTGTACTTAACACAGGTACCCATTTAAAGCTGGGTGGACTTGGGGACTTTCACCAGGACCTGAAAAAATCCCAATGTTCTCACTGAGAACTAGGGGCCCACAAAAGTCCCTCTATTGTATCTTGCTCCATGTCACTTTAAAGTATCTTGGTCCAGGACCTCTAAATGTATCTCGACCCACGCCCCCCACCCCCCCCCCGAAAGGTTAGAATGGCCCTGCTTAGAGCAAATGAATTCATTTAAATCACAATAAACTAAGGCTGCGCTAAGCAAATTTCCATGAATGGTGACATCAAAACCTGTTCTACCACAGTTTGGCTAAATGATTCTAATATATATATATATATATATATATATATACTGCAGTCACCTTAGTTCATTGCTAAAGCAGTGGTTCTCAAGATTTTCAAGAACTATTGTGTCTTGGTATATTTACAGTTTTCATTGCATTGATCGAATGGTTAAAAAAACAAGTCTACACTAGGAATTGTTCCTGTAGTGGTGAAAAATGATTTGAAGTCGCTGAAGCTCAACCGGCTTTAAATGGGTATCTGACTTATTAAGTTGTGGAACTAAAGGCGGTTGGACGTCATACTAACAAAAAAACCCATTGATATGCCCTGGTCCAGCCCCGTAGCGTGAAATTTCTACTACATACAGCAGCAGGGCCAGACAAAATGCAGGGGGCCCGCCCCCCTGTACGCTATTGGCCTGCCCTGGTCACACATCTTAAACGAAATACACTTTCCATCTAACCCGATGGCCCCTTAAGTTCAGGAAATTTACTTACCTTTTACTGAATTGATTGTTTTTTTTTATTTACTAAAAAAATGTCAATTAAGAGGCATCTGTTGTAGTAAAATATAAGATGAAAAAATAATTTATTTCCCCGCTGTTTTTATTTTTTGCCCGAGACAAGTGTTGTTTTTCATTGGTGGCTAGGTTCATCCATAATCCCATTACACCAAAACAAAAATAGCCCAGTATACGCTTTTTAAAAAAGCAGACTTAACAAAATAGTCTTTAAGTACAGCTTGATACAATGACCACTAGTTATCAGGACCGGGTGAAAGAGTTTGGGCTGGGCCCAGAGATATCAGTGGGCTCTAGGTTAATGTATTATTTGGGGTTTATGTAGCATTAAGAGCTTGCTGCCTTCTAAAATGATGTCAATTTATTAGAGATGACCTGCTAGTAATATGCAGAAAGTACTAGCTGAACGGTATTTGTTCAACTTTTCATAATAAGTTCATCGATATTTGTTAAACTTTTTGTAATTACACACTATGGATGTTGTTGTTATTTTTATCCCTTATCATGTTATTGACTCAGTACAATTTAAAAATAGCTAACTGGAACTTCCCACTTGTTGAGTACTGTATAAATAACGGCGTATTTACTATTAAACGATTTAACTTTGTTGTTGGGGTTTTAACCACATATGTGTAGGTATTAAGAAATGTTTTGTTTATATGTATAATTGAAACTGAGAGGCAGAAGGACAGAGACAGGGATAATATATATATATATATATATATATATATATATATATATATATATATATATATATATATATATAAATATTTAGCTGAGCCTAAACAAGTGATAAACAAATACTCGGAAATATGATTCATTATGTTACTTTTTTTTAGTCTTGAAATCTTTGTATAAAAATGTTATAATCACCGTTAATAATAGGCGTATTTTTTCCCCCCAATTTTAGTCTGATATCAGAAAGGATTGCAAGCTGTTCATAAAACGAGCAAGTCTCTTGCAATGGCAGACGAGGAAGAAACAGGTAATAGGAATGTTAAACATATAAATAAATAAATCTACAGCCACATTTTTGACTATTTTTATATCAATTTTGTAAAAAAAAAAAAAATATACGTTTATTTCAGAATAAGACCTAATCTCATTTAATTCGTGTAAAGAAATTCAAATCAATACATCGAGCTAAAGAAGGGAGTCTAAAAATGTTCAATATTTGCATCCAAATCTATCGCTGTAATATAAATCTTGATTGCATGCACTTACTGTAGTCTGGCCGTCTAAACTTCTCGATTTTGATTTGTTGGCTAGCCGCTGAAGAATAAGAATTGTATATTACAGATATTACAGTGCATCCCAAAATTTTTGTCATTTGTGTACCCCCTTTTTTTTTCATTTTCGTAATACTGAGTACTCCTAGAAAAAAAAAATTACATATTTTTCTTACGGTCCTAGTTTTCCACTGATTTCATTGTTTTCAATTTATCCGTGTATTATTACCAGATGTTCTCATCCCGGTGCAGCGCGTACCAGAGCCAAACTCTTCACGCACCCCATAGGGTACACGTAACACACTTTGGGAAACACTGGTGGTCTATTATATACACACAATTTTAAAGGAAACATATTTTATGAACATTAACATAACGTTGTAAAAAATGAGTAGGCCTATGTCTTCCATTTAACAGTGTGGATATGTATATACTATGACCTTAAATATCTTTTACCTATTTATAATTAGGAAAATTTGGTACAAACAAATGTTTTTTTTTATTGTATGCATTTATCTAAATGATAAAATTGAAATAATATTTTATTTAAAAGGGAAACACTTAAAAGGCGGTGTTATCTATTGTCCTGAATGTCTTAAGTCTTCTAATAAAAAAGGTATGAAAATTGAATATTCTTAATGTTCTGCCGTCGGTTAAGAGTTAATGATTTATAAAGTGTAGTTTAAAATGACGGAATAGTCAAAATAATAAATTTATTCAAAAATCTTTGTCTCATGAGTTATATTTAAAATAAAGTGGATGTTAATGTATTTTAAAACTAAAGTCGTGTAATTATTGTATCTTCTTAATCTTGATCGTGTCTTTATTTTCTCATTTAGCACAGTACGAGGTCGAGATTTACAAATGCGTGTCATCTAGAGAGGACAACACACCTAGCGATCAATCCCACGAAATCCAGAGATTCACCATGTGTTTACCATGTTCACGAAATCTGCTCACTCAGAGTGAACCCTGGGTCTGCTGTAAGAGCCCCTCGTCTGGTGACGCCACTTGCGTGACAGTAAACGTGTTTGATGTTGCCCGCTCACGACAGAACTGGGCCGCACTGCACGAACATATGCTGGACATGTCGCCGATGCTTAATGAGTCATACTTTTTATTCCATGAATGCAAAAAAAATCCGGGCCACGAGAATTTCACGCCTGTGAAAGATTTCGGACTTCAGTCATTGCCAGAAGGAGTCCAGGTAAGATGTACATTCTTGTCTTTGCCGTAGACGCCTTTCGAACAAAATATTACCGCAGTACAAATCAGTGGCGTAGTGGGGGGGGGGGGGCAAAGAGGGGCATCATGTCCCGGGCGCTACCCGCAAAGAAGTGCCAAATGGTATAATGTACATAAAATATTATATGGTTTTCGAATGCGGAGGTGGGGGGGCGCTAAAAAGGTATTGTGCGAGTGAAGCTCGCTACGCCACTGGGACGAATCAGCGCATGAAATAGCGCATTTAAATAGATTAAAACTGGATGAGTGTGTCGTGTCTGGGGGATCATGTTCAGATCAAATTACTTCCTCGATTCTTTAAACCAATGTTTTCCACCACGAGAACAACGCAATGGGGTGAATTAGGTGATCGTAGGAGTTGATTAAAAAACAAAATAAATTCTCCATAAGCATATGGGTTTGAAGACTAGTCCGTTTTCTATACGAAATCTTACCGATTGTCTTCTATTCCATATTCACCCCGAAATTTATTTTTTTTTAATTTTTTTTTTTCTGAAAGCTAACATCTAGAGATTTTAAGGTATTCCGGGTTTCGAGTATGTATACACTTCATGAATTTTTACTCTTGTTGAGTGATTCATACTTCTATATTTTTGATATCATAATAAATATAGACTTGTTTAAAAAAAAACTATTTTTTTTACCGTAACTTAAGTTCCCTAAAGCAAAGATCCCCAACCCTCGGGCCGCGGACAGTATTGATCCGTGGATCAAATGGTACTGGGCCGCCCAAGAAACATTCAATTATTTCCTTTTTATTTACTGCAAGTTTTCATGGAAGATAGCTGGACCAACAGCTGTGCTGCTGTAAGCGTCAGTGGCATTTCTCATCAAAACAACCCCCCTCCCCAGCTGTCCGCGGTGAAATTGTCAAACACTGTCCGGCCCGCGGCGAGAAAGAGGTTTGGGGGGGGGACCATTGCCCTAAAGCATGATTCCATTTAATCATCAATCTTTGTACGTTTAATCATTGAATGCTTTCAGATCGAAGACATATATCAATGCATACGTGAGATGATTCCTTTGACGGTGAAGCTGGTGATGAGCCCGCGGAACGAATCTGCCCAAACTGGCAGCGGAAGCCTCTATATTTCAAAGAACATTCCAGTGTACGTCAGTTGCCCTTGCCGACAGTGCCTTGCCTCACCGGGAACCCATCCAGTATTTGAGTGTGTCTGGATCACCACGGCTCTGCACGTTGTGAGGAACGACGAACAGGCCAAGGAAACTGTGGTGGTCGTTGACTATGATGATGATGACTGCCCAGTAATAGAGCTCCAAGGTCACAGGCTGGTTAACACCGACGAAAACGCTGACCGCTGCATTCTGGAGTGTTTCGCGCATTGCGTAGGAATTTACGATAGAGTACTTAAAACGCGGGAAAAAGTTCGTGTACTAGAGCAAAGATTAAAGGAAATGTTCAAAGATAATTGTCCAAATTTGGCTGTGGTCATTTCCCATCCTCATGGAATGCCGAAAATGGTCAGCTTCGGTGAAATTACAGAGAAAATTGTGGTGGACAATCCATGCAAAGACGTTCAGAAAACATCTTTTAAGCATAATGCCCCCACATGCCCAGGCAGCAGCGGGGCAGTGTTGTGGGTTCTGGGATTTGAAAGGATTGGTTACATGGACATGGGCATTACTGACCACACACATTCAAAAGGGGCAGAGGGGAACGCGAATGAAAGTGGGCAGGGCCTAGAGAGTGACTTCCCGAAAATCCAAGGGATCATTGTCCACAATCATATTAATTGTTCCCACTTAGGTGTGCGCGCGCTAACAGCTCTTAAAAGGTTACGTGCATACTTTATGCACATGTTTCGATTGGCAGGTCTATATACCCTTATGTTGAGCATAAAATAAAATGTCTTCTCTAGCTACGCAAAGCGAAAGTCTTTCTTTTTTTGCACAAAACCTTCAAACTGCGATGGCACTCAATTGTTCAAATAAATTAAAGAAAAATATGTCATGAAAAGCAATCTGGTAACTTACATTACTGAAAGCTGATATTAAACACTGATATTAAACACTGATATTAAACACTGATATTAATAGACTCGTCGCTTTACTACGTTAAAAGAGGTTTACACTGAGCATGGCCGATTGCATTTGTCTTTTCTAAAGTAGTGAACACGTTAGTCTCATGTCCACATTAGATTTAATCCAGGGGTGGGCAAACTTTTTCTACAGAGGGCCACATTGAAAACTTGATTGTTATTGTCGGTCCGCATATATATTTTGTCTACAACCTATTAAAATTTGGATTGAAGATAATAACTTTTTATTACACATGCACATTAAATTTTAAAATACGAACATATACAAGCATAAGGGCCGCACAATATACCCAAAACAGGCCTCATGCGGCCCGCGGGCCGTAGCTTGCCAACCCCTGATTTAACCGATACGAGCGTGGTAAGTCAATTTGATCGGAAAAAGCTAAACCCAGGAAAGATTGTCCGAGATTAATATTTATTAGGACTATATATTAAAGTCCTTAGCTATAGTTGGGTACCATAAACGTATTAGATTGATATGTATCTACCTGATAATATGCAGCATATTTTTAAAATCAGATGCACTTCATTTCCCTATATATCGTCATCATATTAAACTCCATAAAAATGAGCAAATGTCTTACTTTATTGAGAAATACATGTATGAAATAAAATACTCACTTTTTTTGGAGATTTTAATTAAATAAGGGTCATGATTTTATTTACAGAAATTTTAGCATCTGTTCTTGAAATATTATTGTTACTTATTTTTATACTTTATTATGTGTGTTTCGCTCGAATTATGATTTGAATCTTACATTAAAACCACATTCAAACAATACATGTATTTCATTTGTTACATATTTTCAGTTTGTCTTTTAAAAAAAAATATATATATATTTTAATAGGGTCGCTATTAACAGTTTTGTTTAGTACATGATTAGATATTTCAGATTTCAATGTCAAGGCCATGTTTTTCTTTCATATAGACCAGTGTTTCCCAGACTTTCAACATCTGTATACCCCATTTTTTTATTTTTCGTAATACTGTTTATCCGTGGCGTGCGTCACTAGGGTGGTGCAGGCAGGCCCGTAGCGTGCGGAGTGGGCCAGGGTTGGCCGGGCCCCCCTGCGTTTTGTCTGGCCCCCTCTGCTTATTTGTTCTACTTAGTAAAATGTATTATCTGCCCCCTGTTATTGCCTGGCCCCTGCTGTAGAATGCCTGGCCCCTGCTGTAGAGTTTTCACGCTACGGGGCTGGGTGCAGGGGTGCTGGGATGTGGGTGCAGGGGTGCTGGGATCGGGGCGCAGGCCGCACAGGGTGACTCCAACATATAAGGTGACACCAAAATAAACGATTTTATATTTCATTGCAGAAAGAACTCGATATAGTCTGTTTCATAATCGATCATAGTCAAAAACATTAGCAGTAGTAAAGGGTGGCACCATGCAAATCGCTTGGAGCTTAGGTAAATGAATATAGTTCAAAGATGTTCGAATCAATCTGGAGTTATATGCAAACGCGCTAAAAAATAAGGGACGCATGTAGTCACGTGGTTTTATGATATTGGAGACGTAGTTTACAAACTCATTGTAATGAAAGTGATAAACATCTTTCTAAAATACAATCAGTAATACAGTATTGTTTTTTTTTTATCGCTAAAGTATTTTAAAGTGAATTCTATAAAGTCTGGGGAAAAAATTCGAAACATGAACCATTGCTCATGGTGGAAATCTTGAGGAGATGACACCCTGAATTTTCCGAACCGGGTAACACCAACCATAGTACACTGTTGTGTACCTCCAGTAAAAAAAAAATGCCTGTTGTTTCTACGGTCCTGTTTTCCCCTCATTTTATGGTTTTCGCTTCAGGCGTGAATGTTTTCAGCCCAGTTCAGCGCGTACCCTGCCAAATGATTTGTGTACCCCCTGGGGTACGCCTTCCACACTTTGGGAAACACTGATATAGACTAGCGGTAAAGAAAATTATTCGATGAATGTATTCATTCAGAGGCGGCATACGCATTTTTTTTGGACGGAAGGGGCTTGCGGCAACTGTCAAATGCGAGACCTAGTTTTCCCCCTTGCTAAACTCTATAAATAGTAACAAAATTGTTCTATCGTGAGCCACTTTGTACTTGAGGGGCGTGTGTCAGTAGTACTTGTCACCAATACTCACAATAAATAAATGTTTTGTTATTTTTTTTTATAACATACGTTACTGTAACATTATATTCTTCCTTACGCTTACGGATGGCAAAGCGGTGTAGAGTGCTCGACAGTAGACCTGAGGATTCTGGGTTCGATCCACCATGTGAACATAGTGAAATGTCTTAAGTCATGGTGAAAGTTGGTTTAGGGTCATCCAAATCCACAAAGCTTAAAGTGTGTTCGTGGCGTCAGTTGGGGGACGTAAAGGCTGATGGGTGTTGTTCTAGCCACATAACAAGTCAATAAGTCGTAGTAAAGGCTGATGGGTGTTGTTCTAGCCACATAACAAGTCAATAAGTCGTAGTAAAGGCTGATGGGTGTTGTTCTAGCCACATAACAAGTCAATTTGTCGTAGCTTTAAAAACATATCAATATTTCACTTCATCTGCCCCATTGACTTTTTTAAGAGCAAATGATTTATCACTTTTCAACTTGGTCAAACATGGCTTTCAGTAACAAAATATAGAGCACTTTGCTCCGACTCACAGGTTATCTCAATAGAGCACTTTGTTTCGACTCACATGCTATCTCAATAGAGCACTTTGTTTAGACTCACAGGTAATGTCAATAAAGCACTTTGTCTAGCCTATAGATCTATGGTTTTTAAAAAAAAAAGATATATACGACCAAGATTGCTAATTGAAATGTGTATATTAAGGTCAGAGGTTGTTTTTTTTTCTTGTTGTTATCTACTTCAGGTAAAGCTGATAAACATGTTGACCAAACCAGTGAAGTGAATAATTTATAACAATGACATTTGAGTCATTATAGCTGTTAATATTCATTATAGATTCTTATATAATCATTACATGTTAACTCAAATGTAAGCTTCCCGTTCCACATGATGATTCATGTTATTTTTTGCACCAGTTCGTTCTATTTTACTACGAAAACATTGAGAAGGCTTTTCGTCACTACATTGTAAACAATGTCAAGGTCTATCAACAAAGTGGGACAAACTGAAATCGAGTGTTTGACATGCAATGCTATTTTAAGAAGGGGGAAAAACTTTTATCAGGTTTTATAATGTAATGGGTGTTATATTTATAGAAATAAAAACATTGTCCCAGGACTCCACATGTTTCTTGGCCCAGTGCCTGCACATTTATCTTGTACTAGGGCCCCCTAATGTATCTTGGACCAGGGACCTAATGTATCTTGGCCCAGGGCCTACACATTTATCTTGCCATAGGGCCCCCTAATTTATCTTGGCCCAGGGCCTACACATTTATCTTGTCCTAGGGCCCCTTAATATGTCATGGCCAAAGGCCGCGTAATGTATCTTGGCCCATGACCCACACATCTGTATTGGCCTAGGGCCCCCTAATGTATCTTAGCCCAATGCCCCTAATGTATCATGGCCAAGGGCCCACACATTTATCTTGTCATAGGGCCCCATAATGTATCTTGGCCCAGGGCCTGCACATTTATTTTGTGCTAGGGCCCCCTTATGTATCTTGGCCCAGGGCCCCCTAATTTATCTTGGCCCAGGGCCCCTAATGTATCTTGGCCCAGGGCCTACACATTTATCTTGTCCTAGAGTGCCCTAATGTATCTTGGCCCAGGGCCCCTTAATTTATCTTGGCCCAGGGCCCCTTATGTGTCATGGCCAAGGGCCCACACATTTATATTGGCCTAGGGCCCTTTAATGTATCTTGGCCCAAGGCCCACGAATTTATCTTGGCCTCGCACCGAGGATCGAACCCAGGGCTCTCAGATTGACAGGGGATTATCTCCCATGCTAAGCAATACCTGGTAGTTCTGCACAATGACAACATATCTATTTACAGTATTGATGAGATATAAGCCGACTTTTGTTTAGATCTAAAGAGGCTTCTAATTTTACTTGGATTTTCTATAGCGGTCAGTTGATCAAAGGCTGTTGGGTGGTGATTTTTTTTAAGACAGTTTAAGTGATGTAATAGTTTTATTTAGGGCCGGCGACCGTAATTCCATGTCCCAGGTACAAAAAAGGTCAGCACGCCCTTTAAAAAAGAACATACTCTTAACATAATAGTCTAAAAGAACAGCACGATGCAATGAACTCTAGCAATCAGGGGCCAATCCTGGAATGGAGGAGAGGGGGACGGGCTGGGATGAACCCCATAGATATTTGTGGGTCCTAGGCAAAGGGACCATTTTGGGCTTATGCGGCATAAAATTAAAAAAAATAAATGCGGTGGATGTTGGCCATAAAGAGCTTGCTGACATCTAATATAACGCCCATTTAGAACAACTGATCTACCAGTAATAAGCAGAAAGTTCTAGCTCAACGGTATTTTAACATAATTGATCAACTTTTTAAAATAATTTCAACTGTTTTGTTCAACTTTTCACAATTAGTTCATTGGTATCCGTTGAACTGTTCAAAATAAAGTTCATAGTTATTTGTTCATATTTTCATAATAAGTTCATTTGTATTTGCACATCTTTTTTTATGATCAGTTAATTTATTCAGGTAGTTATTTCTATGCATCATTTTCTAAATCAAAATCCATGGATACTGTTGTTATTTTTATTCCTTATCACATGATTAAGTGCACTTTAAAAATAGCTCAGTGGAACTTCCCCCTTTTGGAGCAATATATATATATATATAAATATATATAAATAGCGCTGAAATTACAAGGCTTGTTTACGTTTTAAATGATTTAACTTTGTTTTTGTGATTTTCACCACATATGTGTAGGTATAAAGACACGGTTTATATGTATAATTTAAAGAGAGTGACAGAAGGTCAGAAATAGGGATACCAGATTTCTAATAGTTAGCCAGTGCTGAATATATATTGGGAAATATAATTCATTACGGCACATTTTTTTTAAGTTTTGAAATCTTTGTATATCATAAATGTAAATGTTATAATCACTATGTATGAAAGGCGTATTTTTTTTCCCCCAAATTTAGTCTGATATAAGAAATGATTGCAAGCTGTTCATAAAACGAGCAAGTCTATTGCAATGGCAGACGAGGAAGAAACAGGTAATATGAATGTTAAATATAAAATAAATAAATATACAGTTAAATTTTATCTATTTATATCAATTTTGTAAAATTATAAATTTATTTCAGAATAAGACACAATCTCATTTAATTCGTTTAACGAAACTCAAATCAATCCATCGAGCTAAAGATGGAAGTCCTAAATAAATCTATCGCTATAACCTAAATCTCGGTGGCGGAAACTTATTATGTTCGTGAATTTCTCATTTTCTCCATTTGGATTTGTCTGGTAACCGCTAAATAATAAGAATGGTCTATTGCAGTGTTTCCCAAACTGTCGTCATTTGTGTAACCCCTTTTTCATTCCCGTATTACTGACTACGCCTAGAAAAAAAAATACAGATATTGTTTATACGATTATGGTTTCCCCTAATTTCATTGCTTTCGATTTAGCCATGCATGTTTACCCGGTATTCTCAACCTGATGCAGCGCGTAACCCAGCCAAACTCTGCCTATACTCCCTAAGGTACGCGCACCACATTTTGGGAATCACTGGTCTATTGTATACACGGCATTTTAAACGGCAATACATTTTATTTACAGAAACGTAAAGCTGTAAAAATGAGTATTTCATCCATATTACAGCATGGATATGTAATATGACCTTAAATATCTTTTATCTATTTAGAAATAGGTAAATTTGGTGTTAACAATTGTTAATTTATTGAATGCATATATCTAAATAAAACAATTGAAGTACAATTTTATTTAAAAAGGGAAATACTTGATAAGTGAAGATGTCGATTGTTCCCAATGTCGAAGGTCTTCTAAGTCTTCTAATAAAGAAGGTATACAAATTGAATTTATTCACATTTTTTTTTATTTATTAGGTGTAATCGTCAAAAATAAGTAATTAACACAAAATCTTTGTCTTACGAGTTATAATTAAATAAAGTTGATGTTATTTTATTTTAAAACTAAAGTCGTGAAATTATTGTATCTTCTAAAGTTGATCGTCTTTTTATTTTCTCATTTAGCACAATACGAGGTCGAGATTTACAAATGCGTGTCATCATCTAGAGATGACCCCACACCTAGCGACCAGTCCCACGAAATCCAGAGAATTAGCATGTGTTGGCCGTGTTCTCGACATCTTCTCACTCAGGGTGATCCCGGGGGGGTCTACAGGGAGGACAGCTCGTTTGGTGACAACACAATCGTTACAGTGAAACTGTTTGACATTGCCCGCTCACGTAAGATATGGGCCGCACAACATGAGGATGTATTGAGAGGCTCACCGACGTGCCATGAGTCTTACTTTTTATTCAACACATGCTTAAAAAATTCAGGGCACAGGAACTTCACTCGTGTCAGAGATTTCATACTTCAGTCATTACCTGAAGAAGTCCAGGTAAGTTGGTTAGTTAGCTTTGTCCTAGCCTTAGACGCGTTATCGATAAAATGTTTTCGCAAGCGAACCAGCGTGGCTGTTTGATAATCTCAAATAAAAAAAAAAGATTAGAAACTAGTCGATTGTGTCCCAGAGCAGGTAATGGGTCATTGAGCTTGACCCATGACCCATATGACCCATCACGTTCTTGACCCAGACCCATCATGACCCATGACCCATTGAATGTTGTTAGTTTCAAGATGGCGGCCGTCGCCATAGAAACCATTTTGAAATAAAAAAAAATCGCGCGACGACGGGTTTTTCTTAGGGTCGGGCGGAGACTAAGGATGGGTCGTGGGTATGGGAACATTAACCCATGACCCATGTGACCCATCCAATTTTGCGACCCACTTAACCCATTGATCCATGACCCATTGACCCATTACTTGCTCTGGTGTGTCCGGATAAGATGATCCCGTAACTACATATACAACATGTTTAGATCAAATTATTTCCTCGATTCTTTTGACCAGTGTTCTCCAACGCGAGAAGCGACGCAAGGGAGGGGTAAGGGTTTGGGTGATCTTAGGGGTGAATTTTAAAAAAAAAAATCAGTTATCCATAAACCAGTAGGTTTAGAAAAATGTAGCCCGTTTTCTATACATAATTCTACCGTTTTCTTTCTAAACCTGATTCATTCCAATTATTTGTTTTCTTTTATTATGAAAGCTAACATCTAGAAAATAACAGTACTCCAGATTATGATATTGAAACTTTAAGAGTTGGATGCAGGCCGTATGCCTGGTTATAAGAGTTAGATGGGGAATAAAACAATTATGTAAGGGAACTTTTCCTTGAAGGTCTACTTTTGCTTATATTTTAACAGTTATTTCAGTCATTCAAACTGCTATGTTTTAGATTTGGTAATAATTATAGACTTGTTTAAATAACTATTTATTTACTCTTAATTAAGATCCCAAAAAAAAAAGCGTGATGTCATTCAGCTTCTCACATTAAATGCTTTCAGTACGAAGACATATATCAATGCATAAAGGGGATGATTCCTTTGGCAGTGAAGCTTGAGATGAACCTGAAGGAAAACTCAGTTAAAGCTGGCAGTGGAAGTCTCTATATTTCAAACGACATTCCAAAGTATGAGAAGTGCCCTTGTCTACAGTGCCAAGACCGGCAGACGGCCCATCCAGAATCTGAGTGTCTCTGGATCACCACGGCTCTGCATGTTGTGGAGAACGACGAACAGGCCAGGGCGACAAAGGTGATCGTTGACTACGACGATGATGACTGCCAAGTAATAGTGCTCCAAGGTCACAGGCTGGTCAACAAAGACGCTCAAGCTGACCGCTGCATTCTGGAGTGTTTCGCTCATTGCAGCGGACTTAAAGATAGAGTGTTCAAAACACGAGAAAATGTTCAAGTATTGGAGAACAAATTGAAGACAACGTTCAAAGATAATTGTCCGAATTTGGGCGTGATTATTTCCCATCCTCACGGTATGCCGAAAATGGTCAGCTTTGGGAAAATTACAGAGAAAATTGTAGTGGACAATCCATGCAAAGACGTTCAGAAAACATCTTTTAAGCATAATGTCCCCACATGCCAAGGCAGCAGCGGGGCAGTGCTGTGGGTTCTGGGGTTTGAAAGGATTGGGTACATGGACATGGGCATCACTGACCACACACATTCAAAAGGGTTAACGGGGAACGCGAATGAAAGTGGACAGGGCTTAGAGAAGGACTTCCCAAATATCCAAGGGATTGTTGTCCACAATCATATTAAACTAGTTGAAAAGCCTGCTGACGCTGGCTGCTTGCTACCTGCGATGAATTAAGAAATCCTTGTTGTGTGTAGATTTTCTAGTTTTGGAATGCCCCACACTATTTTTAGCCGAGCTTGCGAGTTAACTCCCCTTGAGTGAGGCTAAAATTTTGGAATTCCCCGGACTATTTTTAGCCGCGGAAGTTATACACACGGTCTACCGCCCATACGTACGCCAAGGTTAGACGATTATGTATTAGACTTGTTGAAAAGTCTGTTGACGCTGGCTGCTTGCTACCTGCGATAAATTAAGAAATCCTTGTTGTGTTTAGATTTTCCAGTTTTGGAATGCCCCACACTATTTTTAGCCGAGCTTGCGAGTTAACTCCCCTTGAGTGAGACTAAAATTTTGGAATTCCCCGGACCTTTTTTAGCCGCGGAAGTTATACACACGGTCTACCGCCCATACGTACGCCAAGGTTAGACGATTATGTATTAGACTTGTTGAAAAGTCTGTTGACGCTGGCTGCTTGCTACCTGCGATAAATTAAGAAATCCTTGTTGTGTTTAGATTTTCCAGTTTTGGAATGCCCCACACTATTTTTAGCCGAGCTTGCGAGTTAACTCCCCTTGAGTGAGACTAAAATTTTGGAATTCCCCGGACCTTTTTTAGCCGCGGAAGTTATACACACGGTCTACCGCCCATACGTACGCCAAGGTTAGACGATTATGTATTAGACTTGTTGAAAAGTCTGTTGACGCTGGCTGCTTGCTACCTGCGATAAATTAAGAAATCCTTGATGTGTGTAGATTTTCTAGTTTTGGAATGCCCCACACTATTTTTAGCCGAGCTTGCGAGTTAACTCCCCTTGAGTGAGACTAAAATTTTGGAATTCCCCGGACTATTTTTAGCCGCGGAAGTTATACACACGGTCTACCGCCCATACGTACGCCAAGGTTAGACGATTATGTATTAGACTTGTTGTAAAGTCTGTTGACGCTGGCTGCTTGCTACCTGCGATAAATTAAGAAATCCTTGATGTGTGTAGATTTTCCAGTTTTGGAATGCCTCACACTATTTTTAGCCGAGCTTGCGAGCTAACTCCCCTTGAGTGAGACTAAAATTTTGGAATTCCCCGGACTATTTTTAGTCGCGGAAGTTATATACACGGTCTACCGCCCGTACGTACGCGTAGGTTAGACGATTATGTATATTACATGTTCCCAGTAAGGTTTGCGCGCACACACAGTTCGTAAAGCGTACGTCCACACTTTACCAACAAGCTTTGTTTAGTTGGTCTGTATACCATTATGTTGCGCACAAAAACAATCACAGAAAACCCCAAAGCCTTCAGTATTGATGACACTCATTTGTAAAATAAATTAAAAACAAATGTTTCATGATAAGCACTTCTTAACTTACATTACCTAAAGCTGATATTAAACACTGATATTAATTGACTCAACGTTTTACCAAGTTAAAATGGGTTTACACTGATTATGATCCTCTACATTTGCTTACTATTGAAGTAGTGAACATGTTAGTCACATGTCCACATCTGATGTAACAGATACGAGCGTCATTAGCCTATTTTATCGGACAAAAAACAACCCACGAAAAAATGGTTAGAGATTATTATTTATTAGGACTACATATTAATGAACGTAGCTATAGTTTGATACCAAAAAACGTATTAGTTAGATTGATATCTATCTACCTAACAATGTATGCGCACGTTTGATTATCATGTGATCAATCGATACAGCTGTTTTAATTATCTACACCATTACACTTTATTTCATCGTTGACTTTTGTATGCACTGGTTTGTACACGTTCATTAAGTTTATTGTTGACAATTGTGTAGATTATCTTTTATATCCTACATGACAATTTGATGTAATATTACTATTAATTAGCCTATAGTTTGTATTGTTTGAAGCATATTTTCACAATCAATTTGCACTGAATTGAAATAGCATGGTGTGTTCCTTCATTAGATATCGACATTATATTAAAATTCCGAAGATGAGCTTAAGTCTTACTTCATTGAGAAATACATGTATGAAATAAAAAAAAAATAACTCACTTTTTTGGAGATATTATTTAAGGATCATGACTCTATTTACATAAACATTTTGCATCTGTTCTTGAAATATTATTGTTACTTATATTTATTTTTTATTATCTGTGTTTGCTCAAATTATGATTTAAAACTTACATTAAATCCACGTTTAAACGCTAATTGTATTTGATTTCCTACATATGTTCAGTATGTCCTTTCAAATGTTTATTTGTTTTTTAATTGGGTCACTATTAATACTTTTGTTTGGTAAAAAAAAAAATACCCGCATTTTGATTTATTGTTTCTACATGATAAGATGTTTCAGGTTTCAATGTCAAGGCCACTCTGGTACTAGATACAAAGAAAAAACGGCCAATTAATTTGTAGAGGCGTTCTTGGGTACTGAGGGGAAGGGGGAGGGGGGGAGAATTTAGCATAAACCTTCCAGATATATAAAATAGGGGTTCCTAGGCTGAGACCCGCCGACTTGTTTCCGTCAAGCCATTGACACATGATTCCGTGAAGCCATTGACAGATGATTCCGTGAAGCCATTGACACATGATTCCGTGAAGCCATTGACACATGATTCCGTCAAGCCATTGACACATGATTCCGTGAAGCCATTGACACATGATTCCCTCACGCCATTGACACATGATTCCTTCACGCCATTGACACATGATTCCGTCAAGCCATTGACACATGATTCCGTCAAGCCATTGACACATGATTTCGTGAAGCCATTGACACATGATTCCGTCAAGCCATTGACACATGATTCCGTGAAGCCATTGACACATGATTCCCTCACGCCATTGACACATGATTCCTTCACGCCATTGACACATGATTCCGTCAAGCCATTGACACATGATTCCGTCAAGCCATTGACACATGATTCCGTGAAGCCATTGACACATGATTCCGTGAAGCCATTGACACATGATTCCGTGAAGCCATTGACACATGATTCCGTCACGCCATTTACACATGATTCCGTCAAGCCATTGACACATGATTCCGTCAAGCCATTGACACATGATTCCGTGAAGTCATTGACACATGATTCCGTCAAGCCATTGACACATGATTCCGTCAAGTCATTGACACACGATTACGTCAAGCCATTGACACATGATTCCGTCAACCCATTGACACATGATTCCGTGAAGACATTGACACATGATTCCGTGAAGCCATTGACACATGATTCCGTGAAGCCATTGACACATGATTCCGTGAAGCCATTGACACATGATTCCGTCACGCCATTTACACATGATTCCGTCAAGCCATTGACACATGATTCTGTCAAGCCATTGACACATGATTCCGTGAAGTCATTGGCACATGATTCCGTCAAGCCATTGACACATGATTCCGTCAAGTCATTGACACACGATTACGTCAAGCCATTGACACATGATTCCGTCAACCCATTGACACATGATTCCGTCAAGTCATTGACACATGATTCCGTGAAGCCATTGACACATGATTCCGTGAAGCCATTGACACATGATTCCGTGAAGCCATTGACACATGATTCCGTGAAGCCATTGACACATGATTCCGTGAAGCCATTGACACATGATTCCGTCACGCCATTTACACATGATTCCGTCAAGCCATTGACACATGATTCCGTCAAGCCATTGACACATGATTCCGTGAAGTCATTTACACATGATTCCGTCAAGCCATTGACACATGATTCCGTCAAGCCATTGACACACGATTACGTCAAGCCATTGACACATGATTCCGTCAACCCAATGACACATGATTCCGTCAAGTCATTGACACATGATTCCGTGAAGCCATTGACACATGATTCCGTGAAGCCATTGACACATAATTCCGTGAAGCCATTGACACATGATTCCGTGAAGCCATTGACACATGATTCCGTCACGCCATTGACACATGATTCCGTGAAGCCATTGACACATGATTCCGTCACGCCATTGACACATGATTTCGTCACGCCATTGACACATGATTCTGTCAAGCCATAGACAAAAGGTTCCGTCAAGCCATTGACACATGATTCCGTGAAGCCATTGACACATGATTCCGTCAAGCCATTGACACATGATTCCGTCAAGTCATTGACACATGATTCCGTCAACCCATTGACACATGATTCCGTGAAGCCATTGACACATGATTCCGTCAAGCCATTGACACATGATTCCGTCAAGCCATTGACACATGATTCCGTGAAGTCATTGACACATGATTCCGTCAAGCCAATGACACATGATTCCGTCAAGTCATTGACACACGATTACGTCAAGCCATTGACACATGATTCCGTCAGCCCATTGACACATGATTCCGTCAAGTCATTGACACATGATTCCGTGAAGCCATTGACACATGATTCCGTGAAGCCATTGACACATGATTCCGTGAAGCCATTGACACATGATTCCGTGAAGCCATTGACACATGATTCCGTGAAGCCATTGACACATGATTCCGTCACGCCTTTGACACATGATTTCGTCACGCCATTGACACATGATTCCGTCAAGCGATAGACAAAAGGTTCCGTCAAGCCATTGACACATGATTCCGTGAGGCCATTGACACATGATTCCGTCACGCCATTGACACATGATTTCGTCACGCCATTGACACATGATTTCGTCAAGCCATAGACAAAAGGTTCCGTCAAGCCATTGACACATGATTCCGTCAAGCCATTGACACATGATTCCGTCAAGCCATTGACACATGATTCCGTCAAGTCATTGACACATGATTCCGTCAAGCCATTGACACATGATTCCGTCAAGTCATTGACACATGATTCCGTCAAGCCATTGACACATGATTCCGTCAACGCATTGACACATGATTCCGTCAAGTCATTGACACATGATTCCGTCAAGCCATTGACACATGATTTCGTCTAGTCATTGACACAAGATTCCGTGAAGACATTGACACATGACTCCGTCAAGCCATTGACACATGATTCCGTGAAGCCATTGACGCATGATTCCGTCAAGCCATTGACACATGATTCCGTCAAGCCATTGACACATGATTCCGTCAAGTCATTGACACATGATTCCGTCAAGCCATTGACACATGATTCCGTCAACCAATTGACACATGATTCCGTCAAGCCATTGACACATGATACCGTCAAGTCATTGACACAAGACTTCGTCAAGCCATTGACACATGATTCCGTGGAGCCATTGACACATGATTCCGTGAAGCCATTGACACATGATTCCGTGAAGCCATTGACACATGATTCCGTGAAGCTATTGACACATGATTCCGTGAAGCCATTGACACATGGTTCCGTGAAGCCATTGACACATGATTTCGTCACGCCATTGACACATGATTCCGTCAAGCCATAGACAAAAGGTTCCGTCAAGCCATTGACACATGATTCCGTCAAGCCATTGACACATGATTCCGTCAAGCCATTGACACATGATTCCGTCAAGTCATTTTCACATGATTCCGTCAACCCATTGACACATGCTTCCGTCAAGTCATTGACACAAGATTCCGTCAAGCCATTGACACATGATTCCGTCAAGCCATTGACACATGATTCCGTCAAGTCATTGACACATGATTCCGTCAAGCCATTGACACATGATTCCGTCAAGCCATTGACACATGATTCCGTGAAGCCATTGACACATGATTCCGTCACGCCATTGACACATGATTTCGTCACGCCATTGACACATGATTCCGTCAAGCCATAGACAAAAGGTTCCGTCAAGCCATTGACACATGATTCCGTCAAGTCGTTGACACATGATTCCGTCAAGCCATTGACACATGATTCCGTCAAGCCATTGACACATGATTCCGTCAACGCATTGACACATGATTCCGCCAAGTCATTGACACATGATTCCGTCAACGCATTGACACATGATTCCGTCAAGTCATTGACACATGATTCCGTCAAGCCATTGACACATGATTTCGTCTAGTCATTGACACAATATTCCGTGAAGACATTGACACATAACTCCGTCAAGCCATTGACACATGATTCCGTGAAGCCATTGACGCATGATTCCGTCACGCCATTGACACATGATTTCGTCACGCCATTGACACATGATTCCGTCAAGCGATAGACAAAAGGTTCCGTCAAGCCATTGACACATGATTCCGTGAAGCCATTGACACATGATTCCGTCAAGCCATTGACACATGATTCCGTCAAGTCATTGACACATGATTCCGTCAACCCATTGACACATGATTCCTTGGAGCCATTGACACATGATTCCGTGAAGCCATTGACACATGATTCCGTGAAGCCATTGACACATGATTCCGTCAAGCCATTGACACATGATTCCGTCAAGTCATTGACACATGATTCCGTCAACCCATTGACACATGATTCCGTCAAGTCATTGACACAAGATTCCGTCAAGCCATTGACACATGATTCCGTCAAGCCATTGACACATGATTCCGTCAAGTCATTGACACATGATTCCGTCAACCCATTGACACATGATTCCGTCAAGTCATTGACACAAGATTCCGTCAAGCCATTGACATATGATTCCGTCAAGCCATTGACACATGATTCCGTCAAGCCATTGACACATGATTCCGTCAAGTCATTGACACATGATTCCGTCAAGCCATTGACACATGATTCCGTCAAGCCATTGACACATGATTCCGTGAAGCCATTGACACATGATTCCGTCACGCCATTGACACATTATTTCGTCACGCCATTGACACATGATTCCGTCAAGCCATAGACAAAAGGTTCCGTCAAGCCATTGACACATGATTCCGTCAAGCCATTGACACATGATTCCGTCAAGTCATTGACACATGATTCCGTCAAGCCATTGACACATGATTCCGTCAAGTCATTGACACAAGATTCCTCAAGCCATTGACACATGATTCCGTCAAGCCATTGACACATGATTCCGTCAAGTCATTGACACATGATTCCGTCAAGCCATTGACACATGATTCCGTCAACCCATTGACACATGATTCCGTCAAGTCATTGACACATGATTCCGTGAAGCCATTGA
Organism: Bulinus truncatus; assembly: GCA_021962125.1. Classification (NCBI taxonomy): domain Eukaryota; kingdom Metazoa; phylum Mollusca; class Gastropoda; family Planorbidae; genus Bulinus; species Bulinus truncatus. Next base: position 3,957,575 of record JAGDYQ010000031.1, on the reverse strand, counting down.
CACATGATTCCATGAATCCATTGACACATGATTCCGTGAGGCCATTGACACATGATTCCGTCAAGCCATTGACACATGATTCCGTCAAGTCATTGACACATGATTCCGTCAAGCCATTGACACATGATTCCGTCAAGCCATTGACACATGATTCCGTCAAGTCATTGACACATGATTCCGTCAAGCCATTGACACATGATTCCGTCAACGCATTGACACATGATTCCGTCAAGTCATTGACACATGATTCCGTCAAGCCATTGACACATGATTTCGTCTAGTCATTGACACAAGATTCCGTGAAGACATTGACACATGACTCCGTCAAGCCATTGACACATGATTCCGTGAAGCCATTGACGCATGATTCCGTCAAGCCATTGACACATGATTCCGTCAAGCCATTGACACATGATTCCGTCAAGTCATTGACACATGATTCCGTCAAGCCATTGACACATGATTCCGTCAACCCATTGACACATGATTCCGTCAAGCCATTGACACATGATTCCGTCAAGTCATTGACACAAGATTCCGTCAAGCCATTGACACATGATTCCGTGGAGCCATTGACACATGATTCCGTCAAGCCATTGACACATGATTCCGTGAAGCCATTGACACATGATTCCGTGAAGCTATTGACACATGATTCCGTGAAGCCATTGACACATGGTTCCGTGAAGCCATTGACACATGATTTCGTCACGCCATTGACACATGATTCCGTCAAGCCATAGACAAAAGGTTCCGTCAAGCCATTGACACCTGATTCCGTCAAGCCATTGACACATGATTCCGTCAAGCCATTGACACATGATTCCGTCAAGTCATTGACACATGATTCCGTCAAGCCATTGACACATGATTCCGTCAAGCCATTGACACATGATTCCGTCAAGTCATTGACACATGATTCCGTCAAGCCATTGACACATGATTCCGTCAACGCATTGACACATGATTCCGTCAAGTCATTGACACATGATTCCGTCAAGCCATTGACACATGATTTCGTCTAGTCATTGACACAATATTCCGTGAAGACATTGACACATGACTCCGTCAAGCCATTGACACATGATTCCGTGAAGCCATTGACGCATGATTCCGTCAAGCCATTGACACATGATTCCGTCAAGCCATTGACACATGATTCCGTCAAGTCATTGACACATGATTCCGTCAAGCCATTGACACATGATTCCGTCAACCCATTGACACATGATTCCGTCAAGCCATTGACACATGATTCCGTCAAGTCATTGACACAAGACTTCGTCAAGCCATTGACACATGATTCCTTGGAGCCATTGACACATGATTCCGTGAAGCCATTGACACATGATTCCGTGAAGCCATTGACACATGATTCCGTGAAGCTATTGACACATGATTCCGTGAAGCCATTGACACATGGTTCCGTGAAGCCATTGACACATGATTTCGTCACGCCATTGACACATGATTCCGTCAAGCCATAGACAAAAGGTTCCGTCAAGCCATTGACACATGATTCCGTCAAGCCATTGACACATGATTCCGTCAAGCCATTGACACATGATTCCGTCAAGTCATTGACACATGATTCCGTCAAGTCATTGACACAAGATTCTGTCAAGCCATTGACACATGATTCCGTCAAGCCATTGACACATGATTCCGTCAAGTCATTGACACATGATTCCGTCAAGCCATTGACACATGATTCCGTCAACCCATTGACACATGATTCCGTCAAGTCATTGACACATGATTCCGTCAAGCCATTGACACAAGATTCAGACATTTGTGAGTTGCATGTTTGTCACCCTACTTCCAATCTGAGAAGTGCGAAAAACATTTAACAGCGATCTTTCGGCGCCCCTTTATAGCTCAGCGCCCTGAACGGTTGCGCAGCCCGTGGCACCGATCCTAAGCTACTGCCGCTTAGATCGGATACCTCCCCCCCCACCTTCCTGCTCTGCTCCTTTGCTAGATAAGCCAGTGCCTCAGTTTATGTTGTTAGAGCTGCGTTTGTCAAGTTAAGTCTAGGTCAGTGTGACCTCATTGATTTTCATTTTTAGTCATAGTTTTTTTTTCTTTCTTCTTGTCTTTATATAAATAGAAATTCTTGGAACCACATTCTAAAAATAGCTTTTTGTTGCTGTGTTGTTGTTGGTTTTATTGTTCGACCATAAGATTATCTAGAACTGTATTTCTTGTTTGATAGGTTGACGAGAGAAGTAGAAGAAAAAAACTGAAATACATTTTTTATTGATTTGAAAATGTAAATTAAGACTTAAATAATCATGTTTTTTAAAGCCGCTAGAATTGTCCAGATGGCTGAATTGTATAGATATTCGACTTTCCACCTGAAAGTTCTTGGTTCGATCCATGGCAATTTTTGCCAGATGAAATTTGAAGCAAAGTCGTCCGTCAAGTCCACCTAGTTTTAAATGGGTACCTGACTTAAATTGGGGAACATAAGGGGGCTTGGTTTTGTGCTAGCCACACAATCCCTTCATATGCCGAGGTTAAAGTAACAAATGAATCCCACACTTCATCTCCATATAGGGCTAAGGGAACTTTATTTCTTAAAATTATCCTAATATTAATAATTTTACTTAATTAGAAAAAAAATGTCAATGGGCTGGACACCTATGAAATATATACATATTTATTTTTTTTTTTAATTGATCTCACTATATTACGATTAATTTGTTTGGCTAAAATGGTAAATATATGTTAACTACGATAGTTTATGTAGCCAGAAGATATTTTGATTCGAATGTACACGCATGAAATACCTTCAACTTAGTTTTTAATATCTAGCTCGGTGTGGGTTGTTTTTTTTTCTTACGTCAGATTAAGCCATTACAGTAGATTAAAACATGTTTACCACGAACATAGAAATGAAATGGGAAACATAAGGCAGTGGTTCACAAAACATCACCCCTTCTCGACCAACTATTTAAAACATTTGTTGTCACATGTAGAGAATAAACTATGATTAAAAAAAAAAAAAAAAGTAAAAAAAAAAATATTATTTAATGCATAGACAGTCAGAGACATCAAATGCACCTTAACATACTGGCCCCTAAAATTACATGTGTCTATTGCTCCCAAAAAAAAGTCGTTGCCTCAATTACCAAATGTGGCTTAACCTAGGGCTTCTAAAGACTTAAGGACAGCCCTGTTTGCCACAATGCCAATTGGCATCTAACAGTCTCACATTATCCTACAGTCTCATGCTGATTTCCTTGTCCCTCTGAAAAGTTTACGTTTTGATCTCTGTTTCAACTTTGAACCGGGAAGAAAACGTGAACGCTGACGTAAACATGTAAACCAATACAAGGTCAAGTTTAATATCAAGAGTCGAGTCCAAAGTTTAAAAACTGCGTTCACAACACGTATGACACTAATGTATACTGTTATGGAAATGTTTGCTTGTATGTACAATGATGTTACAGAAATGTGTTATAGTTATATCTATCACTATGACTTTTTGATGTACCTCAAACAAACGTTGATTTTTAAAACTGTCATTAATTAGTGTATGCACTGTGTAATAATCATATATCAATATATATATATAATGGTAATTTTAAGATCTAAAGTCATTCATTATACCTAAATTGTACATGTTGCTACATATGAACCTAGATTAAATCACTACTATAAATATACACACTCTGTTGACCAGACGACCTTAAACAACAGTTGTTGTTTTTTAAAGACTTGAATTAAAAATCGCAATTTGACGTACTTGGTCTCTCTTTCTCTCTCTCTTTCTCTCTCTCTCTCTCTCTCTCTCTCTCTCTCTCTCACATATGCGCACCTGGGAATCCATATTCTGAGGGGCCCTACAATGCCCAAAACCCAAATGTATATAGGTCATGGCCTATTTGATATATAAGCTATGCCTTCTGGTAAAGAATTCTTTATTGAAAAATACCATTACTAATGTGAATAACCAATGATGTTCAAGGAAACTACGTTTGAAGATTACAATATTTATCTAACAAACAACTAGCCAATTTTGTATGAACAGATTATCAGACAAAACACCCATACGCGTGACAGGGCAAGTTTTTTTTTGTTTGTTTTTTTATTTGTTTTATCACGTGCTGATCTAAAAATAGCTTACCAGAAATTCCGCTCATTGCCTGAGCTACTTTTAGCTTGTTTACATTTGAGTTCTGGTCTTTGATATTCAAAGGTATTCTGTAGCGTAAGTATATATGTGTATGTAAATATAGATTGTCACACAGGCTGATAGTTGATTGGTTGTCTCTCTCACGAAAGTATATTTAATTTACATTGACAAATTAATTACAAAAGCTGTCTAATCATAATTCATTGTTTCGAAAATATTATATAATTTTAATTTACATGTAACAATCACTTTAAAAAAAATGTTTGCGTTTTTTTTTCTTTTATAGACCTGGTTTCAGATGAGAAAAGTTTAGGAGCTACAGGGGCTTGTCTCAACGGTAGAAATGGAAATCATGGAGAAGAAAGGTGAATTCTCATATTTAGGTATACGTCACTTTTTGATAATGTTCTGTTGACATGTCGGTTACTATCGCCACTAAACTGAACTGCACATCTAGTTCTCCTCACCAGGGCAAACATAAGTATGTTTGTATATTTATGTAAAGATTGTCACACATAAGTGCTTGGGGGTGCCCTGTGGCGTAGTGAGGGGTGGGCTAGGGGCGGCCCCGGGCGCTACTCACAAAGGGGCGCCAAAAAATGGTATATTTTACATATACTTGTATATGGTTTTGGAATGTGGGGCGCTAATAATTTATTGTGCCCCGGGCTCGAGTTAAACTCCCTACGACACTGGGGGTGCCTTCTAAAAAGTGAAAAAAAAAATTACCGCTATGGGACTTTTTTTGAAGTGCCCCCTTTCTTTCCCATCATATCCGCTAGCGCAATGGTCATGGAGGCACCACGGGAGCTATGGATGGACGTGTATTATGGAGACATCCTCTTTGAAAGAACTCTAGCCCACAGTTGTGATTCCTCGTAAATTATTTTTGTTCAACATATGGTGGATATGCTGACAAACACTTCTAGATTTCTTTACGAAATAACATGGATACTCTATCTCTGTATTGTATCGAAACAGAGAACTACGTATTTCATTTTTCTACTGATATGTTTGTTTAAATTTGGGCTTATATTTTTTGTATGCAGGAAAACGTCTGCAAGACAGAAACAATGGATGCTTATTATGCCAGATATCAGCCAATTCAATAGATAAAAAAGGTACAACACTTGTACTTTGTAGACTATGATTGTTATTATACCTTTCAATTTGATTTAAGATTGTCCATAAATTGCAATGCATAGCAGAAATAGACTTTTAAAAAGATCATAATGAAAGTTTGAGGACTTAACATTACTTTTTGGACTTATTTAAAGTTTTCATCTATTATAATCCATCAAGGCTAAATATTTAGTAATATTACATCTTTCCATTTAGCATATGCAATATACTTTGTTCAATTATTTTTATCTGATACATAATCGGCTAGCCTTGCGTACGTACGTGTGTATAACTTCCGCGGCTAAAAATAGACTGGGGAATTTGTAAAGATGGTCAAAGGGATACAACTCAATTATAAAGAGTCATACGCCGGTCCGGGTACCGGGCCTTTAATCTAGTTTTGACTTAAACGTAGTAAAATGTATTCAATTAATATTCTTAAATAGTACAAATTAAAATAATTTCAAATTTTCATTTTTTTTTTTTAATTTATACCTATTTATATGCATTGTTGTCTCTAATTTCATATAAAAGTCCAATATGAGGTGGAAATGTACGTATCAATCAAGTCCAAAGACATCATCTCACGTAGTTTACAATCTCACGAGGTCGAAACAATCAACATTCCCTGGATGAGATCTCGCAAGATGCTCACTGGTAATGATCAAGATAAGTCGAGCACTGAAAGTTCCACAACTGACACCCCCCTCGTTTCTGTCAAGCTGATTAACAATGCCCACCTGCGGAATGAATACATTTCATTGATGTCGTCACATGAGGACTATGAGTCATTCGCTTGTATGTTTTTGTGCGAGAAGAATCCAGGCCACAAGAACTCGATTCCCGCGAAGAGATTTTCAAGACATTTATTACCTAAGGAAGTCCGGGTAACTAGATACTTATGTTGTTCATACTGTTAGTATGTCATATTAAAGTCATTGTCATAGATACAGATACCTGACCAGCGACGGGGGGGGGGAAAGGAGAGGGACTAATGCACATTAATAGGAGACGAATACAGCTTAAAATTTATATTTCATTGCTATCAGTGGTTTTCAAAGAACCCCCCACCACGCCAACCCCACCACGCCCCCCCCACCACGCCCCCCCACCACGCCCCCCACCACGCCCCCCACCACGCCCCCCACCACGCCCCCCCACCACGCCCCCCACCACGCCCCCCACCACGCCCCCCACCACGCCCCCCCCCACCACGCCCCCCACCACGCCCCCCACCACGCCCCCCACCACGCCCCCCACCACGCCCCCCACCACGCCCCCCACCACGCCTCCCCACCACGCCCCCACCACGCCCCCCCCAAGCTTACTATTTTGATTCCTTTGTCCCCAGAACCCACCCTAATGCTGTGAAATCGACTTGGTCATAAGCCGAGTTTTTTTTTTTTTTTTTCAGATTTAATAAATTATTACAAAATTTCTATGTAAATTATTTTCACAAATTAACCTCGAAATTAAATGAAGGATGGCCGAGTGGTGTAGAGATGCCCGACTCTCGAACTGAGAGTGTTGGGTACGATGCTCTGTGGGAACCAATGGAATTAGTCCAGGTCATAGAGAAAGTTGGTTTAAGTCCCACAATTCCACCCAAGCTTTAAATGGTTCCTGACATAAGTTGGGGAAGTACCCGTGGCTTTGATATAGAACCTTCATCTGTCTTAATCTCCTGCTAGGGTTAAGGGAAATTTACTTACTAATCTCAAAATGGAAGCAACATAATATTTAATGAATTATCAAGTTTATGTTGCATGCCATTATGCGTTCTTATGAATGCATACATGTTTGTTTGTTTGTTTTTTTTATAACGTCTAACCATTTCTCCCTTCAGACCAAAAAGATATATCACTGCATAAAACTAATGTGTCCATTGACTGTCAAGCTAGAGATGAATCTAGAGAAGATAGAAACTGACATGGAAAAAAAATTACAGAGAAAGATGGGAAGCGGAAGTCTATACATCACAAAGAACTATCATAAGTACACGACCTGCCCTTGTGAGGAGTGCTTGAACTCAAACAAACCCTCGGTCAACTTCCGGTGCGTGTGGATCACCACAGCGCTTCATGTGGTAGAGAACGACGAACAGGCCAAGGCGACTCTGGTGACGGTTGACTATGACGACGAGAACAGCAAAGTTATTTTACTCAAGGGCCACAGGCTGGTCAACAAGGACCTCGAAGCTGACCGCTGCATTCTGGAATGCGTCACTCATAACGTAAGATTTTACAACAAGGTGCGTAAACTGCGGAAAAAGATAAGGAAACTGGAGCGGAGTCTGAAGATTATTTACTCTAAGACTTGCCCCAATCTGGCTGTGGTCATCTCCCATCCTCATGGTAGGCCCAAACGGGTGAGCATTGGAAAGATCAAAGAAAAGATTGTGGTCGATCAACCGGACACTGGGGTTCAGAAAACTTATTTTAAACACGATGTGCCCACTTGTCCTGGAAGCAGCGGGGCCGTGTTGTGGATTCTTGGATTTGAACGGATAGGGTACATGGACAGGGGGATCACTGACCACACCCACTCGATGGGGGCGGAGGGTAATGAGAATTTTAGTGGGCAGGGTATAGAGAAGGACTTTCCGCTGATTGATGGTATCATTTCACATAATCATGTTCATGTGTAAATTGTTGATGGTATCATCTCACATAATCATGTTCATTTGTAAATTGTTGATGGCATCATTTCAAATAACCATGTTCATTTGTAAATTGTTTTTGGTATCATTTCACATAATCATGTTCAGTTATAAATTGGTTGATGGTATCACTCCACACAGTAATGTTCAGTTATAAATTGGTTGATGGTATCACTCCACACAGTAATGTTCAGTTATAAATTGGTTGATGGTATCATTCCACACAATAATGTTCAGTTATAAATTGGTTGATGGTATCACTCCACACAGTAATGTTCAGTTATAAATTGGTTGATGGTATCATTCCACACAATAATGTTCAGGTATAAATTGGTTGATGGTATCACTCCACACAGTAATGTTCAGTTATAAATTGGTTGATGGTATCATTCCACACAGTAATGTTCAGTTATAAATTGGTTGATGGTATCACTCCACACAGTAATGTTCAGTTATAAATTGGTTGATGGTATCATTCCACACAGTAATGTTCAGTTATAAATTGGTTGATGGTATCATTCCACACAGTAATGTTCAGTTATAAATTGGTTGATGGTATCATTCCACACAGTAATGTTCAGTTATAAATTGGTTGATGGTATCACTCCACACAGTAATGTTCAGTTATAAATTGGTTGATGGTATCACTCCACACAGTAATGTTCAGTTGTAAATTGGTTGATGGTATCACTCCACACAATAATGTTCAGTTATAAATTGGTTGATGGTATCACTCCACACAGTAATGTTCAGTTATAAATTGGTTGATGGTATCATTCCACACAATAATGTTCAGGTATAAATTGGTTGATGGTATCACTCCACACAGTAATGTTCAGTTATAAATTGGTTGATGGTATCATTCCACACAGTAATGTTCAGTTATAAATTGGTTGATGGTATCATTCCACACAATAATGTTCAGTTATAAATTGGTTGATGGTATCACTCCACACAGTAATGTTCAGTTATAAATTGGTTGATGGTATCATTCCACACAATAATGTTCAGGTATAAATTGGTTGATGGTATCACTCCACACAGTAATGTTCAGTTATAAATTGGTTGATGGTATCATTCCACACAGTAATGTTCAGTTATAAATTGGTTGATGGTATCATTCCACACAATAATGTTCAGTTATAAATTGGTTGATGGTATCACTCCACACAGTAATGTTCAGTTATAAATTGGTTGATGGTATCACTCCACACAGTAATGTTCAGTTATAAATTGGTTGATGGTATCATTCCACACAGTAATGTTCAGTTATAAATTGGTTGATGGTATCATTCCACACAATAATGTTGAGCTGTAAATTGGTTGATGGTATCATTCCACACAATAATGTTTAGTTATAAATTGGTTGATGGTATCATTCCACACAATAATGTTCAGTTATATATTGGTTGATGGTATCATTCCACACAATAATGTTCAGTTATAAATTGGTTGATGGTATCATTCCAAACAATTATGTTCAATTGTAAATTGGTTGATGGTATCATGCCAAACAATCACGTTCAGTTGTAAATTGGTTGATTGTATCATGCCAAACAATCATGTTCAGTTGTAAAGTGGTTGATGGTATCATTCCACACAATAATGATCAGTCTTAAAAAGATACGACTGAATTAACTCATTTCAACTTTAACAGATACCTTATTTCTTCCCTGATATTTTAAGCATATACTTTGTGACTGTAAACAAATATTTCAATATATTTATCTGTAGTATTTATGTAGCCTATTTTTTGCCTTTTTTTCCCCGTTAAGATAATTCCATAATTAACATGATGTTGATATTATTCTCTGTTTTTTTCTAGGCTAACTAGCTATGTTTTTTTTAGAGCATTTTTGATAAAAAAAATGCTCTATTGTCCCCGTTTTGTCTGTCTAGATCTCAACAACCATAAGTCCTAGACCCATGATGTATATATCATTTTGTAGGTCTTGGCCTGCCATGTGTGCAGCAAAAGTTCATTTTGCGATCTGACCTCTGAGGGCTGGACATCAGTTTTTTACCGTTTTTTACTATATAAGCTATATTAATAATTGTGTCATTTTCATGGCCCCATTCTACACCTTATACGTTCAATAACCCATTCATTTGGTGCGAAATACTGCAGCACGTAGTTTCACCAAGATTGACGTCACGCGTGTTCTGCGCAGTAGAGTATTTATTCTTCAGCCACAATAATTTTATTTTCGAAAAACATCCTTTACAATTACACAAATGAATTCATAAACATTTTCAAAATTTACAAATATTTACTGAAAGCTAAAATACGTACTGATGCATAACACAAAAATGCGCTAACACGTCCTGTGTCCAGAATGGAACAGGCTTAATTGCTTGTTTTATTTACACTATTATATCACTTTTAACACTGCTCTATATTGTAAATTCTTTTTTTTTGTGCATCTATTTATGAAGTATGGTCGATGCTTGAAAGAGTATTACATACATGTACTATTAATAAAATAACAACTACTACCGTAGCCACTGTTGTAACAACATCACCTGTTAGTATGTTGACACATAACTGTTAAAATGACTTACAGCCACACGTTATTATCAAATATATAAGTAGTAGCAAATTAAAACAGATGTGACAAAGTGTTATAAAGTAACATCATACGTGATTGCATATGTGTCTTTAATTTTTTAATACTTTTAATGTCAAGTAGAATAATAGTATTAAAACAAAAAAAAATTTCTATGATATAAATCGTCAGGTGTATGCTAATTGTAATTGTTTAGTCCTTTTGTGATTCATTCAAAATTCTAACTTTGATTAAATAATTACTTAACAATTTAGTTTATGTTAACAAATATCGTAAGATTAACAATGATACAATTGTTAGAATCAAATTGTTTCGTTCCGGTGAAACACAGTGCTATTGCTGCACACGAAGAACTATTTAAAAATGGAAAATAAATGCGAAATTCTGGAGGATAATGAGATGGGGGCAGTGGCGTAGCGAGCTTAATTCGCGCCCTGGGCACAATAGCCTTTTTTAGCGGGAAGGGAATTTTGCAACTTTACGTCAATGTGACGTCACTCTCTAAAGTTGGCATCGGTTGCCACTAAAAACCAATAACGCCATTGAGATAAGGCTTGCACTTCTCTTGGTTACACAGACTACCAACCAGGTACAGTCCCATTACAGTCATTGACATTCGACCCTGTGTGTTGATTGGTTAATGTTTATGAAAAAAAACGAACTTTGCCTGACGACGTAATCAGCGCTAAGTTTGTTGTAATCTGAGCTGCAGGTCAGAGTGACCTTATCTTATTCTCAGAAAGAGTCAGCCTGATAGTAGTAGTATTCGCTGTTCTAAATAGAGTCGATACCAAGGAATGGAATCGATTTTTCGTAGATGGAGATAATATGTCATTTTTTTTTCAGAATTGTGTGATCAGGGTAGGATTTACAGACAAGCCGACTGGGCCTTGGCCCCACGAAATAAGGGGCCCCCCGAAATGTTGAGTAGTATAAAAAAATTAGCAATATTTTATAACTTTCAAAATGTGACCTCAAATCTGTGTTGACCTAGGGGCCCATAATAGTGTAAATCTGGCTCTGGATAGAAAGAGAGAGAGAGAGAGAGAGAGAGAGAGAGAGAGATGCCTGGGGTCAGTGGCGCAACAGTGGCAGTGAGCCCCCCCCAGACCAAATCATCAATACATATTTTACTATATAAAGTTACTAAAAAGACTGTCAAACTGTCTTTTTTCAATATGTGAGCCCCCCCCCCCAGCCTGTGGTGAATCTGTCTGAGTGAAACAGTATATTGGGATATAGTAGACCGCATGATAGAAGAGAGCGCTTTGGATACAGATATCAATTAATAAACTTGCTAGAGAGAATACCATTGCTCAAGTTTTTATTTTCAATATTAACTTCATTACGCTATTTAATGCATTGATTGAATAATACACAAAATAAGAATGCAAATCTGTTTGTTTCGCTGTTTTACTAAACACGTCTGAAATAGCAGGCCAAAAAAATAAATAAATAAACGAGCTATAAATAGAATCTAGGTCAAGGTGAAGTTAAAAAAAATAGCATACATTTTTTATCTGTCATAGTAGAGGAGAACTTTGGGCCTACTTCAAGTTATTGCGTTGGTGGAACTTTAGACAAATTATAAAAAAAGGCCTAGTAGCTTATAAAAGTGACGCAATACTCTGTTTTAGAATTGTATGCGCCATTTCTAAGTCTATGTTTACATTTTAACATAAGAACTCCTCATGGAGTGTAGACAGGAATACGTAATTTTTTTTTTTTTAATTGGGAGACTTTGCATATTATTTTTGCAAATGATAAACCTTATTAAATAAAACTAAGCTATAAATATACATTACCGTAAATATGTAATATGGTGTTTTTATTCATTATTGAATTATAGTTTGTTTTTCTTTAACAAAACATACTATTTAGCTAAACCCCAGGCAGTTGAATGAGTGTAAACATCTCTTCCATGATCTGTTATCTCTGACGTCACTATGACTTGTGTCAATTGGTCTAAGGCCGCTGTTCTCAACCGGTGGTAAGCGTACCCCAAGGGGTACGGGTAAAGGTTAGCAAGTGTAACGCAACGACATATAATTTTCGTTTAAAAACAACCAAGAATTGGAAGATTTTACTTCTGAGGGTAACAACCAGGCACGCCGAGAGGGGGAGGGCAGGGGGGGTCATTGCCAGGGGGCCCGCATCTGTAAGGGGGCCCGGCCGCCCTGACCATGTCAATTTTTTCACGACTCATTGTTTATTTAGGGGCCTGCAATGATGTCCTGCCCTGGGGCCCTTGTTGGTTCTCGGCGCCCCTGGTAACAACAGACATACTTTCCCACCCTTTGGGGTACAGTCTTAAAAAAAAAATAAAACGTTCAGAGCCGCGGGTCTTTAGGCTAATCTATATCACAACGGATCTTTACTCTCAGACAAAGTCATGATTGCAATCAATAAATCATTTCAATCAATGCTGGGCTTTTCTATAAAATCGTTGATTAATCTCCACAATGCTGGGCTTTTCTATAAAATCGTTGATTAATCTCCTTTTTTTGTTTTGGTAGTTTGAACATATTTTTTCTTAGTGATTAATACTTAGACATTTTACATTTATAATGAAATCAAATGTTTCTAGACCAATATTTAACTAATACGGAATTATATTCTCGGACTGGGGGATTTAATATTGCTATTACAATGGCAACAAAAACCAATTAAAAAAAAAAAAGTATGACAATAGCCAGTGCCTAATGGATAAGGCGTGTGATTCAATTGGTTCATGGTCCGAAGCAACGTGGTACGAAACAACGTGGTCCGAAACAACAAATTGATGACCGAGTGGTGTATATGCTTGGCTATCGACTTGAGAGTCCATGGTTCGATCCTCGTTTAGAACCTAGGGAAACAGCTTTAAATGTTTACCTGATTTAAGTTGGAAAAGTCAAGTTTGCTGTGCTAGTCTCTCAACCCCTTCATATGTCGAGGTTATTGAAACAGATACATTCGACAGTTGAAATTTCCCTCTTACGGTCTTGCGGCCCGTTTTTTTTTTATCGCTAGGGCATGAACAATAAAATGCACACCTCCCATTGTGAGGTTATTATTGTTTAGTGCATGCAGACAGAGATATCTGTAACACTATATTTTTTGTATATAATGTTATGTATGTGATGGATACTGTTGTAGACACCAATTTAACGTTGGAAATTGCCAACGTTATGGTACTATCGTTGTTCCACCAAATGCAATACTTCTTGTTCTTCACTGCTGCTTCAATGTGATGTTATGGTTTGAACGTTATGTAGTTTGTTGATATTAGGTTTATGTAGTGGCCGATATTCTCTCTGGTTTTACTTCAAAGATGGTAGCGTTCAGTCTCTTGGCACTCACACACAAACACACCATGAATAAAGCCAAGTTCCACGATTCAATAACATTTATTTAAATAATAATAAAACACATATAAATGCACTCAAGTGCCGAAATATTCACAAACATGCTTTAGCAGAATAAACGTTGACTGTGTACTGTTAAACTTCAACTTATCTCTGAATGTATACTGTCTTCTCGTATGAGTAAGAGTACGTATATTTAATAACTTGATTTCTCTATGAACACCTGTATACTGTCTTATCGTATAAGAGTACGTATACTTAATAACTTGTCAATATATGTATACTGTCTTGCGGTAAGAGTACGTATATCTAAAATGTATACTGTCTTACGGGCAAGAGTACGTATATCTAGTATGTATACTGTCTTGCGGTAGGAGTACGTATATCCAATATGTATACTGTCCTACAGGCAAGAGTACGTATATCTAATCTGGTGTCCTGATGTCTCTATCTCTATAGTCGTTCTGTCGATCGGTAGGTCTCGACGTCTATCGTCAGTCTGAATGTATCTCGTCGGTCTCTCGAAATTTTCGCTACATCTCTTTTTATGTGATGGTTAATTATCACGTGCCCCAAACGCCCAGAACTTCTGATTGGCTCCCTAACAACCTTTCTAACTCATTTACATATTAATGAATCTTATTCCAGCCTAGGGATTGGTGCGGCTAAAAACTCACTATGGGCTAGTATTTCTTTGTCTCCCTAATTACGTCTTATCACGTACATCCGGTGTCATCGATGCTCATTGACAGATTTATACCACCCAAAACAAAGATAACACGCTGGAATTCTAATTATCAAAATCTCTGCCTGTGTCTTTGGCCCATGAACTTTCAATGTTGACCACCCAACTAAACCAGTGGTTCTAAAATTGTATGAATCTATCTAAAGCTATTGTTACACCCTCCTTCTCCATCGAAAAAAAAAATGTTATACATTTTTTTTCTATATAAAAATATTTTATACAGTACACAAGTCAGTACAAATGTCTTTCTGCATTACAATAGTTTTGTCACATATCGTACAGAAATTTGATATGGAGAATAAAATATGGTTATACTGAAACATCTTGTTAACAAAATATGAAACACTTAATTGTAAGTAGACCTTGAATAGGTAAAAAATCATGGAATTATCCAATAACTATAATACATAGAAGCGTAAAATTTCTGTAGAATAACATTAAATACTTAAGTTATGAAAAAATTCAAATGTGAGTATATATTCATCAGAATAATAAATAGTGCTGACAAGAAAAATATAATGATAACATGGCATAGTAGTAAGATTAAATATTAATGTTTGTTAACATGGTCTAGCAAGTCTGGACAAAATATCAGGAATGTGGTTATTACTTCCCTTGATGGACTTTATGGTAAAGGAATAATCTTGCAGAAGCAAAGACCATCTAGTCAGTTTGGCATTGTTAATGCTCTTGTTATTAAAATTCAATAGGGGTTTGTGATCAATTAAGACAGTGAACTCAGTACCTAATAAATATTTGTGCAATTTTGTAATTGACCATACAAGTGCTAAGCATTCTAGTTCAATAACAGAGTATTTCTTTTCAGATTCAGTTAATTTTCTGCTCAAATACATGATGGGTTTGTTAACATTATTGTAGCTCTGTAAAAGACAGGCACCTAAGCCTATTTTTGAGGCATCTGTGGCTAATATAAATGGTTTCTTAAAATCAACAGACATAAGGATAGGAAAAGTTTGAAAACATGTTTTAATTTTGTCAAGGGCACTTTGACAATCATCGTTCCATGTAACAGTCTGCTTCATCGTCTTTTTAGTTAAATTTACCAGAGGTGCAATGATGGAAGCAAAATTGGGAATGAATTGTCTATAGAAACTACAGAGGCCAATTAATGATCTGACTTCTTTCTTTTTCTTAGGGGCGTCAATGTCTAAAATTTTCTTTAAAATTGTTTCAGTCGGAGTTACCTAATCCTGACCAATGTGAAAAATTAAAAAAATCAATGCTTACAAAGAGAAAAAAATCTAACGATTGAAGTATAATCAGTAAATAGACACAAAAGTATAATTAATGTATAAACAAATATTATTCCATAACAATCTAAAGTTGACAAACTTCAATTTATGCTTTATACTGAATGTGAATGAATGTGTATTAGCTTATATTGTCACATGTGAAGCTTTGTAAAATGTCGATAAATATGTATCATTTTCTAATTACTGGATACAACTGTAATCATGAAAAAATTGACAGAAGTCACAACCTTAAACTATATGTCCTATAATGTGGCATCTTAATACTACAGCATTGTCAAAATCAAATTAATTATTTTCTCAAATGTTACTGTATACAACATGGCATATCGTGCCGAAGCGATGCCAAAAAATATTCAATATCCCCATTAAACTCAAGTACAATATCATGGCATTCCTATGCCCAACTTAAAAATATGCGCAGTTTGCCGAAGCAATTCAAATAAGACAGTATGACAATACCGATGTCCATACTCTTTATTCAATAACAATAATCATCAGCCACCTGGCTGGATCACATGGGGTACATAACACACAGCGTCCCTGCTGCTTATATGGTCCTTCCCGACCAACCCTTGGATAAACCAAGCCCAATAACTAAATGAGAAAAACCAAATGATTATGCAATATTACCTATCTCCATCTCAACAGTATAACTAATTCACAGTACCAACATATTCCACTTTAGTTTTAAATTACACAATGTCTAACATTGGTATACCTTATTTATCTTGTGCGAAATAAATTTGCACTAATTCTTTACCACATGACAAAAGTATGATGCTTATTGTGACACAACCTATAATATTACGAGTGTTATCTGCCATTGCAATATCATATTACCAATGCTCATCAATAGGTATAAATAGTTTAAAATAAAGGAAATAGTCAATAATAAATTAACATGTTCTGTAGGTCCTAATGTGTACATTAATTATTAGTAGACTACTTATCAGATTTAGAATGGTGTAAAATGTACTTTAGCGAAGGAAAAGATGCAAAATAGCACAATCAAAACAATTTGGTATATAAAAACAGTAGTACAAGTCATGCAAATAATATGATAGGAAGATATAATGTGAAAGAAATTATTTAAAACAAAACTGCAGTGCTCTCTTAAGTTAAATGAAGAAAAAGAAATATTATGAAGTAAAATAAGATAATAAAATAACGAGACGGGACAAATTAAATCAGTTTAACATAAAACAAAACAAAAACAATTGAACCGTGAAATTATACAGACTAAGAAATGGGATTATATTTGGATAGTACACAGGAGAATACACACAAGAATGACGTCACAATACAGTTGGTAAAAAAAAAAATTCTTACAGTAAAACTAACAATTGTACGGAGACAACTAAAAATAAAAACAAATTCTATTGTATTAATGGGGGCAGTAAAAATTCTAAAATTAATATCCGAAGATACCAAACACACAAATGGTGTAAATCTCCTACCAAAAAACACAATAAAATTTACGCTAAAAGGATTTCCAAACAAAAGCTAATCTTCTGCTTAGATATTATTAGACATAGAACAAAAAAATGAGAGCACTAGTTATACAGTAAATTTTAAACTTAAATTAACTTATCTGACGATCCACTTGATCTGTACACATCTATGTTTACGTCTGGCTGTTGATATATCCTTGGAATTTCACTTTAACTAATAATTATTGTTATGTTCAAAATTTTTAAAATCACTTTAAATTATTTACTGTCAATGTTCACTTTAGAAAATTTAAAAAAAATTTCACAAAATTGAGTAAATAAAATGTCAATAGACTTCACAGCTTGAATGTCATACTGCCAGAAAATTCGTAGTATTACGGTATTTCACCTGTTGAGCGTGTAGACTTGTTACTGGGTCATGTTTTGTGTCGCATTCCACAGTTGATGTTTTTTTTTTTTTACCGTCGCGGGCAGTTCTCTCTCTGGTTTATTGTGTGTTGTCGGTATTATTTCTTCATCAATTCGTAGTCAATTATAGCACCTAGTCTCTTCTTTGTTCACCGCTTAGCCACCAAATGTAACACTATATTTTTTGTATATAATGTTATGTATGTGATGGATACTGTTGTAGACACCAATTTAACGTTGGAAATTGCCAACGTTATGGTACTATCGTTGTTCCACCAAATGCAATACTTCTTGTTCTTCACTGCTGCTTCAATGTGATGTTATGGTTTGAACGTTATGTAGTTTGTTGATATTAGGTTTATGTAGTGGCCGATATTCTCTCTGGTTTTACTTCAAAGATGGTAGCGTTCAGTCTCTTGGCACTCACACACAAACACACCATGAATAAAGCCAAGTTCCACGATTCAATAACATTTATTTAAATAATAATAAAACACATATAAATGCACTCAAGTGCCGAAATATTCACAAACATGCTTTAGCAGAATAAACGTTGACTGTGTACTGTTAAACTTCAACTTATCTCTGAATGTATACTGTCTTCTCGTATGAGTAAGAGTACGTATATTTAATAACTTGATTTCTCTATGAACACCTGTATACTGTCTTATCGTATAAGAGTACGTATACTTAATAACTTGTCAATATATGTATACTGTCTTGCGGTAAGAGTACGTATATCTAACATGTATACTGTCTTACGGGCAAGAGTACGTATATCTAGTATGTATACTGTCTTGCGGTAGGAGTACGTATATCCAATATGTATACTGTCCTACAGGCAAGAGTACGTATATCTAATCTGGTGTCCTGATGTCTCTATCTCTATAGTCGTTCTGTCGATCGGTAGGTCTCGACGTCTATCGTCAGTCTGAATGTATCTCGTCGGTCTCTCGAAATTTTCGCTACATCTCTTTTTATGTGATGGTTAATTATCACGTGCCCCAAACGCCCAGAACTTCTGATTGGCTCCCAACAACCTTTCTAACTCATTTACATATTAATGAATCTTATTCCAGCCTAGGGATTGGTGCGGCTAAAAACTCACTATGGGCTAGTATTTCTTTGTCTCCCTAATTACGTCTTATCACGTACATCCGGTGTCATCGATGCTCATTGACAGATTTATACCACCCAAAACAAAGATAACACGCTGGAATTCTAATTATCAAAATCTCTGCCTGTGTCTTTGGCCCATGAACTTTCAATGTTGACCACCCAACTAAACCAGTGGTTCTAAAATTGTATGAATCTATCTAAAGCTATTGTTACAATATCAAAACAGTTATTTTATAATACACGGATTGGAACTGGTTGGAGAAGGGAGGGGGGAACTTAACAACCCCCCCCCCCCTTTCCCCAATTTCCTTGAATACATACTCTTTACATAATTTACTTCCTTTTAACTTGTTATCAACTGAACAAAACTGTCGTTCCGGGTTAAACTCCCGGCGAGTACAATAATATACGTTTTAAGTAGTGCCTCCATGACCTTTGCACCATTGGCTATAGTGGGGGACTAATACAAAACCGGGTGGACTTGTGGTCATTCAAGAGGACTTGAAGTGGTGCCAAGAATTTAAGGGTGGATGTAGTCACACGACACACGTCCTAATGACTCCCAGCATGTTTATCTTCGTTTACCGGTATATGTTATGACTGCTATTCTCTGCAATCTAACATTTTTGACTATTAATGAATGTGATTGTTATTCTTTAATCTGATATGTTTATTGTGAATACATGTGATTGTTATTACTTTATCTAATACGTTTGTTATGAATACATTTGATTGTTATTACTTTATCTAATACGTTTGTTATGAATACATTTGATTGTTATTCTCTTATCTAATACGTTTGTTATGAATACCTTTGATTGTTATTACTTTATCTAATACGTTTGTTATGAATACATTTGATTGTTATTCTCTTATCTAATACGTTTGTTATGTATACATTTGATTGTTATTACTTTAAATAATACGTTTGTTATGAATACATTTGATTGTTATTCTCTTATCTAATACGTTTGTTATGAATACATTTGATTGTTATTACTTTATCTAATACTTTGTTATGAATACATTTGATTGTTATTCTCTTATCTAATACGTTTGTTATGAATACATTTGATTGTTATTACTTTATCTAATACTTTGTTATGAATACATTTGATTGTTATTCTCTTATCTAATACGTTTGTTATGAATACATTTGATTGTTATTATTTGTATAGAACATTTTTATTTTTAATAAATATTAATGAGTTTAATGGAAAATAATTAGAGAACATGCTTCCGAGTTCTTGTTGATTTGTACAAATTTTTTATTTATATCGCCACGTCAAACCATACGTAAGTTTGACATAATGTTGTTGTTGTTTTTTTAAACATAAAAGTGCACAGCAGGGGAGACAATATGTTCCTATAAAATTAATACCAATAGCTGACGTTGAAATTGCCCTGCCCCCTGTCTCCCTCAGATCAATCCCAGCATTCATTCAACTCACCAGCCATTATAGTGTTGGCGACTAAAAATAGACCCCACGCGATGGTTTTTTTTTTTTTGTGTTTGCTACACTATGTATTAAAGTGATGTCATTAAATTTGATCTGTTTATATATATATATATGTGGAATATATTGCATAAGTTCAATTAGAATACACTGTTTACGTTGGGCAGGCCAATGTATTTATAATAAAAGTTGAATTCATTTTTTTTTATTTGTTAGAATATATGTCGCATCGATAAAATGATAAACATGACCTCTCTATAAGAACACCGTATCTAGGTCACTATTTTACTAAAAGAGCTAGCAGGCCCGGCCTTACGAATTGCGGGGGCCCAATTTAACGGATGCTTGCGAGGCCTCTCTCCTATTTGTTTTTTTTTTAAAACAATAACAACTATTACTACCAATATAAATGTAAATTGCGGGGCCCCCCAGCAGGCGCGGATCGAACCCGTGACTTTCAGGTGAACAGTCAAACCCTAACCCTAATCCTAACCCTAATCCTAACCCTAACAGCCTTCTATCATCAGTCAGTCCCATCCGTAAAAATGTAACAGTAGGCATACCACGCTGGCATTGTACTTTGACATCAAAGGTGGTCCATTTCAGCATTTTTGTTTACATATTTCTATCTGCACAGACGGCTGTGTATATATCCGCATTGTTTGGCCTAATATCTCGCTCTCTTTCTTTAATTGCGACTTCGTCAGTTTAAAAATATAAAATAAAATAATCTTAACTGAAAAAAAAAAAGAATATTGAATTAGTATAGTAATAGTGAGTGAAAATTGTGTATGTTGTGATTGTGTATGTTGTGATTGTGTGTATGTGTGTGTTGTTGGTGTTTTTTTGTTTTCTTGTTGAAGGAATAATATGTTTATCTCTTAGAAAATTGTAAGTATGAAGAGGTCGGGTTGTGTGTGTGTGTGAGGTCCATGTAAGGATGAGATGAGATCTCTTAGATCCTATAAACCACTAATGGGACTTTTTTTTTCAGTGCCTTTCTTTCATCCCCCACCATACTCGATAGTGTAATGGCCATGGAGGCACAACGGGAGATATAGCGGATACTTTAACCATGACCTGAAACATCCATTGGTCTTCACCGAGGATCAAACCAGGCACCTTCAGGTCGACAGCTGAGCGCTTTACCACACGACCATACGGGTTTTGTCGTGGTCTTCATGTATGCCCACTTTAGCCTTAAGTGCAATAACGTTGAATGTGTCGTAGAGGTGATCTTGATGACACACCGGTAATTGAACCGGTAATTCATAGCATGTAGATATATCTATCTATAGCGTGCACGACCACAGCGCTACCCAGCCATGATAGTTCCATGGCATTTGACACGTCAGGGAGGGGTCAAACTGTGTGACTGGAGCCCGGAACCTATAAAACATGTACATCTATACCACAGCATAACACAATCATATATCCACCCTAAAAAAAATTACATTAGATTAAAATACCGTCAAAGACCAAAGAAATTTCTGCTTTTATTAAAACTTAACACAAGTGTTAATTTGTGAACTGTTTGAGACGCAATTATTACTTTCTGACCGTCTATAGGCCTATAACAGTGGTCGGCAAACTTATCAGCCAAAGAGCCAAATATTAACATTACAACAATTGAAAAAAAAATAATGGGAGCCAAATCTGCTTGTTTAGGCAACTTTTATTACACTAAATTTTATTACACTAAATATATAGTACACTAAATAAAACTAAATGCCAGAGCCGCACTTAAAGATCCAAAGAGCCACATGCGGCTCCGGAGCCGCACTTTGCCAACCACTGGCCTATACAATATTTTAGTTTATGTTAACTATATTGCATTACTGTAGGTTATTGCATTCTATTGATATTTAAATGTCATTTGGTTAATCTGATAATGCCGCCGCATTGGTAACCAGTTGATTTGCCACCTCGGGGTTAACCACCCCTACTAGGACTACTTAGCTACACCGCTGATTATAAATCCCTAGTGCATAGGAGGCATGTGGTGACCGGGAAGCTGAATAGTAACTATATCAATTTCCGTGATAGACACAATGCTTCGCGCCAAACATCACCACATTATTTTAGTCTATTTATTACTCCTGTTAATATGAACAGGACGATTGTGTCCTACAGGAAGTCAACACTTGTACGCTAAGGGGCGTCACTCTAACTCAATCAGTTCATTGTTATTGTTTTTGTTCAAAGCAATATATTACGACTAAACAACTTCACCATTTTTAATGGTTAGGGAATTTCCAACTATCTGGTATAACTTTACTTAGATTAAAAAAAAATAATAAAAAATAAAATTGATGTATACCATTTTCCAATAATATTAATCGTAAAGATTGTTTTACGTAGAAAGTAAAAGAAAAACAGACTGCGAATTTTTACGTAAATTTAAATTACAGTGATCTCATCTCTAGCTTTTTTTTTAAAGTTAATTTAATGACTCAAAACTATGACAGTACAATTTTTTTCTTGTTGTAATTCCGCGTTAACTGTAAACACGTAAAGTTGGCACGTTTGGGATTGTAGGGATTGTATGTGAGTCGAAAAGTAATTCCTACTAAAATTAAAACAGCCATACTGTACAGATGCAGTATTTAATTTAAAAAAAAAAAACCTTTGATATGTTTGTAATATTGTGTGTAAAAGTGTGTGGATAGTCCCTTTAACCCTCAAAGGGCTCATCGGGGCAGATGAAGCGTAGAATTCACCTGTTTCTGTAGCTCCACATATTGTGTGGTTAAGCACAAAGTCCAGCCGCCTTTATTCCCCCAACTTAAAGCTGGCTGGTTCTCAAGGTTCTCACTGAGGTTCGAACCCGGGACCCTCTGGTTGAAAGTCAGGCGCTATGCGCTACACGACCACGCGTCCCCAAAAAGTGTGTGTGCCTCTATGCAATTATTAGAGTTTGTATAAAAAACAATTATTATCTAAAAACGCGCGATAAATAAATTGCAGTATTTTTTCTAATGACTGTCCAAAGATCGTTAATACCTAATTTAGTGACATTTTATTTTGACTTTACTTTATCTAACATGCACTTTATTCGGTTATCTCTCAATCCGTTGAACAAATACTAAAAGAAATTCAAAATGTATTATTCTTATTTTCTTAACCTCAGTGTTTCAACAGAACAGTAAAATACCTGCCTACCTTTCACCATGGACATTTCCTTAACTCTGTTTCTACTATCGATAACATCCAAACAGATCAAAATAGGTTTGTGGACAACGTACTATGTATTTGATGTTTTAGCCAAGAATATATTTCAATATTGAATCGTTAAGTGCAAGGGTGGGCGAAAACTCGTGAATCACTGGCCACAATGGGTCCATCATGAATTTTACAAAGTGGCTGGACCAAAAGCAGATGGGTGAAGTGTATAAATAAGGTAACACAAATTAAAAGTAAACATCATTCTTGGTAACGAGCGGAACCCGGTGATGAAAGTTTTCTCTTGGCCTGCTTATCACAGCTATATATATATATATATATATATGCATTGTTCTCAACCGGTTGAACGCGTACCCAAGGGGTACGGGAAATGCTAAGCATGGGTGCGCAGCGACGTATAATTTTCGTTTAAAATAACATAGAGTTTGAAAAGGGTCGCCAATTTGTTTCCCAAACCACACGCCTTTGGAAAAAAAAATATACTTTTATTCCTGACCTTACGTGTGAGGGGAACACGCTGAATATATTTTTTGCACCCTATTGGATACTGTCCTAAAAACAGGTTTGAGAAACGCTGGTATGTGGTATGACGATTATGTAAAAACAATCGTATTGTTCCCATTTTTTCAAGTAATGAGATTAAATAACCCTTCAACACCGTACCAGAAGATAATACTGTAGCAGGCTGCTAATTGATGTATCTTTATTTACAGTGATATCGGAAAACACACCTTGTATCATTCTGGAGGGTGTGTGCTACAGATGTATCAATGATAAAATAAATGGGACACAATTTGACGTAAGTATTTCCTGTAATTTTCTTTCTATTATATATATATATATATATATATATATATATATATATATATATATATATATATATATATATATATTCTACGGAGCGACGTTACTTTAAGGGGTATATCTTAAAGAATTATATTTGCTTAGGAAGGGCCCCCCCGTCAAACATTTGAGAATGACGATCTTTAATACTGTTGTGACCCACAGGGTACCCGGATTGCTACCCGGTTAGAATTTATAATGATCAACAGTAAACCTAATCACAGAGATTTTATTGATTGTTTTTTTGTTTCAATCACAGGAGAAATGTACCGAATCTCGCAGGACGTTCGCTAAATACAACTCATCAAACGTTCTTATATCAGTCATCAGCAAGTGCTCGGGAAAAGCAGGGACATTACGTAAGAATCTCTCTAATTAGCAACCTATTCATGACGTTTAAATAAATATATAGTGTTGTGCATTGGTTAGGATGTGTATGGGGGGACTGTCGGGTGCTATCTATGAGAGCTGGGTTGGGGTTAAAGGGCACGGCGTGCTAATCGTAAAAAGGAGTTCACGGTAGGAGACCAGAACTAGTGCACACGGACTAGCCAGTAGTCTCGGGTCGGTAGTTAAGAGGTAACAGCCCGTGGTGGTCAGTCGTTGAAGTAGCACAGCTAGAGGTAGACGTAGTTTGTAGAAGTTAGGCTGTGGATGTATTCATGGGACTATTGTATTCTTGTAATGATGTTATTTTCATATATATGGTTGGATTAAATTTACTTATTACTTTTCACTTTTGAGGAATATCGTGTTTGTTTTCCTGATTGACTATTTCAGTATTGTGCTACTGTGTGTATTAGCAGGTGTGTTATTCTAATGTGTCAGAGTACTGACACATTTGATTAGTGACGACGTCAAGTCAACGCCCCGAAAGATCCTTGTACTTAACATTGGTGGAGCAGCAGCTCTGCTTGTATTATTAATTTGTAGACAAAGATTCCGTGAGAAAAAAAAAATAAATGGCCCAGGGGCTTTCACTTATTAAGGCTCGGGAGAGATTGGTGAAACTCGGAAAGGAAGGAATGATGTTGGAAGGGGAGGAACTGAGTAAATACGTGGATAAACACATGAAGGATGAAATTAAACAGAAAGAGAAAGAGAGAGAGGAAAAAATCAAACGGAAAGAGAAAGAGGAAGAAATCAAACGGAAAGAGAGAGAGGAAGAAGTCAAACAGAGAGAGAGAGAATATCAATTGGAAATGCAAAGATTGAATATAGAGATGAGGAAAACCGAATTAGGTCAGGCCGGGAACGTGATCCCGATCCCGTGGTACAGGAAAAAGATACGGGAATTCGACGAGGCAAAAGATGACATCGACGCTTACCTCAAAAGGTTTGAAGACAACTGTAGGGCACAAAACATCCCGGAAACGGAGTGGCCGAACATCCTGACCAACCTGGTACAGGGCAGGGCGCTGACCCTGTGCCAGAAGTACGACATGGCAGACGACAGTAGCTATCACAGGATGAAACTAGAACTGCTGAACGCATATGGCCATAACGCGGCTCGATTTAGGACACTTTTTTTCGATAGTCGCCCAGCGACCCAAGAGGACCCCCAGACTTTTGTGAACAACGTGGTGGGGTTCTTTGACAAGTGGTTACAATGTGCCAATGTGGGCAACACTGTCAAAGACATAAGAGATTCTATTGTGATCGACAGGATAACCCACTCCTGCACAACTGACCTCACATCCTGCTATACAGGGAGAGAGAGCCACGGTCGACCACTGACGTGGTTAAGATTATGCGGGTCTATAAAGAGGCCCACCCTGACAGACCCATGTCAAATGGTGACCCCGAGCATACCATCGACACATGCTTTGCAGTGCGTAAAGAAATACGACCTAGACCCGCAAATCTGAGTCAAGATAGAAGTAACTATGTCCGCGTGAACAGAAGTCCTTCTCCGGGCGATGCGGGTATTCGGTGTTACGCTTGCAATGGACCGAATCACATCGCGAGAGACTGCAGACTGCGAGTCATTAGGGACCCAGGCAGAGTTCAACGGGTTACGAACCCGTACCGGTACCGGCGGTATGCCCCCAATGCATGTGAAGGTAATGACCCGTATCCGGAAAACCTCAACAAACTAAACGTGCGAAAAGGAGAACGGAAAGATACAGGCTTAGCCATTGTATCACGCCACGGACAACTGAAGTTCTACCCAGGCTATGTCAACGCGACTCCGGTGCAGTTTTTAAGAGATACAGGATGCACAACGATAACGGTCCGCAAAAGCCTGGTGGAACAAGCACAATATACGGGGGAATACGGGAGGATGACATCATTTACGGGTGAGGAACATAGACTACCTCAGGCGGTAATACACATTGCGACACCATACTTTACAGGGAACGTAGAGGCATATGTAGTCAACAACCCTGTATGTGACCTGATTGTGGGGAATATTTCGGGTATAAAAGAGTGCTCGGACAATGATATTCTACATTGGATAAGAGATAATACTGGATGTGACGACACTCAATGTCATGATGTCAGTAATGTGGTCGTGACACGAAGCGGGAAAACAGCACATAAAGAACCTGAGGAACCTAAGGAGGGAGAAGAGATAGCCCCAGTAACCACAGAGGGAACTATCAATAGCAGACATAATATGGCCCTAGAACAAGCCACGGATACGGTAATAGGGCGCCTGTATAAAGCAACACAAAATAACAGTGGGGATCATCCTAGATCGGGCCTGTTTATTAAGGATGGAGTCTTATTCCGGAAATTTGAAGGGAAGAAACAATCAGCAATACAACTGGTGGTCCCACAGTCGTACTGGACGAAAATTTTACGCATAGCCCACGATGGTGACATGGCCGGCCATAGGGGCATTAGGAGTACAAAACAAAAAATCTTGTCACAGTTTTACTGGCCCAATATACACAAGACGATTGCTGAATACATTCGAGGATGTGATACTTGTCAGCACCAAGGGCCCGAGAGAGGAACATATACATGCTCCGATACAGGCAATTGACATCGTTGAAAACCCATTCGAAAAGGTGGCAATAGATTTGATTGGGCCTATGCCAGTAGAATCAACTCAAGGTCATAAGTACATTCTAACATTAGTGGACGTCTGTACAAGATGGCCTGAGGCCGTACCACTAACTAACATTACCGCACAGAATGTGGCACACGCCCTATACACAATGTTTTTACAAGGATTGGGTTCCCCAAACGGTACTGTCGGACAGAGGATCACAGTTTACTTCAGAGGTGTTTCAACAATTGGAGTGTCTTCTAAAAATAAAGCATATATTTACGACACCGTACCACCCACAGAGCAACGGAATATGTGAAAGATACAACGGGAAGTTGAAACAAGCACTGAATAAAATAGTCAGCCAAAGTCCTCAAAGAGTGGGACAAGTACCTACCGTCAGTTTTATTTGCTCACAGAGAGAACATACCTCACGAGTCCACAGGGTTCTCCCCCTTTGGGCAGATGGTCTACGGGGGTAAATGTAAGAGGTCCATTGGAACTATATAAAGACATAATATGCGAACCAAGCCTGAAAAGTGAAGTGAAAATGTATGCCAAATTGTCATAGGACACAAAGGAGAGAATCATACAAGCATGTCGGGTTGCGACACGTAATATATCCCAAAAATCAGCCAAATACCGTAAGAGACACAACAAAAATAAAACTTTGCGATGCCTTCATGAAAATGATGAAGTGCTTCTGTTCCTACCCGATCCAAGAAACAAGTTATTCATACAATGGCAAGGTCCATTTACGGTGAAAAGGAAGTTGTCCGAGGTGGACTATGAGATAGAAATCAATAATAAACTGAAATCGTTCCACATAAACATGCTGAAAAAATACAACCGCCGACCAACGGGTCTGGAAACCGATGCTGGAGCCTGCTGTACTCTCCTACACGAAGACGAGCCATCTGGAAATGACATAGATGATATTAGGACCCCGGAGATACATAATGATAGCACATACCTAAAATGTAAACTTGCAAAATCTAGAGGACAGAAAAGGCAAGGGAGATTATTAAGATATTACAGAAGTATAGGGATATATTGACGGATCGGCCTGGGAAAACAAGGGGTGATCACTCACAACATCAGCCTCACGGATAATACACCAGTCAGACTCCAGCCCTTATTCAATTTCTCTTACACCTCCGTGATAAACTGAAAAAACGAATTGGACCGAACTTCTTGCTATTGGAATTATTGAGCAATCTGTATCCCCATATAGATCCCCGATAGTCCTCGTGAGGAAGAAAGACGGCAGTGGACGGTTATGTGTGGATTATCGGAAGGTTAACAACATAACTGTGTTTGATTCGTACCCAATGCTTAAATGCTGACGATATCATAGGGAAGTTGGCCAATGCCAAGTATTTTACAAAGCTGGACCTATCACGCGGATATTGGCAAATACCACTGACGGACAGTTCAAAGCCAATAACAGCGTTCGTTACACCATTTGGGCTTTTCCAGGTGGAACTATATGAGCTTTGGCCTTGTTAACGCGCCCGCAACATTCAACAGAATGATGGCGAAATTGTTTTCTCACAGACAGGATGTGATATGTTACATTGACGATATGTGTATATTCCACAACACGTGGGGAGGACCACCTGCGGGGAATAGATGACATTTTACATGTTCTCTTAGAGAATAATTTGACGGTGAAACCGGGTAAAGTGGAGATAGGCCTTCAGGTGATATCGTTCCTGGGGTTCAAGGTTGGAACTAACACGATCACGCCTTTGTCCGACAACGTCACTAGGATCCTGGACATTCAACCGCCCAGTACAAAGAAACAAGTCAGAAGTATTTTGGGGCTGTGCAACTGCTATAGGAAGTTTATTGACCACTTTTCTGAGTTGACAGAAGCCGCTTCATCGCCCTGGTATGTAAGGGACAACCGAATAAAATAAAGTGGACAAATGAGGTGTCAGTATGTATTGCAGCGAATAAAAGACATATTTTCCAGGGAGCCAGTTCTCCGAATACCGGATATTTCAAAGCCTTTTTCCTAGCGGTAGATGCCTCTAAATATGCAATAGGGGGTGCCTAATGAACAAGGACCCGGAGGGCATCTGCCATCCAGTGATGTATGTCAGCAGGAAACTACTGCCGGCTGAGACTCGTTACGCAACGGTGGAGAGGGAGGGTCTAGCTTTAATCTGGTGTATCCACTAAATTGGAGAAATATCTCTGGGAGGTGTACTTTTACATTATACACCGACCACGCCCCGTTAACGTTTATCAACCAGAAGAAACAAATCAATAACAGAGTGGCTCGGTGGTCGCTAATGCTTCCAGAACTATAGGTTCGTCATACAGCCAAGACCGAGACAGGACAATATTGTTGCTGACGATCCTCTCAAGATGCAGCAGATAGACAGACATTGGTGGTCTACACTTATACTTGCGTGACGCTGAAAGAATACCTATGACGAGCAGCTGAGTGAACTTTATAGAGCCAGACTCCAGGGTCTACGTAAACAATTTGACATTATGTTATGTTATTTTTTTTTTTTCAGGAACTGTTTTGATATGTTGATGTAAGTGATTATGATTTATGTTTCATATGCGATTTGGTAATAATGTTCCCACATGTATATTGATTGGTATATGTTGTTACCAACTAAGTTTATGAGATGGGGTTGAATAATATTTATAGAGTTGTATATGAGTTAATAAGTGACAGTAGTTCAAAGGGTTGAATTATTGACTTTGGAGGTATTGGTGGTATTAAGTGCCAAACTCTAATATGTTTGGCACCTTCAAAGGGGCCATGGGGGAGTGTTGTGCATTGGTTAGGATGTGTATGGGGGGACTGTCGGGTGCTATCTATGAGAGCTGGGTTGGGGTTAAAGGGCACGGCGTGCTAATCGTAAAAAGGAGTTCACGGTAGGAGACCAGAACTAGTGCACACGGACTAGCCAGTAGTCTCGGGTCGGTAGTTAAGAGGTAACAGCCCGTGGTGGTCAGTCGTTGAAGTAGCACAGCTAGAGGTAGACGTAGTTTGTAGAAGTTAGGCTGTGGATGTATTCATGGGACTATTGTATTCTTGTAATGATGTTATTTTCATATATATGGTTAAATTAAATTTACTTATTACTTTTCACTTTTGAGGAATATCGTGTTTGTTTTCCTGATTGACTATTTCAGTATTGTGCTACTGTGTGTATTAGCAGGTATGTTATTCTAATGTTGAGTACTGACACATTTGATTAGTACTGACACATTTGATTAGTGACGACGTCAAGTCAACGCCCCTTGAAACTGTGTCAGATCCTTGTGTCTTACGCCACATTGGGAAAAAAATAAAATTTTGTGTGCGCAATATAACCATAAAGCTACTAAACATATCATTTGTGCACTCTTTTGTAGCCAATTGTTCGCGCTCTTGGCACAATATGCACATACGCACATCTTTGATGAACACTGGTCCTAGAGCTATTTTAGGTTCATGGCCCAAGATTAGCAGACGGCATCCCAGAATAAATGAATTATGAATGGGTGTCATGAAAAGAAACGATTAACATTTTACTATATCAAAAGTTGGAAAATACATACATTTCCAATCAATTCCAGTCACCGGGTCAGAACGTAAAAGCTTTTAATGGACATAGTCGACTGGTCGACACTAATGTAGCCAAGCTACTATGTTAAAAACATGTTCTGCGACAGTTCTATGGAGAATTTTATTTTATAATGTGTGAACGGTCTAATCGAAATATCAGTTTACTTTGATTTGCAATAAGCTACATCTTCAATAATCACGTTGTATTATTGAAAATAATCTCTAATCGAGATGTTGTATTGTGAAAAATAATCCCTAATCGAGAAGTTGTTTTAATCCAATCCAACATTCAACATGAATCTGTATCTAATTCCCATTTTTTCCCCCTGCAGGTATTCCGGGATGCAGCCGGTACAGAGGAGATGTGTGATTCTGAGATTGAGAAACACAAACTTGCCAGGAGGCTAGCCAAAAAGTTTAACAAACTAGTGCCAGATGATCACTACAAAATAAACTTCACCCCTCCTCAGTCCACAGTGGAAAAGACTAGGTGTAGGGTGCTACTCAGCCGGCATAAATCTAGACACATGGACAAGAAAGAATGGGTGTTGATTGAAGAAAATCTTTTGAAAAAAGTAATGGTCTATTTAGATTTATTATTATGGATTATATTGTAGTCTTTTATTTGGTTTATATCATAGTCTTTATTATGGTTTATATCATAGTCTTTATTATGGTTTATATTATAGTCTCTATTTTGATTTATATCATAGTCTTTATTATGGTTTATATTATAGTCTTTATTATGGTTTATATTAAAGTCTTTATTATGGATTATATTGTAGTCTTTATTATTTACTTTATAGTGTGGCAAAAACAAATTGATACCAAATTAAAATATGCAAATCACCAATCAAGCAATCATTTTTATTCTCCCTAACACAATGAATAGAATGAACTCTATTTCATCCACCTCGATGGAGCTCAGAGGAGCATTAAATTATTTATTTATAGATACATGATATACATAGGGAGCGACCGATAATCGGATCGGTATCGGACCGATATTCAAATTAACTATCGGATCGGCCGTTTTTATTGCCGATACATTGGTTTTATTTTTCAACTTGTGATTTGCACATTTTTCAATTTTCCTTCGGCTATAGGAAATGTTTATATCGACATCTAGCGGCCGTGATCAGCCGCGGTTCGCCCGTGTAATCTAAGGTAGTTAGTAGTTACCTAGGCAACCTGTACATCTGTGTTCAGTGCTCAGTCAAGATCGCGGCCTATGGCCCATTAGGCCGTGGCTTGAATGGCTTCAAGCCAACCGATTATAATAATCACTGGATTGAGACAACTTTTGAGAGAGCTTGGCGAACGGGTTAGCGGTCCGCCATCTTGTCACTTGATCGTCATATTACTTTAACATTACATTACTCGTGCTTTAAATTTCTTCTGCAGTCACTAGGATAGCCAGCTACATTATCAATGCGTTCCGGTGGCAAGATGGCGGAATCATTTATAGCAAAATATCGGTATCAGTATCGGCAAAAAAATGCGAGGGGGGGGGAATATCGGTTTCGGACTATCGGTAAAAAGACATATCGGTAAAAAGACATATCGGTCGCTCTCTAGTATACACATTAAACTTTATTTAATATTCATTTTGGAGTATCAACATGTAAAGAAAATTATAAGCCCATTATTTAATTTGCTTCATCCTGTATGATTTTTTTGCCTTGTGACTTATGGAAATATAATTCTTATGAATGAAGTAATTTCCATAAAAGCCTGCTGCAATTTTTTTCATATTTGCTCCCGAAATATAATCAATATCTGTTTTTAAATTTTGTCTCCTTGGTTTTTAGACACTCAAGTTACTTTGAATATTTGAGTTATTGGGTTATGAAAGTTTAAAACTTTTAATCATAATCTCTATCAGAAGGTATTTAAAATCTATGGGATTTGCTATAACATTAGATATTCTAAACCTATGAGCAACTCAGGTAAATTTTATTTAATAATGAACATGGCAAAAAATTATAAATAATTTAAACATTTCTATGATTTTCTGTTAACACCTTTAAATGTAATATTTTTAGGGAGATTATGTAAGTTTTATACGAAAGACGAAAGGAATGAGAAATGGAAAGATCAACAACATTGGATGCATTCTACATTTTACATATCATGAAAGTGATGGAAAATATGTACTTTGTGGTTTTCAGGTATTTATTTCTGTTAATACAGTAGCCAACATTATGAGTTTTTTTTGGTTTTTTAATATTAGTGATACTACATTACAGAAAATTCTTTTTTACTTAAGCAAACAAAAATATATCAGTAACTTAAGTCAAAAATATAAAAAATGTGTTAGTGAAACCACTTGACTTTTAATGTTATAAATGACATTGTTAGCAAAAAAAAATAATAAAACATATAGTTTATTCCATAATATAGATTTACACATTTTAATCATGTAAGATTATTTCAACTGTCTGTTTAACTAAAATGAATCTATTATATCAGGGAGTGCTGACTGATGAAGGCTACCTGCTGACCCACTCCTTGTATACATTCAACAGATGTTAGTTTTGGATCCACTACAGACAAAGGAACTAAATTTATATGCAAAGTCTTCAAACAGCATCACTGTAATAACTTGTGCTACAGCTTCAAATACCTGAACTAGTTAGTGATGATGATGATGAAAGTGGAGGCGATTCATCCAGAGGATTCTGACATGAAAAGTGTTGACAGCAATTTGACTGAAGGGAAGAAGTATGAACAGGACTTAGAAGGACACATGGATCATTTGGTATTGGAAAATGGTGGCGATGATTTTCTCCAGGAAAACATAGAAAGGATTGAGGAGGCAATTGAAGAACATGAAATCGCCAGTAAGAAAAGAAAGTATAAAAAGGAAGGGAAGCATAAAACCAAGAGATCATCGAAGTAATGTGGTTGCATTAGGAAGTTTAAAAAAGCAATATCTTTTAATATTGTTTTTCTGTCTTAAAAGATTTTATAAACTAAACTAATTCTTTATTACAAAAAATGTATTTATTATTTTTTGTATTTGTAAAACTGTTTATGTTGTATAAATTAATACTTTATTATATATTATGTTAAGTGTAATATTAGTTTTATTATCATATTTTAAGCATAATTGATCAAACCTTTTATAGCTGATTTACATTTTTGTGTTTTCATTAATATTATTTAAATCATTGGTTAATGCTTCCTATTACATGCACCTGAAAAATAACTAAATGATACACTGATTAACTTTGTGCAATAATTACTTTTACATAACACTTATTTCTTTTAAGTTTCACACTTAAATATGAACGAACATACTTGTTACTAATAATACAACAATTTTATGTCAAAGTAATTAAAGCGGCATATTATAAATTTTACAAACTAAATCTTAATTTTTTTTCTTAAGTTAAATTTTGGTCTAATGTATGTGCTGTTGGATAGGATTAGAAAATAAAAATCATATTGATAATATATCTGTGTATTTTTACTAAAATAATAATATCGCTGAAAAAAATTTTTTAATTTACAAATAACATTTTTATACTGTGTTTCCAATAAATAAGGCCTAATAATTTTTTTAATAGATTTTTTTTCAGGATTCTCACAATAGAAGCTCTAATGTCAAATTAAATCTGCTTCACTTTGTGACACTGTTGCATGAGCACATAGATACCTTTGCTAATTGAACATGCCTAGCACCAGCACAGTTGAACCTGTGTGGCTTCTTTTTAAAACTCCTGATAGCGCCTGTGATTATGTTACGATTTAAGTTTTAGAGTTTGAGCATCACTATTTAAAATTTATTTTTGAACATAAATGAATGTTAATTATTGTGTTTATAAAAAAAATATAAGAGGCAGACCTTGAAAATAAATCATTAAAGACTTTTGAAGCAAAAATTATTTTTGGCAAAATACAGTTATGTCAAAATGATTAATAGGTGATTTGTTGCCTCTGTAAAAAATGTCCACCCAAAGCCAATATGTCATTAAAATAATATTTTTGCAGAAAGAAAAAATTACTTTCTAAAATTAAAATGCTTTTTTGTCTTTTTAATTAGCTGTAAGAAATATATGACACAAATGATGATGCTCAAATATAAATACATAGTGTTCAAAAAAGTTTTTTAAAAAAAAGGGTAATTAAAACTGTGGAAATCATTACAATTTTTAATCACCCACATATCAAAGGCAAATTATAATGATGCTTTATTCTTGTTAAAAAAGGCTACAATCTACATGGCAAGAATATATTTTTATTTTTAAAAATGTAGTTATTTAATTTTCATTAAAAAAAAAAAACTTGTTTGTGATACATTTTTTCAAAATCAAATGTTTGTCTAAAAATAAATATATAATAATATTTTGCCTTTTGCAAGTAAATTGTATCTTTTCTAAGTGATTTTATTACTTGCTTTTATAATCTCGGTGTTTGATGATTAATTTTCTTTGATTGATACATATAAACACAATTTTTCGTGATAAATCATATTGATTGAAGTCAATACTTACATACAGGGATGTGTTGAATTTAATATTAGCATAATTTGGATCATTTACTGAGCTGAAACAGTTGAACATTAATTTATATTTATAAAAAAATACAACCAAAAATACCACTTGAGGCTATTTATTTCCCCTAATAATTTATTATACTTTTCCTAAATTCAAAAATTTATTTAAAATACATGTATTGGTAGATTTTTATGCACAATCATCTGATATTTAATGAAAAAATCTCAAAACAGATATCTTTAAAGTGAATTGCAAGAAATTAAAACTCCAGACTACTTACAGATAATATTTCTGATGTAAACTTTTTTTATTTTATTTTACCAATGCTTTTTTATTTCTAATATTTTTTATGATAATAATAACTTATCTTTCAAATTTCATGTAGTTTCTAGTATTGATAAAAACAATTTATGAAACATATTTTTCTTGCGCAATTTTAAGACAGATAATATTTTATTTATATCCTTATACAACAAGTGGTATGGCATAGTATTATCATGAAGCTGACTAATATATTATCAAATGTCATTCCAATTTTGTGGATTAACAATACAATTGATCTATTCCTTTTAGCTATGTTATGTAAATTACTATTATATTTTTAAAGAACAAACTTTTTTTGAATGGATCTTATGTAAATGCAATTGTTTAAATTAATAAAAATTATTAATTGATTTAAAATAATACACCATATTTAAAAAAAGTACTCATTTTAAAAGTGTTTGTAAAAAAAAACTTAAAATTTTGAGAAAATTTTTGAGCAGGATTGTCAATATTTTGCAAAGAATAATAGTATATTTTTTAATATATCAGATACATCATACTACTTTGTCACATTTAAAATATGTCACTTTATGTCAGGTTAAACATATTATTACTTTTTCCCAATGACAATGATCTGACACTTTGTTTTATAATTTATTGTATATTAATATATCATATTTATATCAAGTTTAACCATTCAATGACAAGCTGTTAACTATTGCGAAAAATTGTTCTAGAAATATTTTTGTTTACTTTTAAGAATTAAAATATAGTTTTCTTACATAGAACCAAGAAATATATTGATTGAAAAAGTTTTCGGATTCAGGAATATCTATTAGGTTGGAATTGCATCTTAATCTTCAGGGTATCAGTTTAATTTTATTTATTACTTCAAACAAGTTTACACACTTAGAAGATCTTTTTAAAAAGTATTCTTTTGTGAAAAATTACCTCGATAAATAGTACATAAGAAAATTATGAAATGTTTGATGTTATCTAAGTTCATTAATCTAGAACATTTCTCAACATTTCACTACGACCTCCACATTTCACCAAATTCAGTTGAAAAATATTTCACATGAACAGTAATTGTTTTACTACTTTTATTATATCATAATATGGACCTACAATTTCTGTAAGTTGTTAATAGTATAATTTATATTGCATAATACATTGTTAACACAAGTTCTTAGAAAAATAATATTTTTTATTAAGGAGGTGACACGGCTGCAGAGACAAAAATGAAAAAAAAAACACTAAATAAAATAGTTACATTTTCAACAGGAAAATAATTTATCATTGAATCTAAAAAAACCAGCCACTTATATTGTGTATGTTAAAGGAAAAAATATTCATGTGAACACTTCAGTACAATGTTTCACATCAGTTTATTTTAATACAAAATTTAGTTGAAAGTGAACAACTTCTTAAAAATATATAATTTATATATTTTACCACATCTAAAAGTGAACTTTAATGATATTTACTTTCCTGATAAAGCTGATAAGTCTCTCTTACTTTAAACTTAGTAAAAAATGTCATCTGTAAACTAACAGCTTATCATCATGAAAGAGAACATAGTTTAGGAAAGATTTAATTTTTATTTTGTAACTTATTTTAGTTGTACTAAATATTTGTTTATAATGTGCTTATGAAGACAAAAAGTGTTTGGGTTTTCATACAATGTGATATTATTCATATATTCCCGTATAAATTATTAATATGTTCTTTTGCTTGTAAATATTGTTTAATTATTGAACTGTAACCGAATGAAATATCATTGTCACCATGTAATGGATTGTAATGAGAAACTCAATTCATGTTCCATGGTTCATAATAGTTTATTAACATTACAATTAAATATAAACAGTAGAATAAATCCAATATGAACTGAATTATCACTATGACTAATAATCTCCTTAAGTCAATGAATAAGCTGCCAAAAACTTTCCAATAAACTCAACTGATTAACTGAACTCATATACTGTTCTTTATTCCCTGACTGACTTCTTAGCTGAATACTCTCTCTCTGACTGACTGAGCTCTCACAAACATCCTATTATATAATTTGCTTGCATCATAACTCGAACATTCTATGTCCAACTAAATCGCACTTACTAGACAATCATATTTTCTATAAACATAATATCTAGACTCTCAAAATAACTAGAGTCTTGACCCCATGGAAACCTCAGGTTGACCTGGTTGGCCAAGCTCCAAAACACACATGCACACACACACCTGTGTGCATAGTACACACAGCTACACTATGACATGAACGCTGTTTGGTTTTTGTTATGTGAAGTAAAAATGTTTCAAATGACTCAATAAGTGGAGAATTTTTTTATTCTGCCTGAAAGATGTTTTTGTTTTGTTAAATATTGTTTCATATGACTCATTTCTCTTTTATTTCTTTTGACCTCATAGCTGTTTTTGTTTACAATTTTCAACAAAATTCTATTTTATCTCACAGACCAACCAACAATGAATACATTATGAAACTGAAACTAATATCTAAAATTAGTATCATGTTTTATCACTTGGTGTTTCAAGAGCATATCTAATCCAAATTTTTTAAAATCATTTTTACTATATTAATTCTTCTACTGCTATGCATTAATGCATTAAAGTTTAGCATTTAAAAAAATTGCCAAGTTGCACTATCTTAATTTACTATTTTTTGACATATTTGATTGATGCATAAAACACTTAAACCAAATATAAATCATTATTAATAATGTTAACAATGTTATTTCTTTTATAATGTTAACTCTTTTATAGTGTTATTGCTTTAGAAGTATTTTTAAGCAGCTATAATTTTAGTTTCACTCTGTTTGTGGCATTGCCTAACAATATTTATTCTAGTTAAATTATCCAGCACCCCTGTTACATATTAAATATTGTAACATCTTTTTCATATTTACCCTAACTAAAATTTTCAACTTTGATAATTGTCAACAGTGTACATCGATTTATTGTTGTATCTCTCATTGTTACCAGACATGATATTTTATTTATTTAATCTTCACATCTCAGAAATGTTGTAACAAACATTTGTTTACAACTCAGAAAGGTTGTATTAAACATCTGTTTACATTCTGGACTATCATCAATTTTTATTTATTGCCTTTTTCTTTCCTAAAGTAATCAATTTTTCAGTTACTTTGTTTTTTTGTATGTAAGTAAAACTTAGGCTACATTTACATTTTGTTTCCAGTTAATTTTATGCAAAGGTTTTAAATGAACATAAAGTCATATAGCTGTTTGTGTGAGTATTAAAATATTGTCTTTAACCTGGGGCCGCTTTCTTGTGGTGGGCATAAGTAACTGTCGGAGCCGTAGTTAATATTGTGACACCCCGTGCGTGCTGCTTTTTTGGCGTCCTTTTCCCTATCTGAAAAGTGCACAAAATTTAATATCGCCCTTTATGGCCTGCCGCAGTACCCATTCCTACGGTACTCCTGTTAACAATGTAGCCGGCAACAGTCTTTGTATGAATTTCTGAAAGGAAAATATACATCGCCTATCTACATATTCTACAAATGAAATTTCTTTCAGTCAAAGCGCTGTCTGAAAACATAAACGCTATTAAAAAAATGTTCGGCTGATCATGAAAACGAAAAAAAAAAAATGAACTGCTACCGATCGAATAAAAAGTTTAAAAAAAACAACAGTTTTCCATTACCAGCTAGACAATTTATTTGTAATAAGAACAAAAGGCACACAGGATGCAGTATTTTCTGCTTTTCAAAGTATCGGTTTTTTCACTAGCAGGAAAAAGTGCGCAGTAATCATTAAAAAATCTTGTTTCCGGTGAGTTCTTTCGGCGCTCACCGTTTCGTCCCTTCTGTAACTTTTAAACTTCACGAGCCGTTTTAAAATCTAATTTTTGCTTATAAACGAACCCGAATGTTAAGAAAAAAATCAAGGATTAAATAAAATTTCAGAACATCAATTTTTATCAGTTGTTTTTATTTTTTCCCGACACCACAGTTTGAGAACTACTAATCCTCGGAAGTGTTTCATAATAAGGATGATTATTTAAAACATGGACACTTCTTGTGAACGTCATAATTAGCTACACAAAGAAATAAATAATACAATATTCTATTTCTAACAGTATTTTTTTTGTTATTCAATGTGCCAAAATGATTCACCAACATGTTGTTTACACTACGGGAAGAAAAATATACTGTTCAATAGTTTTTATTTAATTAAAATAATAGGTTTGTGGTAATCTCACATGGACATATATGCCTAGTGACACCTATTTACAGTGTAGTTCTTTTTATAGTTTTGGATAGGTCAGCAACTTTGTTTTACAATGACTGTTAAAGGGAGTGCTGGTTTATTATTATATGTCAGCATTAATAAACTTCCATACTTTCATATATTTGAAATGATGCAAACCTTCGTAAAGATTAAGGTTGGTTGATTCCTGGAGTTAACTGGCGATTGCGGGAGCACTAAATAGAAACATCAAAATAAATACCAATGAAATTTTATTGCAATACGATATTCAAAAGATACGGTAATAAGATGAAACGATAAACTATATAAATATATGTGTGTATGTATATAGACAATAAAGAGGATTGAGTTAGCGGAAATGGGCAGGGGATAAAGTATTAAGTTCAGTATTTCGAAAATACTGAATATTCATTTTAAATAATTGTGTTCTAAAAACATTTTTGCTATGACAAGATAACAGAGGGCGTATATTGATACTCTTTTTAACAGTTTCAATGGCGTAATTATGGAGGGAAGATGGGGAGGCTGTTTGCCCCATTTCATTACTGATCTGATCACTGCCTGGAGCCTTCAAAATGTGACACTTCCTGACAGCATATGCAAATTCCCCTGACAGGGCTCTGAACGATTCGTGATTTTCTGGACAAAACTCAGCCTTCTCTTTGACCCGTCGGACTTTATCCAGTGCCTTAGACAGAGTGCTCCTCTTACTAGACCTACTGACCTCTGCAAAGTGTTTGTTAAGCACTTCGGCCTTCTTGCTATCGCTAGCCGTTATGCCTGAGTCCGTTTGCACCGGGACGGCAGTTTTAACCGTCCCAGCTTTCGTCAAGTTTTTTCAGACGTTTCCCGCCTTCTGGCATTCCGCAAATTTAACTTCCGCAAGTATCAGCCCATTTCTGCCTTTTGGCACCGAAAGACACCCTTTTTACCTGCTCAGTTAGCTTTTTGTACTCGCGGCACACCCCAGCCATTTTTCCTTCTACTCGCTCTACTACGAGCTGCTTGCAAGGGCTGTAGTCCAAATGGTCTGCCTACGTTTCGAGAAGGCTTTGGCGGACCGTCCTGCGTGCGGCATCCAAGTGCTTCGGTAATCTCCTTGTAAACAACGTCGACTGTTTCACGATCGACATCCGTAGTCACCACCAAGGCTTCTAGGCTCTTGGGAATTAGCCGGACATTGAGGTGGACAACTCTGAATTGAGCCTTACCAGACCGCTTCCAGAGTCTTCTCTTGTCGGTCACGTTGCCGGGCACGAAAGGCGGGGTATAGCTTTCGGCATCACCCGTTGCCGTAGGCAGTGCACTGCGAGACGTCACTTTCGGTTTTACGCCGACAGAGCAATCGGTATTATCCGAGGACTGGGTTCCACATCCCGCAGCCCACTTTCAGCTTGCCAGGCACCAAAGGCGGGGTATAGTAAGGTTATAGCGCAAGACAAGATCTCTTTGATAGGTTATAGCGCAAGACAAGATCTCTTTGTTAGGTTATAGCGCAAGACAAGATCTCTTTGTTGGGTTATAGCGCAAGACAAGATCTCTTTTGTTAGGTTATAGTGCAGGTCAAGATCTCTTTGTTAGGTTATAGTGCAAGACAATATCTCTTTGTTAGGTTATAGCGCAAGACAGAGTCTCTTTGTTAGGTTATAGTGCAGGTCAAAGATCTCTTTGTTAGGTTATAGCGCAAGACAAGATCTCTTTGTTAGGTTATAGCGCAAGACAAGATCTCTTTGTTAGGTTATAGCGCAAGACAAGATCTCTTTGTTAGGTTATAGTGCAGGTCGAATCTCTTTGTTGGGTTATAGTGCAGGCCAAGATCTCTTTGTTAGGTTATAGCGCAGGTCAAGATCTCTTTGTTAGGTTATAGCAATCGCTCTGCTACCGGAATCACAGATTAATCCTTCGAGTTTGTTATTTACTCATTCTAATCATACACAAGATGGGTACATTGCTGGAAAAATAAGTCCACCCTAGAGGCACAAACTCTATTAACGCATTTGTTTTATTTAATTGTAGTTGGCTTTTACAAGAGTTTCAAGTTCTCACCTTTCTTTCTGTTACAACAAAGTGGATGCCTGGAGAAGGAGGGGAGATGACTAGCGGGAACCATGTAAAACTATAGCCCGCGGTGTGAATATTGTCTATTTGGCTCATTGGCTTCACTCACCTTCCTTCAGCTGTTCACATCAATCACAGTCTATTCGGCCTTTTGACCTTCACTCACCTTCCTTCAGCTGTTCACATCAATCACAGTCTATTTGGCCCTTTGACCTTCCACTCACCTTCCTTCAGCTGTTCACATCAATCACAGTCTATTTGGCCTTTGACCATCACTCACCTTCCTTCAGCTGTTCACATCAATCACAGTCTATTCAGCCCTTTGACCTTCACTCACCTTCCTTCAGCTGTTCAATCAATCACAGTCTATTCGGCCCATGACCTTCACTCACCTTCCTTCAGCTGTTCACATCATTCACAGTCTTTTTGGCCCTTTGACCTTCCTCACCTTACCTTCAGCTGTTCATCGTGCAGTCTATTTGGCCCACTTTGACCTTCCACTCACCTTCCTTCAGCTGTTCACATCAATCACAGTCTATTTGGCCCTACCTTCAATCACCTTCCTTCAGCTGTTCACATCAATCACAGTCTATTTAGCCCTTTGACCTTCACTCACCTTCCTTCAGCTGTTCACATCAATCACAGTCTATTTGGCCTTTTGACCTTCACTCACCTTCCTTCAGCTGTTCACATCAATCACAGTATATTTGGCCCTTTGACCTTCACTCACCTTCCTTCAGCTGTTCACATCAATCATTCTATTTGTGTGACCTTCACTCACAACCTTCCTTCAGCTGTTCCATCAATCACAGTCCTTCGGCCCATTGAACTTCCTCACCTTCCTTCAGCTGTTCACTCAATCACAGTCTATTTGGCCTTTTGACCTTCACTCACCTTCCTTCAGCTGTTCACATCAATCACAGTCTATTTGGCCCTTTGACCTTCTGCTCACCTTCCTTCAGCTGTTCACATCAATCACTGATCTGTTGTGCCTTCGACCATCACTCACCTTCCTTCAGCTGTTCACATCAATCACAGTCTATTCGGCCCTTTGACCTTCCTCACCTTCCTTCAGCATTGTGTACACCTACCGCAAGATGAACTAGTACACACCTACCGTAACATTAATGCTGTGGTACACCTACCGTAACATTAATTTTGAAGATTAAATCTATGTCAAAGCAACAAACAACAGAGCAAGATACAAATGTATTATTGTGACCGAAATACAACAAAGGTACACTATCCCGCTGTTTATTTTGGCTGCTATGGAAGTCAGTTAAGATATGAACAAAACTTTACGTCCACCGTCACTCCCCGACATCATTAATATTTGACAAACAACTCCCGACATCCTTCGTCAATTGATGGAAATGTTACTAAACTTTGAACAACCTGTAACCTCAACAAAAAAAAAATTAACAGACAATGACTTAAAAAAAATTGAAACTGTAGAACTTTCCACGCCAGGGAAACCTGTATCCAGCCAGAATCATTTGTTTCCTCTTTTTCCACAAAACCTACGATTCTTGAAATCAGAAATGTTTTCGATTTGCTTCTTCTTTTCGTTTCTTGAAATTGAAAAGTTCCACTTTCCTTTGCTCTTTCCCCTCTTGTTTATTTCATGTATTTTCCGCACAGATGTTCGCCCATTGGGTGAGATCATAAAACCCCCCACTCAAAGAAGTTACGCTGTAGGTTAGATATTCTTAAATGATAGGCTGAAATAAAACCTTGTTCGGCAAAAATTATTAGAACATATTTAGAATGGTAAGAACGCTGTCAATTATTTTATTTTTATAACTGACTTGAAATGAAACGGTAGTAAATCCTAATTGGTTCAGATTATGAACACAACTTTAAATAAACAAATACAACACATCCCACTGCCACCCTTTTTCTCTTTTTAAATATGCATATTTCTTTTTTTTTAAAAAATATTTTTGTTGTTGTTGATTACAAAAACAAAAAACCCAAACAAATAATTAATATTAAAAGTTTTTTTTTGTTTTTTTCAATAACTGGGTAGTGAAGATATACTCCAACATGTTGGCTATGTGGAGTTTCTCAAGTCGGTATGCTGGTTACATGGAGTTTCTCAAGTGGGAAGGGCTAATGAAGTTATCACGTGCACAACAATCACATGAAATGTAATATAAATAGGTTGTGGGTGGGTATGTGTGTGGTGGGTGGGGGCTCATGGAAGAGGTCAATGATAGAGCAGAAGGCAGACGCAAAATGTATGTAGGTTATAAAGAGCCATAGCAACTGAGCGATGTTTGAATATATCACGATTGGCCATCGACCGATTGAACCTGTAGTGCCAGTGGAGAAAGTACGTAACAAAGAGTATATCGATGGTGGACCAATAGGGCCATTGAGTTTTGTGCTAGTCTCACGAGCCATTATTTTTTCCATCATTCTAACTTTGCATGA
This sequence comes from Bulinus truncatus, assembly GCA_021962125.1. Lineage (NCBI taxonomy): Eukaryota > Metazoa > Mollusca > Gastropoda > Planorbidae > Bulinus > Bulinus truncatus. The sequence continues at coordinate 3,913,173 of JAGDYQ010000031.1, read as the reverse complement.
AATTCACAAATCCTAAAATGTATACTCTATCCACTGAGGGGTTTCGTTGCTGAAGCTCATATCTCATATTGAGTTGTGCAATAAGATAAAAAAGATCTGAACTATCGGGCTATATAGAGATTTGAAAAGACAGATACAAGAATTGGAATTTTCGACTGAGTAAAATGAACATAGGAGTTGGTAAAGTTCAAGGGGAAATCATCTACGGTAGCAATAATACAGTTGGGTTCTGGGCTACAATTGAAAGTAGTAATGATTGATGAATAGTATTCAAAGATAAAATGTACAATCAAGAAAAATCGGATTCGCCCAAGACCAAAAAAATAACTCATAAAATGGATCAAGACCAAGGGGATATAACTTAGTAAAGTTTTGCAGTGGGTACTGCTATTGTGAATAATAATTTCTAATACAAAGATGGGCCAACAATAGATCTAATAGGCTGCATTAGGTGTGAAATAAAAAGATGGATACACACACAACAGTAAATAATATTGACACACACAATACAATGTGAAGGTTTTTATGCACGATTCTACGAATGGGTCAAAGCGAGTTATAACATAGAAAAACCTGGCCTAATATAAACCGAGGATGATATATGTCATATTTACATATATAAATGACATATATAACGGACATATATATACTGACATATGTAAATCTAGACATATATAACTAACATATATAACTGACATATATAGCTGACAAGGACAATGTATAACTGACAAATAACTAACATATAACGGATTATATAACAGACATATGTAACTGACGTGTGTAAGTGACATATATAATTAAGAGACATATATAATTGACATAAATAACTGAAAAGGATATCTACTGACATATGTAACTGACATGGTATTAGTAACTGATTAAGTGATATGTGACTCACATATATGTAACTGACATATGTAACTTACATATATAACTTACATATATACTGACATGTACTATCCTGACATATATAACAATTAGCAATAACAAATACGGCCCAAAACGTCATTTTTGCCGTTAATCTGTGTCACCAGAATTTCCCAGATTTTTTTCAAAAAAAACCATCATCTATAAAATAAAAAAAAAAACCAACGTTAGCACGCCTTTTTCTTTAATTAGCCCATCAACATTTATGTTTCGCATCTATCTCAATAAAATGTACCATCAAATATCTAAATAGGCCTGCCTACTTTACTTTTATAAAAAAAAAATAGTAAATATTTCTGTTGAGTAATTGCTAACACATATATGTATGCACATACAAACAAATACATCAATAAAAAAAAAAAAAGCCATCTTTTCATGGTAAAAAAAAAAATGTCCGTGTATCAGTGGCGTTGCAGGAAACAATCGACAAATTACTAACGTGTCGACCTTTAGGGAAGTTTTCACGGGTATAATTCCTGCAAGGAGAGATGAGGGGAGGAGGTAGAGAATATGGAGTTGGGGGTAAGGAGGGAAGGGGGGGGGTTGGGAATGATGGTAGATTTAAAGAGACAGTTCCATTATCCTTGGTCTACATAAAAAGAGAATGTGGCTCCCCAACATACACCCCCCCTTTATTCCATTTCTTTCTCCGCACCTCTTGTGGCTTCATAGGGAGTAAATAACCAGGAAATAAAAACACTTCCCTGGGACATGGAGTTATGTACCAGGTGTAATTCTGTGGATTGGTAGAGTGGTGCTAGTAGCTGGAGGTCTACAGATGATGATATGTGGGGGTCTGATATGATGAGATGTGGAGGTCTGCTGTGATGTTATGTGGAGGTCTGCTGTGATGATATGTGGGGGTCTGGTGGGATGATATGTGGAGGTCTGCTGTGATGATATGTGGGGGTCTGATATGACAGATATGTGGAGGTCTGCTGTGATGATATGTGGGGGGGGGTCTGATATGATGTGAGGTCTGGTGGGATGATATGTGGAGGTCTGCTGTGATGATATGTGGGTGTCTGCTGTGATGATATGTACAGGTCTGATATGATATGTGGGGTCTGCGGGACATGATATGTGAGGGGCTTGTGGATCATCGGGTTGGTTAGTTCTAAATACACATTCCGTTATATATATATAATATATATATATATATATATATATATATATATATATACATATATACTTATAAGACGCATTTGTTGTCTGTCTGTCTGTCTGTTCCCTTATAACTCAAGATCCAGACAAACAAATAACGTGAAATTTGTTACACATACGCATAATTACATGGGGAAGGTTATAGGACAGGTTTCGTTTCATATCGATGGGTAGTTTAATTGTAATTAATTTTTTTTTATTTTAGTATTTTACTATATTAAAGTAACCTCGACGGCGCCATCAATAAAATTCCTCTGTGACGTCATTTCCCTATGATCGAATAGAACTTGCGCGCTGGTGCTGTATTGTGCCTTTTTGTGATGCAAAGAATTGTTGTTGTTTTTTTGTGCTCTCTGATGTGTACAGTTTGAAGAAGGTAAAGGAATGAAGAAGGATTTTAGGAAGAAGGGTGTGAAACCATAATAATAAGTATATATATATGTATATATATATATAGAGAGAGAGAGTGGGGAGTAGAGAGAGAAAAGAGGGGGTGGAATGGAGGGGGGAGAAAAGGAGATAGAGAGGGAGATGGGGAGAGGGAGAGGGAGAGGGGGCAGGGAGAGACAGGGGGGGAGAGGGAGAGAAAGGGAGGGAGAGAGAGAGAGGGAGGGAGAGAGAGGGAGGGAGGGAGAGAGAGATAAAAAGTGAGAGGGGCAGTGAGAGAGAGAGAGAGAAGGAGGGAGGGGCAGGAAGGGGGAGAGAGAGGGAGAGAGAGAGAGGGAAAGGGAGGGAGGGAGAAAGAGGGGAGAGGGGTTAGGGAGGGAGAGAGGGAGGAAAGGAAGAGAGGGAGAGGATGGGGAGAAATGGAGAGAGATAAAGAGAAAGAGGGGGCAGGGAGAGAGAGAGAGAGAGAATGAGGAGGAGGAGGATGGACGGGGGGAGGGAGAGGAGAGGGGGAGGGAGGGGAGATGGGAGAGGGACGAGAGAGATTGAGAGAGGGAGGAGGGAGAAAGGAGGAGGAAAGGGAGAGGGAGAGAGAAAACAGAAGGTAACAAAGAGAAAACTATTTTTAAACCCGGGCAAAGCTGGTACAAACCAGAGTATATATAAACAATCACACCTCTCACATTAATCTATTAACAATCATAATCTTTCACACATCGACCCCCGCTTCGTTTCCCCCACAATTGTGCAGGAAGTCTGGTGTTCAATCTGATGTGTGATTTGTGTTACCCTGTCATTATTGGGACATTTTGGCCAGAAAAAAACAACATTAGTTGGCACTGTATCTTGGATGACAACAGTGGGTCACTGGAGAATTATTAGACAAATGAAGGTGCCTGAATATTTTAAATGTAGTTAGAAATGGTGTCAGTGATACTGTGAAAATATGTGGTAAGTATAGTCTGTGTTCAATAGTTCATCATTTTAGTTATTTATCTCAGACCCTCTATTCTTTCTTACCCAAAACCTCTCAGGTTTTTTTTTTATTATTATAGTATGAAACTAGCGTTTCCATTACAATGAGCACTTCTGGAATTACTTGAAGTTATACGACGAATCAATTAATGTCATCGTTTAAATAAGTAGAATCAAATTTGACGTCGCGGTTTTTATGATGGTAAAGTTTTCCTCGCCCCCACTACCCACCCACTCTCCTTCTTAACTCTTGATGTACTTCCCTTTTCCGCCACTATTCTGGAATACTTGAATTTTAGTTTTCATTTTTACATCAGTGAGACCAGAAGCACACAAACACGACACACACACACACACACCAAATCCTCCTCCCTGCCCTCAGTCACGTAGTGCTCTTACAAAGATCCCTTCTGGATCTGTCTTGTACGTTACCATCCACTTGAATCCGCCCCCTACCCCGCCTGCCCACACATGCCCCTGCTCCTGTGATGTTGTCGACTAAATTACCGCATTAGCTGGAGGTCAGCGGAAGGTCATAAGTTAAGACTCCCATCAGTCGAATTCAAACTCAATTAGCATTTGTATCAGGCAAGTAACGTATCTCTTTCTCTCTCTCTCTCTCTCTCTCTCGCTCTCTCTCCTTTTTGATTTGTTTTAATTAAAGACTTTCATCGTACAAATCAAAACCCTTCTCTTCTTTTCATCTACCCCATTAAAAAATTACACGCCATAGTCATTTATACCTAACACACACACACGCACATACTTTAAAAAACAACAAACAAACTACACACAGACTTCTTTGACGAGACGTAATCAGAAGAAATCCTCCTAGCTTCCCCTCCTCCCCACCACCCCTGCCTCCCCACACATTGTATCTACGCCCCTAACTTCAGATTCACCTTGATCGAAAGCAATCCGGAAGATCAAAGAATCACACACCACACACATACAAAATGGCAGCCGAGAAAAAAAAACGTCTATCCGCACCACCTCTCGAGTCCCACTGATAGCCTTCCACTACTTGAAAGGGGGGGGGGGGCGTCTGCCACGGCTATTTCTACAGTTGCCGTAATTCGTCATCTCGCACACACATTGAGGGGGGGGGGGGGGGAGTCACCTAGACCCGTCACTACCAAACCATCCGTTCCTGTTATAGTTTTTAATTATACACAGAATAAATAATGATAAAAAGCTGCCAACTCTCAGTCTTAAAGATAGATATCATTGTTATTATTTTTTTTGAAAGATTGTTTTATTTGGCAGAGTGTTTCATTGTGATGTTTATAAACCTGGTTGAAGGGGGGGGGGATTTCTTTCCACCCATCCTGTCAAAACAGATGAACATTTCAATTTTAATAATGAGGTGAAATCTACGCTTTGTGTATACGTAAGTGATAATGATCAAACAATACCTTCACGTTCCTGTCTATTGTTGTTTTAGAGTTGACGTGAAATCAACTTTATGGCGATATTTTAGTTTTACGGTAATGTAAGTTTTACGGTAATGTAAGTTTACAGTTTGAAACAAACTGACAAACGGGAATAAAATAACCAACTTCGACTTCTGTACTTTCTTTGTAATGAAAGATTTGACTCACGACTAGAGAGCATTCAAATTATGGATGAACCCATGAACTTACGTTAGCGCCGGTCATGAATACAGAGGCCCCCAAGCTAATCGAACATTTGTACATCATTCTATGTCATTGGGTCCAAAGCACCTTAGGGTGTGGGGGAAGGTGGGGGGCAAGATATAGATAGTAGGGGCCGCCAATGGCTTTAAAAATGTATTCCTGTCAAATGAAATACTATAGGTGCTCCTATAGTCCCTTCAACCTACGGCCCTCCAGATATATAAACATGTCTTCCTATGTTCCCTCCCCCCCCCCGACACCCCGAAAATTAAGGACGGTCCTGGGTGAAGGCTAAGAGACTCTCTCACACAATATTTCAACACATTAAATAATAATACGAAATTATAGATTCGATAAGACATCCCCCCCCCCTTTCCCTTCCCGGTGCCATTCACGACTTAACCCCTAAACAAACTTTTAACCCTGAACATACTCAACGTTAACTTTTATGTTTAATATTTTCTCGAACTCATATAGAAAAATAAACGAAACAAAAAAAAGACACAAAAAAAAGTTAATATGTTTTTTACGACAATCGGTAACGAATGCGATTTTTTTGTTGTTGTTGTTTTGGTACGTCGTTGCGAATTAAATCATAATTTATACGTGCAATATTTCTCTAATGACAGAAGTCGTTGTGAATCAAATCACGATTCGACCAGGTAAACTCTCTCTATTGATTCATCAAAATGACATTATGTTGATGGAACACGGACATGTGTAACTCTCATTTCTTGTTTCACCAATCACGGGGAACTGTTTCTGCAGGTGCAAGAGTGATTCAAGGGGAGAAAACCCCTCTTGTCATTTTACTCAGGGGAAGAAACTTTCTATTTTTCATGGCAAAAAAAAATATAAAACCTTATCTCTGGGAAACAGAATAGGACAATATTTACAAGAACGATTCAAAATAATTCATTTTAATTGAATAGTATACTATCTCTATACTTATAAGACGCATTTGTTGTATGTCTGTCTGTCTGTTCCCTTATAACTCAAGATCCAGACAAACAAACAACGTGAAATTTGTTACACATACACATAATTACATGGGGAAGGTTATAGGACAGGTTTCGTTTCATCTGGATGGGTAGTTTAATTGTAATTAATTTTTTTTTATTTTAGTATTTTACTGTATTAAAGTAATCTCGACGGCGCCATAAATAAAATTCCTCTGTGACGTCATTTCCCGATGATCGAATAGAACTTGCGCGCTGGTGCTGTATTGTGCCTTTGTGATGCAAAGAATCGTTGATGTTTTTTCAAGCTCTCTGATTTGTACAGTTTGAGGTAGGTAAAGGAATGAAGAAGGATTTTAGAAGAAGTGTGAAGCCATAATAATAAGTATATATATATATATATATATATATATATATATATATATATATATATATATATATATAGAGAGAGAGAGAGAGAGAGGGGGGGAGGGAGAGAGAGATAAAGAGAGAGAGGGGGGGCAGGGGGGAGAGAGAGGAAAGGAGGGTAGGAGGGAGGGCGGGGGGGGGGAGAGAGGAGGGAGGGGGTGGAGACAGGGGGAGAAAAGGAGGGGGAGAGAGGGGAGATGGGAGAGGGAGAGGGGGAGAGGGAGCAGGGGGAGAGGGAGAGAGAAAGGAAGGGAGGGAGAGGGGATAGGGAGGAGAGAGAGGGAGGGAGGGAGAGAGAGAGAGGGTGGGAGAGAGGGAGAGAGAGATAAAAAGTGTGGGGGGCAGGGAGGGAGAGAGAGGGAATTAGGGAGGGAGGAAGGGGGAGAGAGGGGTAGGGAGAGAGAGGTTGAAAGGGGAGGGAGGGAGAAAGGAGAGAGATAGGGGTTAGGGAGGGTGAGAGAGGGGAGGGAAGGAGAGAGGGAGAGGATGGGAGAAATGGGAGGAAGAGATAAAGAGAAAGAGGGGGCAGGGAGGGAGAGAGAGGGAAGGAGGAGGGAGGAGGATGGACGGGGGGAGAGAGGAGAGAGGGAGGGAGAGGGAGGGAGGGAGAAAGGGAGAGAGGGAAAGGGAGAGAGGGGGAGGGAGGGAGGGGGGTAGGGAGAAAACAGAAGGTAAACAGAAAACCTACATAATATTAACAATAATAATAATATATATATTATGTCATAAGAAACATTGTAACCTACGTAATATTTCAACTGACATGACTATATATTCTATTTGTAAGCGATATGCGCCTATCCATTTCGAAAATAAAATTCCATATAATATTGATACTCTTGGGAGTGCAATACCTGGTCCATTAGTTAAGACACATCAAGATATTTACGACAAAAGATCAACGCGGTACATTAAACAATCATGATCTTTACGGGAAAAGATCATCGCGGTCCATTCGCCAAGAAAGTGTTAGAAATTATACATTTTTTTTGTTAAAAAAAGAGATAAAGATAGACAGAGAAAGTCTTTGAGCCCCAATTCATTCTATCTAGGCTCGTAAAGACCATGGCTATTGCAGCGTGTTGAACATATCTACTGGCGAAAACAATAGTTCTGTGATGACCTCTGTGTGTTTTGAACTGAAATAAAGGGGGGTGGTGGTGTCCATCAGTATATATATATATATATACAGTGGATTCCGTTTAATTGGGACACCGCTTAATTGGGACACCGCTTAATTGGGACAAATCTCAAAGAAACCAAACCAAGAAGCCAATAATAAATATGTATGTTTAATTGGGACAGCCGCTTAATTGGGACAAAAAGCGTCGGTCCCGATGTGTCCCAATTAAGCGGAACCGACAGTATATAATTTTAAGTTTATCTAATTTGTGACACCTTTATTTTTTTAAGATTTTATTCAGTTGAAACGGGGGGGGGGGGGGGGGAAGCGAGTATACAAAGAAAAGAAATATGAGTCCCCACCCCCCTCCCTTTCATGTGACATTAAAAAAAATTTTAAACTGTCTGTAACTGGGATGTAACTTTACTGATTTGATATTTGATTTTACTAAACATAGTTTTATTTTCGAATTTTCCAAACTAAATGGTGGAAAGGGGAGGGGGGGGGGGAAATTTGTATCAGGCCACCAGTATCAAAGGGGGGGAGGAACCCTTCGTTTGTATGAAGCCCGGGGGGGGGGCTGGTTCTTAAAAATAAAACCCGCTAGATATCAATTTCATGGGAAATGATCCATTGGATGGATTTGTGTGTGTGTGTGTGTGTTGGTGCAGGTGGGTGTGTGTGTTGGTGTGTGTGTGTGTGTGTGTATGTGTTGGTGCAGGTGTCTGTGTGTTGATGTGTGTATGTGTTGGTGTGTGTGTGTTGATGCAGGTGTGTGTGTGTTTGTGTGTGTGTGTGTGTTAGTGCAGGTGTGTGTGTGTGTGTGTGTTTGTGTGTGTGTGTGTGGGTGCACTGGTTATGTGGATGAAGGAATTAATATGGGCTCGAACTTGTCGGTACACGTTGGAAATGTAGAAAACACACACACACACACACACACACACACCAACACACACACCAACACACATTGAATGAAAAGAACAAAATAAAACTCTGTTAGTTTTTCGATGGAACGACAGAATGAATATAAAGTTTATGGAATTGGTAGAGTTACTGTTGAAAAAAAAATGAGTTCAACAGGGTTCACACAAGTGTACTAACAAATATCAGCGTTGGGTTCTAGTAACCAGTTCGGGCCTGTCTAGCCACCCCTCATACCCCAACCAGCTAAATAAACAAATCCACATTGAGGGGCGGGGAGGTGGTCGTGTGGTAGAGCGCTCGACTGTCAACCTGGTTCGAAGACTAAGGCATATTTCAGGTCATGGTTAAAGTAGCCGCTATATCTCCCGTGGTGCCTACAAGACCATTGCACTACTGGCTAAGGTGGGGGATGAAATAATGACACCACAGAACCATCCCATAAGTGGTTTAGAGGATCTAAGAGATTTCAGCTCATCCTTCACCCACAAGCAATAGAGGCCCGGTGTTTAACACCCTGATATAGTGTTGGTCATGGGTTCAAATCCCAGCCACCCATGGGCTCCATGATATGGCGTCCTGTGTCTCGTGATGCCGCCTAGGTCGTGACAGTCTCCTCTGTGTTTTGATGCTTACGAACTACACTAGAAATATCGTCCAGTTCAGACTGCAGTATAACAGTGCTATCATTATTCCAGATTGAATTTTATAATTTTACATACATAGGTGGATACATCTGTAGATAGATAGATAGACAGACAGACAGATAGATAGATTGATATTGGATAGATCGATGAAATTGATAGATCAATCGATAGATAGATAGGAAGACAAACCTACAGATAGATAGATAGATAGATAGATAGATAGATAGATAGATAGATAGATAGATAGATAGATAGATAGATAGATAGATAGATAGATAGATAGATAGATAGATAAAATATCATTAATGGGATATAACATAACTTTCGTCGACTGACCATGTAACGATAGACAATTTGAAATTCTTAATGTTGCTTTATTTAAATCAATCAATTACCATCCAAAAGTGTGCATTTTGTGTATATACAAATATTATAAAATGTGTTTATACAACACTGTCAGGAACTGTCCATTCTGTGTTTAGTCGACTATTAGAAGGTGTCGATTGTGTATCAGAAAGTGTTCTATCTGTACTGTCAAGATACTGTATCGCCTCTATTCCTTCACTCATGACATCTGATACGCCAGCGGAGACATTTGTCTGTCAATAGATATGTTTGACATAGGGAACTAGAGCGTTGCAGATTAACTCTTGTCCGTCTATGGTAGTATCTCTTGTAATTTATTGCTGAACACGGTGTTTAGTGTTTAGAACCGTGCTGCTGTAGATAGCTGTGCCAGGTACTTTCAGTCAAATGATGTCTACAGTTTGTAATTTCTTGTTCACAGTTAGTCATTTTTGAACAGTTCTTTTGTTTGTGTTTATGTGCCTGTTAATTGTATAACTCAGTGATTAAATTACAGTACAGATACTTGAGACTGTAGATTGTAGAATATCCAGGGAAAAAAAATCAACGAATTGCTGATATATCATTAACGTTTATAAAACCGTGACTTAAACTACGTGATATCAACTGGTTGGCAGAGCAGTAGATCACATGGCAGTCAATTTGAAAGTCCCGGGTTCAGATCATAGCGAGTGCATCCTACTAAAATAAGACATAGTAAGAGTGTATAATAACAGGTGAGAATTAGGGGTATCTACCGAATCTCCAAGCGACTTCATAAAACGTTGTGTCTACTCCGATGGGGGGGGGGGAGGGTCGCTATATGGGCTGAACAACTTTAGGGGAGGGGGGATTTCAATTTTTAAAAGTAACAGCCATTCTGTCATTGTTTCGCCGCCCTCCTCACCAATCTGAAAACTGCAAAAAAAAAAAAAAAATTGACAGCGCTCTTTCGGCGCCCCTTCCTAGTTCGGCGCCCCTTCCTAGTTCGGCGCCCCTTCCTAGTTCGGCGCCCTAGTGGCCGGATAACGTACATTCACCTTATTACGCTACTGCTAATAACGACAATTTACATCATGCGCTGTATCATCACGTATTGATATTTAATCTAGCTCTAGAAAGTATAAAATACATTTATGATGTATAAGATACAATATGTGGTTGCATTGCTTTTCGGAAACAAAACTGTTAGTTTTTATTAATAATTGTTTTTATAAAATAAATAAATAAATAGAAGTTAGTTGCATGTATGGTAACACTTGACAATACGATTGCTTGGTATCATGCATTGCTTTATGGCATTACTGTAAATGTAGCTGTACACAACGACAAACCCATTTCAGAACTGCATGAAAACCAACACATACAAAAACCAAGTATTGTTTCACTGCATTACGTAGTAGTAGTAAACCCAATCCTAGATGTTATGTTTGGTTGAAAAAAAAAACCTTTGATGAGAGAAAAAACAAAGGGACATAACTCTAGAACGTTTCCCCCGTTATCTTGACATCTCTAGTCATCACCTCGGTTCTATCGCCAGAGTTGTCGGTCCCTGGTGGTTGTGTTTTCCCCCCACTGGTAGAACCGATCTTCCATCTTCTGAACTGTGAGACAAGTACTCTCTGTTGTTGATTACTACTGCCTTGTGTGTAACTGGCGTGTCTATGACAACGTATGTCATATAATTACACAGGCCTGTGTGACTTGTGTGCTTATGACAACTTATGTCATATAATAAACACAGGCCCGTGCGACTTGTGTGTTTATGTCATTTGATGGCACCAATTTGTGTACGTTTTGTGCTTTTGAACTTCGTTATATGTCATCTCCACTGTTCAAGAATGTTGATACACATATATTGTTAAAAAACGAAATGATATTCTGCACTCTAGACAGGACAGCATACGCGGACTAAATGAAATGGAGCAGTCCTCAAAATGCACTAGGACGACATTAACCGTTTATAACAATTGCAGGTAGTTGCACTGCGAGCTCAAGACACGACATAATTGTGTTCCTCCTTTGCTTGTCAAAAAAAAAAAAAAACTTTCTTGATACATTGTCAAGACAAGAGGACACTTTCTTGATACAGTGTCAAGACAAGATGACACTTTCTTGATACAGTGTCATGACAAGAAGACACTTTATTGATACAGTGTCACGACAAGAGGACACTTTCTTGATACAGTGTCACGACAACAAGACAGTTTATTGATACAGTGTCTCGGCAATATGAAACTCTTTAAGACTTTGTCAAACCCATTACTTGCTGTCTCATAAAAGCCCATGAAGAGCAGTGGTTAAAAAAAAGCATCAAAAGTTAAACCAGATTGGCGGTTTTCCCGCTAGTTTGGGTGGTCACCATTGTACAATGTACTTAAAGTGGGTATAATTAGTGTAGTTAAATATCTATATAAACAATAGCGATCTGGGTTCTGCGTTAAATCGAAAGTAAATAATTAATACAACAGTATCCCAGTTTAAAATACAATCATGAAAAAATCGGATCTGTCCGAAACCAAAAATAGCCTAGCCTGCCGATCAAACATAAGGGGATATAACTCTATGCAAAGGTTTTGCAAGGCACAGCTAGTTTTATAATAAATGAGTTGATTGATTATTGTTATATTTCACATGCAATCGCACTTAATGACCAAAATATTTTTTAAATTTCTTTCTTTATAAAAAGAAAAAAACATTTTTAATAATAAAGGGCCCAGGACGAATTCTCGTCGTGTGGCCCGCAAAAAAAAAAACAAACAAAACTTTCCCCACCAAACAGTCATAGCTGTTATCAAATCATTTGTTTACAGGGCCCCTATAAACCCATATGCTGGGCCCCTGTCCATATAAGGCTACCAAAGAACTGCCCACACATAGACCCTTGATTCACTGAATAAAATGTTCAAACATTCACAAACTAACTGGCAAGGTTCCGAGGACTTTAACCCAAGCATGTAAGTCTACTTTAGAGAAAGTTATTTTTGGTCTGATTCTTCTGCAAGTCCTAATGCCATCCTGCTAAATGTCCTGTCTAATGCCTTGTCTAATGCCCTGTCTAATGTCCTGTCTAATGCCCTGTATAATGCCCTGTCTAATGTCCTGTCTAATGCCCTGTCTAATGCCCTGTCTAATGTCGTGTCTAATGCCCTGTCTAATGTCCTGTCTACTGCCCTGTCTAATGCCCTGTCTAATGTCCTGTCTGATGCCCTGTCTAATGCCCTGTCTAATGCCCTGTCTAATGCCCTCCTGTCTAATGTCCTGTCTAATGCCCTGTCTAATTCCCTGTCTAATGCCCTGTCTAATGTCCTCCTGTCTAATGTCCTGTCTAATGCCCTGTCTAATGCCCTGTCTAATGCCCTGTCTAATGCCCTGTCTAATGTCCTGTCTAATGCCCTGTCTAATGCCCTGTCTAATGGCCTGTCTAATGCCTGTCTAATGTCCTGTCTAATGCCCTGTCTAATGTCCTGTCTAATGGCCTGTCTAATGGCCTGTCTAATGCCCTGTCTAATGTCCTGTCTAATGCCCTGTCTAATGTCCTGTCTAATGTCCTGTCTAATGCCCTCCTGTCTAATGCCCTCCTGTCTAATGCCCTGTCTAATGCCCTGTCTAATGTCCTGTCTAATGCCCTCCTGTCTATTGTCCTGTCAAATGCCCTGTCTAATGCCCTGTCTAATGCCCTGTCTAATGTCCTGTCTAATGCCCTGTCTAATGTCCTGTCTAATGCCCTGTCTAATGTCCTGTCTAATGCCCTGTCTAATGCCCTCCTGTCTAATGCCCTGTCTAATGCCCTGTCTAATCTCCTGTCTAATGCTCTCCTGTCTAATGCCCTGTCTAATGTCCTGTCTAATGTCCTGTCTAATGCCCTCCTGTCTAATGCCCTCCTGTCTAATGTCCTGTCTAATGCCCTGTCTAATGTCCTGTCTAATGCCCTGTCTAATGCCCTGTCTAATGTCCTGTCTAATGCCCTCCTGTCTAATGCCCTCCTGTCTAATGCCCTCCTGTCTAATGCCTTCCTGTCTAATGCCCTGTCTAATGCCCTCCTGTCTAATACCCTGTCTAATGTCCTGTCTAATGCCCTCCTGTCTAATGTCCTGTCTAATGCCCTGTCTAATGGCCTGTCTAATGCCCTGTCTAATGCCCTCCTTTCTAATGTCCTGTCTAATGTCCTGTCTAATGCCCTGTCTAATGGCCTGTCTAATGTCCTGTCTAATGCCCTGTCTAATGCCCTCCTGTCTAATGTCCTGTCTAATGTCCTGTCTAATGCCCAGTCTAATGCCCTGTCTAATGCCCTGTCTAATGTCCTGTCTAATGCCCTCCTGTCTAATGCCCTCCTGTCTAATGCCCTGTCTAATGCCCTCCTGTCTAATGCCCTGTCTAATGTCCTGTCTAATGCCCTCCTGTCTAATGCCCTGTCTAATGTCCTGTCTAATGCCCTGTCTAATGTCCTGTCTAATGTCCTGTCTCCTTCTATTACCTCAACCACCACTATTTAGAACAGGATCATGCTTTCAGCCTAGTCTACATCTCCCCTGTCCTCCACCCCACCCCACCTCCCTCAACCCAGCGCCCCTTTCCCCCAAACTACCCTATGATTCTATTAAAGAATCAATGCATGTCCACTTGACTCGCAGAGATTCTTCACTTGAAACAGACAAATTGCAGTTTTCCGCTGCATGCTTTGATACGACACAGAATTAAATCAGGCAGCTGGAGTTCACTCCGCATTGGAAGGGATGTGGGGAAGGGGTGCGGGGGGGGGGCGGCACTCGAGGAAGATAGACGGAACCTTTGAGAGACGTAAATATAATTAAATACAAAAATACGTGCACTTTCAGTATCTCTAGGTAAAGAAATTGTTGATGATGAAAGTTACCGGACTTTGAAGACGTCATTTCCTTTGACTGATATACCAAGTCTAATTTTATCTGCGAATAATTCTTAAAGATAAATTTGTCTTGATTTATATTTTATAGTCTTATACATTTGATCATCAAAAGCCGGAAAATAAATAAATATTTACGCTATACTAAGCATCTATGATTGGTAAAAATGTCACAGTTAAAACATTTCCTGACTTATCGTTTTATATGTAACCCGTTCCTTGTTGATACATTTATTACATTTATTATTAAAATGTGGTTATCGCTTAGATAAATCTCAGTTTGAATTTAAATATAAAACATTTGACTAATAAATGAAAGGGTGGGGCTAAATTGGTAAATAGACTAATGGATATAAATATAATATAGATAGATATAGATGGATAGATAGTTAGATAGATATAGATGGATAGATAGATAGATATAGATGGATAGATATAGATAGATATAGATAGATATAGATAGATATAGATAGATATAGATAGATATAGATAGTTTAGATAGATATAGATAGATATAAATATAGAGATATAGATAGATATAGATAGATATAGATATAGAGATATAGATAGGTATAGATAGATATAAATATATATAGATAGATATAGATAGATATAGATATAGAGATATAGATAGGTATAGATAGATATAGATAGATAGATTGATTGAATGATTGATAGATATAGATAGATAGATATATAGATAGATATATAGATATAGATGGATAGATATATAGATATAGATATATAGATTGATTGATTGATAGATATAGATAGATAGATAGATAGATAGATAGATAGATAGATAGATAGATAGATAGATAGATAGATAGATAGATAGATAGATAGATAGATAGATATAGATTGATATAGATTGATATAGATTGATATAGATAGATATAGATAGATAGATAGATAGATAGATAGATAGATAGATTGATTGATTGATTGATTGATTGATAGATAGATAAATAGATGGATAAATAGATAGATAGATATATACAGAGAGAGAGGGGGGAATAAAGATAAGTAGATAGATACAAATATATGAATAGAGCGAGGAATAGAATTAGACCTAAAAAAAAACAACAACGGATAGGACAAATTGAAAAAAATATATAAATAGCTCGAGATGAAGGGGAGAGAATGAGGGAGAAACTGAAGAACAATGACAGCGTAAAGAATTTAAAATTGTGAGTTCAGATAAGTGGATGAGGCTTTTGAAATGTCTTGTGAAAGCAACAACCGAAATACATTATATTAAAAATAAATGTGTAACATTCATAAATAAACAAAAGGGAAGTGGTGGTGGTGGTGGTGGTGTTAGCTTTGAACTACTGCCCTATAAAACAAAGGCGTTTGTTCCTGACTCTCAACCATTTTTACGTCTGACAAAAGAAGCTGGTCAGCAGGATGTAGACTAAAATGGTGGAATAAAAGTGATGGACGTATCTCATCCGGTCAATCCTTAACCACCCCTCATCCTCCCTCTTCCCTACTCGCTGGACAGGTGATGGAATGACCTCCATACCGCAGATTCTTTCAGCTGGGTCTTGTCCAGTTATTCCGGACATTATTCACGCCGGTCAGTTACATGTGGTCAGCCAGGAGGTGGGAGAGAGGGCCATGTACGTTGCTCAAGTCAGGGTCAAATGAATTGTTTGTTTCACGTGAATGAAGAGAGAAGAAACAGACAGACAGATAATTAGACAGACACTGATCAAACGGATACAAATGTAAAACTGGTTAGATAAATGTTTATAAGACAGAAATACACACACACACACACACACACACACACATATATATATATATATATATATATATATATATATAGAGAGAGAGAGAGAGAGAGAGAGATCAACTCATAAATGTATAGACATAATATCGAAAGATGTATAGTCAGATTGAAAAATATAAATTGATAGAAAAAAACAGATAAACATAATTACATATAGAAAAACAGATAAACATATTTACAGATAGAAAAACAGTTAACATATTTACAGATAGAAAAACAGATAAACACATTTACAGATAGAAAAACAAAAGATAAATTCATATATATAGACAGATGCATCAATATCTATACAGATAGCCAGATACATGAGTGGAGAAACTTTTCTGGAGAATAGGTGTAAATATTGACAAATAGGCATATATATATATATATATAGCTGTACAGTGTTTGGTTCATGTTTATAGACACATGTGTATTGCTCGGTGGACATACTAACGTATAGAGACAGACATACAGTCACGCATAGAAACCACAGGTCATTATATTGTTGATTGTTTAATCTAGATAGAACAAATGACCACAGGTCATTATATTGTTGATTGTTTAATCTAGATAGAACAAATGACCACAGGTCATTATATTGTTGATTGTTTAATCTAGATAGAACAAATGACCACAGGTCATTATATTGTTGATTGTTTAATCTAGATAGAACAAATGACCACAGGTCATTATATTGTTGATTGTTTAATCTAGATAGAACAAATGACCACAGGTCATTATATTGTTGATTGTTTAATCTAGATAGAACAAATGACCACAGGTCATTATATTGTTGATTGTTTAATCTAGATAGAACAAATGACCACAGGTCATTATATTGTTGATTGTTTAATCTAGATAGAACAAATGACCACAGGTCATTATATTGTTGATTGTTTAATCTAGATAGAACAAATGACCACAGGTCATTATATTGTTGATTGTTTAATCTAGATAGAACAAATGACCACAGGTCATTATATTGTTGATTGTTTAATCTAGATAGAACAAATGACCACAGGTCATTATATTGTTGATTGTTTAATCTAGATAGAACAAATGACCACAGGTCATTATATTGTTGATTGTTTAATCTAGATAGAACAAATGACCACAGGTCATTATATTGTTGATTGTTTAATCTAGATAGAACAAATGACCACAGATTGTCTCCCCCCTCCCCCCGTAGCCGCTCTCCCATAATAGCTTTACATTTCACAATTAAAGATCAATTTTGCCTGTGCCCTGATAATTTTACAAATTACCGGCTCCGGGAGCTGCAATATACACATAGCTGGACATAGCTGGACGTAGTTAACTCCTCATAAGAGAATTCCTAAAATATATGTGTGTATTAGATTCAGATCTGAACTCGCGGCGTACATGATACCATCCAGAATTACAAGTGGTAACCTATCAGCTAACACCCCCCCCACACACACACACTGGTCAATAATTGAACGCAGTCCAGAAGATCTAAAAAACAATTTGAGTTAATCGAACATCTTTAGAAATTCACCTCCTCCGGGGATTAACTCAAGTATCAAGTAGTCGAGTATCAAGTAGTCGAGGCTGCGATTAACATTTATATACACGGCTGTAAAAACTGTTTCTTAATGCAACATTAAAGTCAATTTGTATAGGCTACGTTACGAACCTCGGGCAGATATGTGCACATGATAAACCAATGTTGCCAACAGAGAACATTTCTCACTGTCAGTACAGACACACACACACATAGAGATAGGTTTCGGTCTACAACTTTAGTTGTTTTTTTAAAAAAAAAGATGATATCAAAAAGATAAACAATCCAGCCGTTTAGTCAAGGACGATCCAAAAGGTTTTTTTAGGTTCAACTCAATTCATATGTCTTTTTTCACACATTCAGAACTGCTGGGAGTCCCCCCCCCTTTTTTTTTAAACGCCATGCTATTAGAGACGTTCCCATTCATCCAGTAGACCCGTGTATGTGAGAAGAAAAGGAAGGGGGGGGGGTGTCTCAAATACATCAAAAAACGATTGGATACAATAGGGTAGGGTAGAGAACGGCGAGGCCCAGACAGAGGGGTCGTTGTTATGAATCACTAATTACACAGATTATTAATTTTGATACATGTATAGTGGAAGGTACTTACTGGACTATTAATCTTCTCCCACGGTACACGAAAATTAAAAAAAAAAAATGTGTAAATCAATGATCGCACCCGATGACCAACCAGTCCCTCCCGTCTCTCTCTCTCTCTCTCCCCCCCCCCCCCCCCCACACCCATACAGCCCCCTAGGACGGTCTTCGCACGAACTTGGTTTATGGCAGTATAATTTGCTGTCAAAATGGCTGACGGGGGGAGTCTTTGAATATTACGGGGGAATATATCGCCTTTTAAGTTTCTAAAGCCCGCGGGGGTATGAATGAAAGACATTGGGGTGGGGGGGGGGGGGAACGGAAGAATCCGTCAGGGCGTAACGATAGGATTTTTGTGTGTGTAAAAAAAGGGGGGGGGGGTCTTTTTGTTCCACGAAAACAGCTCGAGTATTATTCATTGAGAGAGGGGGGAGGGATAACTTCTTCTAACGCTAGAAATGTGTTGTACATTTTTCGCAATACAACCATCTGGTGTAGAGAGTTTGTGAGACAGAATTATAGTTCAACTTGAGATATCGGCCATTTAAACGACAAAAAAAAAAACATTAAACATTCTCCGCGAGGTTCCATCACCTAACTTCACGCAAGAAAACGCCAACAATTATTAACGAAAAAAAAAAAACAACAGCTCTTTGCATTTTCTGGAACTGGGTCATGATATTTGAAATGTAGAACGAAGTAGTACATCGCCCAGGTGGAACTTTATGTCAATGGCTTTAAAACAATTAGGCCCTTTAGTCGGTAACAAGCCTAGGGCCACTAGGAACCGATTTAAGTGTAATATCTAGATCAGTGCTTTTCAAACTTTTTGAAGTCACGGCCCCCTTGGAACGCCAATCAATATGTCGCGGCCCCCCCCTATTTTTTTTTTGGTTTAGATTGCTTAAATTTATAATTTTTCGAAATTCTACGGCCCCCCTCCGGACAGTCCACGGCCCCCTAGGGGGCCGCGGCCCACCACTTTAAGAAGCTCTGATCTAGATTGTTAAAAGAAAAGAGAGAAACCAGAAGACATGCAGATAGATCGATACGATAGAAAGGGATGATGGAGATGTAATGAATGTAAAGTTACAAGTTTATATGGTACATAATAAAATGACCGATTGTGTGAAGTGTTTCTTTATGATTTACATTTGGGGGGTGGACATACTCGCCTTTGTTCTGACCATCAGGCCATTAAACTGTCTCGTCCAGTCAAAACATTGTTTTTTTGTTTTGGGGAGGGGGGGTGAGTCGAACTAATTTACTGGACATCTTTTTTGTCACTCAGACCCCCCCAACCCACCTCACCCTCCCTCCAAGCAATCCACTCAACACTGTGACCCCTCCCCTCTGTGACCCCACCCGACCCCTCCCCGTCAATCAGCTGTCATAACCTTAATGAAACATTCCTTGTATTTTATCAGCGGCGCCAACACAGCCTTAACCATCACGGAGGAGAGACGGCGGCGGTGGCAGGAAGGGGGGAGGTGATGTTATCTATGGTCCAGTGGTCCGGCCGGTCGATGTGTGTGGTACACACACACACACATCTGTGAATACAATATTCACTTTTCTCACTCAAACATTGTCTGGACATCAGGCAGTCAATCAAACCAAATAGAAATTGTTGTACGTGTTTGATGGTAAAGGATGGAACGATAAACGGTCAGTCCAAGAAAAAACATTTGTTTGATGCGGGGTTTAGATATTTATGGATTTAATGAGAGGTGGATACTCACACACATGTGATAACATATAGAAACATTTGTTTGGTTGTCTGTTTATTGTTGGTTTGTATGTGTGTTTTATAAACAGTTATGACAATGCAGATCTAGGAGCTTAAGTCGTCTACGTCGCTACATGTATGAAAAACTTAAGATAGCTTGGGGAAAAAAAGATACTGTCCCAGAAGGGCTAACACAAATTTTGCAGCACATACCAAACATTAATATAAAAATTATTTACAAGAACTGTTTAATTAAATCATTAAAAGTTATGTAAAATACTGATATCTACATGTGTGTGATTATAATAATCTTTGTTTTCTTTTAAAAATATAACTTACATTCAGAACAATATATAAAAAAGTAAAGTTCCATTTAGCCCCAAAGGGCTCATTGGGGCAGATAAAGTGTAGAATTCATCTGTTTCAGTAACCTCGGCATGTAAAGGGATTGTGTGGTTAGCACAACGGCCAGCCGCCTTTACTCCCCCAGCTTAAAGTCAGGTACCCATTTGAAGCTGGTTGAACTTGGGGACTTTCACCAGGAACTGAAAAAGTCCCAACTCAGATTCGAACCCGGGAACCTTCGGCCGACCGTCAAGCGCTCTACACCCGTCCCACAGAACTATATATAGCACGCTTATATTCACATGTTATGTTAAAATAATTACGATGGCAGAATTAATGTGACGGTCGTGTTGTAATGTCTCTCTGTCTGTGAGCTTCATGGACACAGGACGTGTGACCGGCTGACCAACCCCCTTCCCCCAACCTCTTCATGTCTGCCAATACCAACTTGAAAATTATTACATTATCAATTTTAGTGACTTGAAGTCTTTAAAATTCCAACGAATCAATCATTATCAGTTGATTCGTTAAAAATTACAACGAATCAATCATTGTCAGTTGATTCGTTAAAAATTCCAACGAATCAATCATTATCAGTTGATTCGTTAAAAATTCCAACGAATCAATCATTATCAGTCAGTGATTACGTCTAAGCTAGTGCGAAAAATAATTTTCAAGCGTTATTTTAAATGTGAAAATTTGATTGAATAAGTCAAGGGTTTTGACGTTTTCAAATTTTGCCAAAGGTAGTATCCCATAATTTCTTATTCTTCTAAAGGAAGTGTATTTCATTAGTTCGTAATTTTCCAATTGCAGTGCCTCATTTTTGTTGTTGTTAGGTAATTGTTGTGCTTTATCAGGTCTTATTCCACTAAGGGCTAATGTTCCATCAGTTCTTGTTTTGACATGTTCTACTGTAGCGTTAACTTAACAAGATATTGTTACCAGGCAACATAAACATGGGTCTCTATATATGTCAGTGTGCGTACGGTGGCTGTGCATCCGCGGTGCGTGAGCGCGTGGGTGGGTTGAAGCATGGCAGCCAAGAAAGTTAAGTACTAACATATGTCACGGTTATATAGTGTGGAGTGGCTTTCTAAACAACATACTCTCTAAAAACATACTCTCCAAACAACATACTCTCTAAACAACATACTCACTTCATCTCACGTGAATTGAAGCCAATAGATGTGTGGGATACACTCTACAAGAATGGGCTTGGGGATAGGTCAGCAACTTGACAGGTCAGTTGATGAATAGGTCTATACATGGATAGATGAGTAGATGAATAGGCCAGGCCAATATATCGATATGTCAGTAGATGGATAGGCCAATACATGGATAGTGGATGGATATATCAGTGCATTGTCAATCACTGAATCGATCAGTACATAGATAAGCCAATACATGGTTAGGTTAGTTGATTGATATTACATGGCGATCCGCCAATATTCTCATATCAATGTAAGACTGAGCATACAACACGCGACTTACTCACACAATAACACAATGAGCTTGAAAGTAAATCAAATCTAATATTCTAATACTTATGGTAGGAATCGACACACTTTACAAGACTTGACTCTGGTTGACCTACAGATAATAGATTCAATGAACTTTTTTCGACCTTTTTATATCTAGATAAACTGCAATGACCAGAAACAGACATGGGACAAATGCAGACTAATGTTACTGTTTTGAGTTTGGAATACTCATCAAAATAATGACTTGGGATACAATAAATCATAAATTGTATATCACTGAACGTATATAAACTGACTTTATTTTAATATTACAAGTTTTCGTATCAAAACAGAAATAGAGTTTAAAGAGATAAATAAAAAAAAACTACCCCCCCACTTAACTTGTAGATCTTTGAACGTTAACTTTTGTGTTAACAAAAAGAAAGTTTGTTAGCAAATGTTTACATACGTATGAACATAGGTACTGGAGTAGATAGGCCTATATATCTGGACATGTACAGGGGAGTTCTAATGGGTCAGCAAACTAGGCGAGTACCTGGGCCCCCCACTGACAGTGCACATTACTATTTAATCTGATGCAGGAAAAGGCCCCGACAAGTACTTTTGTATATGACCATGAAATATTTATAAAAGTGTCTGCCTAACGCCCCCCCCCCCACTCCACCCCACCTCCCAATCAGACCAGAGAACAGCTTTGTGTGTGTAGGCCTTTCTGTTTTCTGTCTGCATGCACGGTAACGTTGAAAAAGATTGAAATACCCGAGTCACGCGTTGAAATAGATGGAAATACTAGAGTCACGCGTTGACATATAGATGGGAATACTAGAGTCACGCGTTGACATATAGATGGGAATACTAGAGTCGCGCGTTGAAATAAATGGAAACACTAGAGTCGCGCGTTGAAATAGATGGAAATACTAGAGTCACGCGTTGAAATAGATGGAAACACTAGAGTCGCGCGTTGAAATAGATGGAAACACTAGAGTCGCGCGTTGAAATAGATCGAAATACTAGAGTCACACGTTGAAACATTGAAGATTTGGCTAATATATATATATATATATATATATATATAAATGTAGGTATATATACATGTATATATATAACTGTACTAGGTAACTAGATTTACTTGGCTGGCGTCTAAAACCTGTACAGGTAATCAAGTGTAACATCCATTGCTTTGTATGCTGCAATTGTTATTGTATATTTAAAAAAAAAACAATAAAAAAATAAGAATTAGCCATGCAAATAAATGTGTTTAGAAATATCGAATGTTTATACTGGAACTGATGTACACTTAAAGAAGATGTCAAATGACACGCTCGGTTGATGTCAGCTGTTTATTTTCATTTGTCATTACAGTGTATCGGCCCAGAGATTAGAATGCTATATCAGGCGCGTTCTTTCCCAATTCTAGTCCCCCCCCCCCTCTTTCCGCCTTTACGAACACTGTTAGCCCCGACTGGTACCTTCAAACGGTGGGGCCTACCTGTGTTACTGTAGAGAGACGCTAAATTAAAAAAAAAAAGTAGATGGTTAAGGCCAAAAATGGCACGAGATGACAGTAGGTGACATGAACTAACACTAGTTGACGTAGGCTGACAGTAGGTGACATGAACTAACAGTAGATGACGTAGACTGACAGTAGGCGACATGAACTGACAGTAGATGACGTAGACTGACAGAAGGTGACATGAACTGACAGAAGGTGACATGATCTGACAGTAGATGACGTAGACTGACAGAAGGTGACATGAACTGACAGAAGGTGACATGAACTGACAGTAGATGACGTAGACTGACAGAAGGTGACATGAACTGACAGTAGGTGACATGAACTAATAGTAGATGACGTAGACTGACAGTAGGCGACATGAACTGACAGTAGATGACGTAGACTGACAGATGGTGACATGAACTGACAGAAGGTGACATGAACTGACAGTAGATGACGTAGACTGACAGAAGTGACATGAACTGACAGTAGATGACGTAGACTGACAGAAGTGACATGAACTGACAGTAGATGACGTAGACTGACAGAAGGTGACATGAACTGACAGTAGATGACGTAGACTGACAGAAGGTGACATGAACTGACAGAAGGTTTCAAGCTGCCTCGCTACTCACCTGCTGCCAATAAGATAAATATCCTTGCTGGCATGTTAGTCCGTCAGTTAATCTCCCAAAAATAATCCAATAAGTGTAAAAGAATAAAAAAATTCAGAACTTTTTAGAAAAATAATAAATTAGATCAATCAGTTCTTCACAACTGACCGTTCAGCGTCCACTATAAAATCATCCGTTATAAATTCAACACATCCTAAAGAATTCACTCAACGATGTAGATTTGAATAAAACACTTTACCTCAAATTTTTGTGTGTGAGAATAAAGAACCCGTTATTAATACAATTCGGCAAATAAAGAACCCGTTATTAATACAATTTGACAAAGACAAACTTTGCCACAAATATAGTCACCGAGAAGAACATGTTAGTTTTTAATACTACAAGTTTTTTTTAAAAATTTCTATCAAACACCGAACAATTAAAAATCAATTTCTATCAAACACCGAACTATTAAAATCAATTTCTATCAAACACCGAACTATTAAAAATCAAATCCAAACACAATTAGAAAAAAAAACAAATATCCGAAATTCAAAATAATTCCATGACATAAATTATTTCATGTATGATTCCTTGTTCCCAGTACTGCGGTACAGTGCGGTACAGTGCGACACTAGACAAATAGTGACAAGTCAATGGTGGCTAGTTGTCGAATAGACATAATGTCTTGGAACTTCACAAGGAACGTATCCAACGCACGGGCACACTCCCTGACACCGTACAGTCCCCGACCACGGGCGTCTAACTTATGAAAACTGTTTTCTTAGTGATGCCATAACGGATGGACCCAGGAATGTAGTGGGAGAGAGAGAGAGAGCGAGAGAGAAGTGAGGGGTGGTAAGGGAGGAGGAGGAGAGAGAGAAGTGAAGGTGGGGGAGTAGAGAGAGAGAGAGAGGGGGGGGGGGAGAAGGTTGTGGGAACCGGGGTGAAATAGCGAGTCGTGAAAAGAACAAGCGAGCAGACGTCACGGGCTCGCCGCCGCTCACTCCCTCGAACCGGAGAGTCCCCCCCCCACCCACCCCCATTACACCTGAGAGGGTGGGGCAAGGGAGAGGGGACCCGGGGGGGGCCTAGGTTGGTGAAATTTTCTTTTGTTATTTAGATTTATTTTTTTATTTTTACATTTTTTGTTGGACGAGGTAGGCGGTGCCCCTACCGACACGTCACGCGCCCGTCAACCCAAGTAAGCCCCACCCACCAAAGGTAGAATTTGACGATCTGAGGCCAGGCGAGGCGTGTGATTAGACCCCACGGTACCAACCCATGCGTGGCGTCCTCGTTAGAACTTTTAGAAAGAGGTGGGGAGGGGGGCAGGAGGGGGGCATTCTCTTTTTTTTTAATTTTATTCACATTGAATGTTGAAGGGAGGCGGTGGTGGTGGGTGTTAAAGATTGGAAGTGGGTAGATGGGATGGAGGGAGCAGACAGTGGGGGGACATATTTTGTTCTCCTTTGGAAGAAATTAAATAAAGTGTCGTATGGGTGTGTGTGTGGGGGGGGGGATATATTGAGGAAGTGTTTGAAAAAAAAAAGGTATTGGAGGAGAGATTGTAATAGTCATGTCACATGGGTACATATTATTGTGGTGCTAAACACTTAGCTAGTTATTAGTTCAATACTGGCAGGATTCTTGCCAGCAGTACTTCGTTCAGATATACCGCGTATATGCGAACAGTAATCTAGCAAATAGACAATCTTATACACAAATATGTTATACCTTAGACTGCATCTATCTGCAACTAGTGTTTTCTCCATCGGGCCATTAACTACCTATGACCGTCCCCAGAATCCAGATATTTACAGATACCACATAGAATTCGACTGCCAGATACAGGTCAAGATTTATGTTAGTGAAGGCCATTGGCTTGTTACCAAAACAATCTAATTTATTGAACAAATTGACCAAACGTATTCCTTGAGGAAGGTCTGTTGTCCTGCCACATTTCATAGA
The DNA here is from genome assembly GCA_021962125.1 of Bulinus truncatus. Lineage (NCBI taxonomy): Eukaryota > Metazoa > Mollusca > Gastropoda > Planorbidae > Bulinus > Bulinus truncatus. The sequence continues at coordinate 3,887,255 of JAGDYQ010000031.1, read as the reverse complement.
CAATAACCACGGTTTGTTAAAGATACAAAGACATATTCAGATTTACGGCCGTTTTCTCGTTTGAGGTCAGCGAGTTAGAATCACAGAGAGTCCTTTATGTCTGATAAACCTTTACACATCATCAACAACAGCTTTACACATCATCAAAAACAGCTTTACACATCATCAACAACAGCTTTACACATCATCAACAACAGCTTTACACATCATCAACAACAGCTTTACACATCATCAACAACAGCTTTACACATCATCAACAACAACTTTACACATCATCAACAACAGCTTTACACATCATCAACAACAGCTTTACACATCATCAACAACAGCTTTACACATCATCAACAACAGCTTTACACATCATCAACAACTGCTTTACACATCATCAACAACAGCTTTTCTAATATTGATATTTAAAATGTTTGATCGACTGACTATCGCATTCCGTCATTATGTGTTATTGATTACATTAGACAGTCGTTATGGATATAGAAACTAGGGACCGCTTTAGGTGGCCCCAAATATGAAAGGGCCCCATCCTGTACAAATATATGTAAGTCATATATGAGGCCACATGGGGAGGGGGGCGAATTTACTTCGAGTATGGTCATCAGACATGCGTTTCTACCCAGGACCGTAATCTGATGTGTCAGATGGGCAAGCCGGATATAACGGATCCAGAACTGATACACATGCATGAAAACACGCACACGAAATCACACACACGCACAGTCGCACATACACAAACACCCACACACACGCTCCCACACACCCCCTCACAAACACTCAAACACTCCCCCTCACACACTTTCACACTTCCCCCACACCCCTCACTCCCACACTCCCCCCATACACACTCCCCCAAACCCAAACACTCCCACACCCCCTAACACACACTCCCACACTCCCCTCCCACTCCCACACACACACTCCCATATTCCCCACTCCCCCCACACACACTCGCACACACACACACTTACTGCAAGGAGAAATGAATGATGGCCGGATAAAGTTAGATTATGATGTTAACCGAACCGTCTCCGAACCACTCCCCCCACACACACACTCCTAAACTCTCACACTCCCACACACACACACACTCCAACACACACACTCACTCACACACACATTCCCACACACACACACACTCACACTTTCTGCAAGGAGGAATAAACCATGGCCGGATAATGTTAGATCATGATGTTAATCGAATCGTCATCTACTGTGTATACTAACACACACCAGTTGTTATTTAAAACTTAATACACACACACTTGACTTGATTCAAACGAAGACTGGCAGCAGAACAAACAAAAAAATATGTTGAATAAAAATATTTTGAAACAACCATCCAGCCCCCCTCCCCCTCCCCCGGTCATTAAAGGGCGCACATCTTAGGGCGGATTTTTTTTTTCTTTTTTTGATTCCATTTCAATGGCCTTGACCTTCCGGTTTGAAAAAAAAACAAATAGGAGAGAGAAAGAGAAGGTAAACAATGAAAGAAATATAAACAAGAAAACTTTTTTTCAACACACAAACAAACAAACAAACATAGACCACACACGGACAAACACACACACACACACACACGAACATGTACGAACACACACACACACACGGACAAACACACACACCCACCCACACACGCACGCACACACACACACCCACACACACCCACCCACACACACATCCGCCCACACACACACACACACACAGAGTTTTTTTTTTTTTTTGGATTTTCCCATGTAGTCTTATTCGTTTTTAAACGTTTTTTCTCAAATCTATTCGGTTTCCGTCCTGCAGCCCACAGGGAACGTCCAGTCTATTTAGTTTATATTCTCCTGCCGCCCAGTCTATTTAGTTTCTATTCTCCTGCCGCCCAGTCTATTTAGTTTCTATTCTCCTGCCGCCCAGTCTATTTAGTTTCTATTCTCCTGCCGCCCAGTCTATTTAGTTTCTATTCTCCTGCCGCCCAGTCTGTTTAATTTCTATTCTCCAGCCACCCATAGAGAAACTCTGGAGAGACGTTGTATACTCGACCCTGCAACAGACATTACGTCACCATTGAGCAGTAAACAAGTCTAGATGTAAGCATTATGTAATCAATCCGGTACAATCATTGTTTAACCTGGCTATAGGACAAATAAAAACAAACTATCAAACTTCACGCTGTTTACCGAAAATAGACACAGATAAAGGGAGGCAATGCAATTAAGAAGAACCGGAATAAAAGTACACGTCGTATAGCCTCCCTTTTCTCATTTTTTCTGTTTGTTATCCTTAAGCGTGTTTAAAAAAAAAAATTACTTTACCAATTGAGTGTGAGCTCAACTATGTAGAACAAGCGAGTTCAAAGGTTAATACATTCTAATCACATGAGCCAGAAATTCAATGTGAGTACACATTGATGACCAAACCATCATTACTGGGTTTTAATTAAATTACATTCAAAGTCCAGATGGCGCAAGTTACGTCAAGACATTCACTCCCTACGGTATGTGGAATAGTCCGCCATATTGGTACTGACTTTTATTTTACTGCTTTTATCAAATGATCATATTGTAGTTCTCTGCCAAGAAGAGTACAATTAATACTGACCTATATAAAAATAGAAATACTGAACTAAATCAATCCGTAGCAAGGACTTGCTGGCAGGCGATCATCCTCTGACTTGCATTAGTACCAGACACCAGATAACCTCCACGTGTTTGCATGTACCATTATGAAGGCAGGCCCGTATTTTCTTTTTTTTTTAATTGGGTTTCTAGGCAAAGTTTATTTATGGGCTCTATGTTTGGGCGTTTTAGGGCGACAGGATGAAACTTTGTTAAGGGCGCCGCTTGCTAATATTGGGCCACACTAATAATCTTTCTAAACTGCCCCCCCCCTCTCTACCCCCCCCCCCTATTTAATTATCAATATAACGTATTACAACAATAGAATTGAGTGAGGTATGTTAATGTAAAAATATAATTGATTGGAGTGTGTTAATGTAACAATACAATTGAGTGGGGTATGTTATTGTAACAATATATAATTGAGTGGGGTATGTTATTGTAACAATAGAATTGAGTGGGGTATGTTAATGTAACAATAGAATTGAGTGGGGTATGTTAATGTAACAATACAATTGAGTGGGGTATGTTATTGTAACAATATATAATTCAGTGGGGTATGTTAATGTAAAAATATAATTGATTGGAGTGTGTTAATGTAACAATACAATTGAGTGGGGTATGTTATTGTAACAATACAATTGAGTGGGGTATGTTATTGTAACAATATATAATTGAGTGGGGTATGTTATTGTAACAATATAATTGAGTGGGGTATGTTATTGTAACAATATAATTGAGTGGGGTATGTTATTTTAACAATAGAATTGAGTGGGGTATGTTAATGTAACAATATAATTGAGTGGGGTATGTTATTGTAACAATATAGTTGAGTGGGGTATGTTATTTTAACAATAGAATTAAGTGGGGTATGTTAATGTAACAATATAATTGAGTGGGGTATGTTAATGTAACAATAGAATTGAATGGGGTATGTTAATGTAACAATACAATTGATAACTAATAAAATATAAACATAATTACTTTGGGCAGACGACATTCTTGGCTGTAGATATGTGTGTGTGTGTGTGTATGTGTGTGTTGGTTTGGGGAGGGGGTCGTTCTCTGTGATCTACATTTTTTATATTATTTATTATTTCATTTTGATCAACTGAGCGCTACGTCTCATTATATCGTGAGCTCATTAGCTGTACTATGACTTTCACATTCGCTCACACACACAAACACGCATAAAGATTCTCAAACCATTTGAGTATCTCAGCCCCTTCCAACAGATGTCGAAGGATAACGTGAGATCCAGCGTGAAGCACCGAACCATCACTCACTGTACGGCCCTACCCCGGTGGGGGGGGGGTCATTTAAATCTCATAACCCGCCAACCACTTCACCTTTTGACATATGGGCACTGAAATAACTCCTGGCGCTGGTGGAGACTGACTAGTTAATGAGGTCAAATGCGCACGTGGATTGAGCAGGTCGGTGTGAACTTTCATGCAGTCTATAGTTGGACCAAAGTTACGAGTTCATAAATTCTTGACATGAACTAACTGAACTAATGTTGACCGCAACTCTGGTAGAATTAGTCTTAATTCAGATGTGAATTTATGGCATGCTTGACATTATGCCATTTCTATCAACATTTTGTCAAAAATAAAGTTTAATAAACGTATGAATGGAGATACAAACAACACTACAGTCATATTAGACATGCCAACTTTTAAGTGCAGCTAATTTTAAAAAAAAAAATCAAAGTTTTGAAAAAAAAACAAAAAACTTTCTAGCTAGGATGAATGGTAGCAAAGTGAAGGCAGCGGCGTAGCGTGGGCATCGGCCGCCCAGGGCGGAAGACGATTTTGCCGCCCTCTCATTTAGGTATTTCAATTTAATCTATACATTTTTGCCGCCCCCCCCCAAACAGTAATAAAAAGTGCCGCCCGGTGCGGACCGCAACCCCCCCCCCCAGGTACGCCACTGGGTGAAGGTGATATCATGAGAATTGAGTTCGAACAAATAGACCCCCCCCCACACACACCAGTGGAACATTGCGGTAGTGTGTGAGACTTACTTTGCAATTTGTGTGATCTTTGTATTCGTAATAGTCATAGTTTTTTCTATCTCTATGTTAATTAATAGTCATCGACGTTTGAAATAACTGTATAAAAAAAAAGACTAAGTCAATGCTACCAGTAAAAATGTTTTCATTATAAACTAAAATTACACATAAAACAACCAGATTTAACAAAACAAACAAAAATAATCAGGAGGCAACAAAAGTACAAAATTACTCTTACATTTTCTACCATTTCCAAAAATAGACTCCAAGAGCAGACGATGGCCCTAGAAAAAAACAACAACCCAAAACCTTGGCGGGAAAATTCAAGCAGTTGGCAGCTCTGGACCCAGCGGGTAACTTTTTTTTATATTGTATTAAGAATCATGTCATGAGATGATCTCCAAATACATATCGATACCTACCCGTTAAGTACAATAATTATAGAACGGCTGCAGTGACCGATTGGCCTCTTAAAAACAGTTCAGCTAAAATGATACAGTCCAAATCAACTATCAACTATGAGTTACAAATCATTGTTTCATTAGACAGCAGCAGGGTAAAGGGGGGTGGAGGAGGGGGAGCGGTCTTTTATAAGGAATCGATTACAGATTCCCCGCCTTATTACATATTTTTAAAACCATAATCGAATATTTGTTATTACGCAATTTCAATTGTGGGGGAAAAAAAAAATAAAGCGAGATCGTAGAGGCGGGAATGTCTTTGATTGATTTGATTGAGGGGTGGGGATGGAGGAGGGGTTTGTGGAGGTGTAGAGGCAGGCACGCCTAGAGGGGGGGCAGGGGGTCATTGCCAGGGGGGGCCCGCATCTGTAAGGTGGCCCGGCCGCCCCGACCATGTCAGTTTTTTCACGACTTATTGTTTATTATGGGGCCCGCAATGATGTCCTGCCCTGGGGCCCGTGTTGGCTCTCGGCGCCACTGTGTAGAGGCACGTTATACGGTGAGGTCACATCTTAGATAACTTTATCAGAGAACAGTTACCCTGCTCCATGAACTGAATGTTCACCAAGTTCTACACAGAGCCTTTCTTAAGTTATTTGGAGCTCTAGATAAAAGTAGACAATTTAGTGTAGACAATTTAGAATCCATTCAATGCTTTGGCGATACCTGTTAAAAAGTGCTAACGGAAAGGATGATATACTGAAAAATAAACAAACGGTACATTGAACATAACGTACATATGTTAGAAAACAGAACCGCAAGGGGCTGGGCAGAGAAATGGCAGGATGCGAGGGTGTGCTTGAGTGGGACAGAGTGGACGGGGTGTTGTGTGCCGACCACATCCTTCCCCACCACCCGCCAACTGTGAATACTACAGTTTCGGATTGTCCTCATTGACCTCAATACCACCACCGTCGCACAAGGCTATTTTTTTTTTCCTGGCTAGGAGAACCCCAATGATCTTTTCCCCGCAGACTATGGTATGTCTCTCAGACTAGAAGAGCCTGGAGAGAACTCATAAATCATGCAAATCTATTTTGAGTTGCTCTCCACTAGTTAAGAGGTATTTAACGATACAATTCATCAGACAATGAACTAGAAAGAGTCATCTTCCCACAATGGCAATACAATTCCCAGTGCACATAACAAAATAAGCGCTAAAAAAATATATATTAATTTTTTTTTGTTATTAAAAATGTAATAATTATTTTAAATACTTTTAAAGATCCTTCATAAAAAATATACCATAGTTCATGATTTTAAAATAAACTTATGTTTATACTATCTCAAGGAAAACTACTATTACACATTCTTTTTAAAAAAAATTGTTATTTTATTTTTTTTTTCATTTTTAAAATATACGGTACTTAGTTTTATTTACATTTAAATTTCCCTTTTATTTAAATCAGGGGAGGTTACTTCTGTTGATGTCTGCATCTTATCAAGTCGGCCATGTTCAGTGAGCTCCCCTCTCGCGAAGAAAAGAAAAAACAGGTGGTGACGAAGGAGGGTGAAATATTTCTAAAAAAAAAAAAGGTCAACAAATTGTCCACTGTGGGACGGGTGGCCGAGTGGTGTAGATTCTCGACTGTCGACCTAAGAGTCCTGGGTTCGATCCTCGGTGAGAACCATGGGAATTTTTCCAGGTGAAAATGTGTTTCAAAGTCGTCCCACAAGTCCACCCAGCTTTAAGTTGGGGAAGTAAAGGCGGCTGGGCGTTGTGCTAACCACACAATCCCTTTATATGCCGAGTTTATAGAAACAGATGAATTCTACACTTCATCTGTCCACTATTCCTTGTAAGTTTTTGTACTGTTACGTTTAATATTGCAATTTTCCGTGCAAAGTGTACATTTCTGTCTAACGCGGGGCCCCAATATGTGAAGGCGGGGGGCCCTGTATGCAAACATACCTTTAATGTATTAATACATTTATCACGATAGCTATCAGGTACGGTAGTATAGTAATTCAATAATACAGGCCAATGTGGCACATCCACACCCAGGTCAATGTGGCACATCCGCACCCAGGCCAATGTGGCACATCCGCACCCAGGCCAATGTGGCACATCCATACCCAGTTCAATGTGGCACATGCACACCCAGGCCAATGTGGCACATCTACACCCAGGTCAATGTGGTAAACTTTTTTTATAATTTCTTTTTCGACATTATTTTTTTTTTTTTGTTGTCGTTGTTTAGTCTGCCAGGGATTTATTTTTTGTTTTGACTCGTCTGCTCGTCTTCTAACATTAACTAAGAGTTATGGTTACTGTGTTGACGGGAAGTGACGACATCATATTGGATGGGATGTTGTTAAAAATAACATCTGACAGGGTGTGGAGGGTGTGTGGGGGGAGACACCCACCCACATATGTACACACGCACACACAGAGGAAAGATAGAGAGAAGGTGGGAAGGTTTGACAGAACGAAAGGTTTCATTAAAAAAATAATCTAACTTGTGAGTAAAAAAAAAATTAATAAATTTCCATTGAGCAGATTTTTTTTTTTTCACAAAACAACTCTAAGGGTGGGCGAAGTTTCGAACACACGGATACAGCGGGTTCTTAATTTTGATAAAAAGGGCCGGACCAAAAGCAGATGGACAGATCGTTACATGAGTCGTAATGAAATGACAGTAGTGAAGTCCCCTTGCCTGTAAAACTGTTGGCGCAGGCCGGATCAACATGTACTTGACACATACTTGACCCATGAGCCGTAGTTTGCACAGACCTGCACCAGGATGTGAACTGATGACTTGATGTGTGAGTGTGTGCACAAGTGGGTTTATTTATATGTTTGTGTATAAACATACAAGATCAAAGGCCCGGTACCCGGATCAACGAGTGACTCCTTATAATTGAGTTGTATCCCTTTGACCATCTTTACAAATTATCCAGTCTATTTTTAGCCGCGGAAGCTATACACACGTACGTACGCCAGGCTAACCCATTATGTATTAGATTATGTGTGTTAGGTTTTTAAAGCTTAACATGTATATATATATACATTGAAGTATTATCAGATGTTAAAGCACAAAACTACTCCCCCCCCTCCCCCAAACTCTCGGTATTTCACAGTATACTATGTATAATTTTTGTAGCTTGTATGTTGTGATGTGTGACGTTTTGTACTTTGTTTTTGACATTTCGTACCGTACCAATCATTCGTTACACATTTTAACCTCATTACTTGTAAGCTTAGTTTTTCATTGTTGCGTTTATCGAACTGTAAATAACCTGATTACTTTGATCTCATTGAAAGTTACGCTTATGCACTCATCTACGTCACAATTCATAACCTTTAAAGAAAACCCCCACAAATAACCTTTAAACTCTCTAACCCTCAACAACCTTCTGGTTTTCTCACCATGCTTCCTCAATTAATCGACAATTTCACATCCACAAGAATCAACATTTATAATGAGTATAAACATAAAGTTTAAAACTGCTCAGCCACGATATTCATAATAACATAGCGGACTTCATTAACTGGAGGGGGGAGAAGAAGTCGCGTGAAAGGAACACACACACACACTGACGCACAACCAAAAAAAAAATAAAAGGGTCTAACAGGAGCGGAAGACGGAGTTGTCTAAATCCCAAGGATCAAGGCGAGGGGGGGGGGTCACAAGGTACAAGTCGGAGGATGTTGTTGGTGCCACGGTCTGGTTGTATAAATCATCGCCCGTGTGTGAAGACGATACGCCTGAATGAGGCCGGTAAGAAAATGTTATGACAGGGGAAGGGGGGGGGTGTTCGACGATGAGAGCGTTTAAAGTGGTGAGCAGGTTTGTCAAAATATTGGGTCGGGGGTGTGTGTCCGGGCTGGATCGTGACAAATTCAGACAGAAGTGAAGATTTGTCTGGAACTGGCGACATGGTTTTATTTTTTTATTTGTCTGAGTAGGAAGTGTGTGTGTGTGTGTGTGAGGCAAGATACATTATTAAATAGTGAATTTATGAAGGAAAATGTTGTGTAAGACAGAAGCACTGGCATGTATACAATTATGATAAAACTTTTAAGCACAACCAAAATGGACAGAGTTCTCACCACGCTATTCACATCTATCTATCTATCTATCTATCTATCTATCTATCTATCTATCTATCTATCTATCTATCTATCTATCTATCTATCTATCTATCTATCTATCTATCTATCTATCTATCTATCTATCTATCTATCTATCTATCTATCTATCTATCTATCTATCTATCTATCTATCTATCTATCTATCTATCCATCTATAATTTCACTATCTGCCTGTCTGCGCCTCAATTCTGCCAACTATACTACTTGTATACTACAATTTACCGTACCGTGTTGGGGTCTAATTTTTCTCGGGTCTATTGACAAGTGTGCATTTTTTCCCCATTTGATGCACGGTACTTTTGTATTTATATATAATGACATATTAGGAACATGTAAGAAGGTATAAAGCAATAGTGTATAAGCTTTCCATTTCCTAAAATGCTCTTGTTTTTAGCTTTGATGACGTCGTAAACCGGAACTGTTATTTTTAACGTCTACTAAATCAGTATATAACAGTCAAACGCTTCTGAAATGTTTTTGGCTAAAGTAACTTCCGTTAAACACACTTCGGATAAGTTGCTTTCTGTCACTGGGGACCGAATAAACCATCATTGTATTAGGAATATTTATATCTATTAAAAAATGTAAATTAAAATAAATATTGCATTTATAACAACCAGGGCTGTATACAGCCCATGTATGGCTTTTGTCTGCTGTGCTGCTCCTGTCTACAGCCCATGTATGGCTTTTGTCTGCTGTGCTGCTCCTGTCTACAGCCCATGTATGGCTCTTGTCTGCTGTACACCCATACCTCGCTTTACGGCCTAGATACGTTCCACGAAATTTGGCCGCTAAGCGAAAAGCCGTATAGGGAATCAATTGTTTTAGTACAATTCCATACAAATTCAATGAGATCGGTTCCAAGTTGTTTAAATATGTAACATGGTTTATCATTCAAAATGTATTTTCTCTTTTATTTCATTTAAATTAAAGCTACATACATTTGTACATAAAATAATAACAAACTCCAACAATCAACAATAGTCTATAAACAAAAATGAAACAATTTCATGTTACATAAAATATGAATATGTATAATTATTTTTTTTAAATGAAGACAATGTAGAAATGGCAACCTGCAGATCAATGACTTCATCATTTTCCACTGGTAAGGATGGGCCTGGCTTACAGCAATTGTCCAACGTTGTTTGGCTTGCCTTCTTAACTAGTTCATTCTTCAATGATTTATAACTGCTAATTAATGACTGAGTTAATTCCATGAGAAATTGAGCACTACGTCTGACGTCAGGATCGTTTTCAAGGAGGAGGTTCCCTGTCAGCTACAAGTAGAGCAAGCACATCACGTTCGTTCAAACCTTCCAAGCCGAAATCTTCTACTAGATCCAAAATATTGTGCCTAATTTCAGGAAGAAGAATAACTTCTGTATCCAGTGCCGAACCTAGGGATTATAGGGCCCCTCATTGGAGGTCCCTGCATTTTGACATTCGACAACATGACATGAGATAATGTACTTTATATTTAATGTAAAAAAAATATTTGGGGGCCTCACAAGCTAGGCCGGGGGGACTTTTGAATTTGGACCCCCTCCCTAAGCACGCTTCTGTCTGCATCAGTATTTTTTACACATTCTGGCCATATTTTTTTTTTCATATATGATTCATTGTTGTCAATTCTAATTCCTTCCATCATTCACTGATGCTGTCAACAGTATCCTTAATGTTATAGTTTTTCCAAAATGTTTTAATTGAAGATTCACCATTGGTTTCCCTTATGCTGAGTTGTCGGAAAGTTCGGTGTAGGTAATGTGCCTTAAAAGTGCCTGTTGCACCCTTATCCATTGGTTGGATTAGTGCTGTTGTGTTTTTCGGAAGTTACTCAATCATGACATCTTCAGATAGTTCGGATAAATTAGGTAAGAGCCCTGGTGCATTATACAAGATAATCAATTTTTTTTCAGTTTTGTACAAAAGTGTTTTTTTTTCGGCCGTTATAGCGAAACATTTTAGGCCGTAAATCGAAAACGTGCCATAAATGACGAAGGCCGTTATAGCGAAATGCCGTATAAAGAGCGGCCGTATAGCGAGGTATGAGTGTACTACTCCTCTCTACAGCCCATGTATGGCTTTTGTCTACTGTACTACTCCTCTCTACAGCCAATGGAGGGCCGCACTACTCCTGTTTACTGTTACCTGTCAGTAGTCTTCTTCTGAGATCTTTTTTGAGATTTTATGTAATCCATTATATGTATGTTTCCTCCATTTTCATCAACACGTTACTTCGACTCATTGACTGCTAAATCTCTGCTGCTGTTTCAAGATTTAGGAATATTTTTGTTATATTTTTGATTTGTTTCTGTAAGTGTTGCACCATGTGCTATGTGAGGCACTGGAGGGGTTCTGTGAAAATATGTTTCCTGCAACCATAGTTCCTGCTTTTCAAAGATATATAAGAACTACTTTCTCTACTCTACTCTGCTCTACTCTACTCTACTCTACTCTACTCTACTCTACTCTACTCGACTCTACCCTAATTCTACTCCACTCTACTTTATATACTCCACTCTACTCTTCTCTAATCTAATTCTACTCAACTCTACTCTACTCTACTTCATTCTGCTAATCTACTCTACTCTAATCTGATTCTACTCCACTCTACTCTACTCTACTTCATTCTGCTAATCTACTCTACTCTAATTCTACCTCACTCTACTCTACACTACTCCATTCTACTATTCTATTCTACTCTAAGTCTACTCCACTCTACTCTACTCCATTCTACTACTCTACTCTAATTCTTCTCCATTCTACTATACTTTACTCCATTCTTATACTCTCTCTCTACTCTAATTCTACTCTTATCTTATGTAGCAGGCCACTACTACTACTCGATAAAACGGGTACCTTGCTCTGTAGATGCGGGTCATTGTAAAGAAATGAGATGAGATTCTTAGATCATATAAACCACTAATGGGACCGTTTTTATGGTGCCCGTCTTTTATCCCCACCATAGACGATAGTGCAATGTCCATGGAGGCACTACGGGAGATTTAGCGGGGACTTAGGCCTTGACCTGAAATATCCATTGGTCGTACCTGAGATCAATCCAGGAACTTTGAGGTCTTCAGTTGAGCGCATTTCCACACGACAATTTTAGGATTTTTAATATCCTGCTTTCGCCCCCACTAAAACTGAGAGGCACCACGGGAAACATGGAGGGAACTTTAACGACGTTCTAAAAATTCGTTGGTTCTCACCGGAGATCGACGTTGGGACTCTTAGGTCGACAGCCAGCTCGACAATCCGTCCCCTCTATGCCAGGTAACCCAGACTGTTTGTTTACATTCTTTTTGGTGGGTATCTGCCTATAATGCAGGTTATGCCCACTTAGCCATTGTGTATCCCCCCCCCCCCCTCACTAACTACAAGTTGCCTGCTTTGGTTCGCCCTGAGAGTTTTACTTCATCGTCATCAACTATATCTAGTTATTTTCCTCCAATCCGCCACCTTGGGAAGGCCCTCCCCACACCACCACCGAGGGAAGTTCGGCCCTGTCACTGGCAGCCACCTCACGCCCCTGCACCCATTTTTATTTTACGGCGATTCCTGACATGTCAAGACCAAAAAATCTCGCTTAACGATTTCCGCTTCGACATCTGCAATCGCCTCGCTTATTAAAATCATTTGTCAAAAATTACCAAGTGGTATGCCAGGGGCACTCAACTTTTTTTTGTAAAGGTACCGAAGATATTTGCCTCCCCCTCCCCCACACGTAAACTCGCAAATAAATACGGTTATTTTCATTATGGAATGTACTTATCTTTTTACAACGTGCTTCGGTAGTAAGTCAGACAGAAAACTGGCGATCTTTGAAGGAGACTTTGTGTTTGAGGGAGAGCCAGTGTTGTAGAGAGAGTTGGTGTTGGAGTGAAAGCCTGTGTTGTAGAGAGAGTTGGTGTTGGAGTGAAAGCCTGTGTTGTAGAGAGAGTTGGTGTTGGAGTGAAAGCCTGTGTTGTAGAGAGAGTTGGTGTTGGAGTGAAAGCCTGTGTTGTAGAGAGAGTTGGTGTTGGAGTGAAAGCCTGTGTTGTAGAGAGAGTTGGTGTTGGAGTGAAAGCCTGTGTTGTAGAGAGAGTTGGTGTTGGAGTGAAAGCCTGTGTTGTAGAGAGAGTTGGTGTTGGAGTGAAAGCCTGTGTTGTAGAGAGAGTTGGTGTTGGAGTGAAAGCCTGTGTTGTAGAGAGAGTTGGTGTTGGAGTGAAAGCCTGTGTTGTAGAGAGAGTTGGTGTTGGAGTGAAAGCCTGTGTTGTAGAGAGAGTTGGTGTTGGAGTGAAAGCCTGTGTTGTAGAGAGAGTTGGTGTTGGAGTGAAAGCCTGAGTAGTAGAGACCGTTGTAGTGTAGGTATAGTTATATTTAGGGAGTTAGTCGGAGTGTATATCAATAAGGGAATTCGCCTGTACATTTCTGTATATAAAGTTTTACTATTAACCTTTAGAAAATACACTGGACGCAGTTGTGTCTTTACTTGTAAGAGAGTCCAGAACTTGATCAGTGTAATGTAAATAACGTCGCATGCAATTTCACTCTTTAGCAAATCTTTCATTACGCACCGCCCAGCGGAAAGAGGACAAACTATTCGCACCCGTCCTTGCCTTACGACACGCACAGTGTCCGTGCAGTGGATGGGGGGGGGGGTGGCTCGTAGTTTTATACTATGGGATGTTAATATAAACAGTTTAACGACCTCATTATTTTTTCTTTGAAGTTTGTTTAAATATCCATTTCCTTGAATTTTTTTTCTCTCACAATTGTCTGCTGCAGACAATAGGTAATATGTAAGTGGAGTTAACGGTTAGTATTTAAGCTAAGACTGGAGTGGGTAGTGTGTTAGTGATGTTAATGTGTAACGTAACAGTCACTTAGGAGTTTAACGACGGTAAGGAGTGGATATGGGCCAGTTAATGAGTCGCACCACAAGTCGTTTTGTGTGTTGTATGACTGACCTGGAGGTTTGTTTGTTAAGAAGATAATGTAGTTAGACATCAATTGTAAAGTAATATTAATTTGTTACCCGGTGTACAGTACATAATTTGTTACCCGGTGTACAGTACATAATTTGTTACTCGGTGTACAGTACATAATTTGTTACCCAGTGAACAGTACATAATTTGTTACCCAGTGCATAGTACATAATTTGTTACCCAGTGAACAGTACATAATTTGTTACCCGGTGTACAGTACATAATTTGTTACCCGGTGTACAGTACATATTTTGTTACCCAGTGAACAGTACATAATTTGTTACCCGGTGTACAGTACATATTTTGTTACCCAGTGAACAGTACATAATTTGTTACCCAGTGAACAGTACATAATTTGTTACCCAGTGAACAGTACATAATTTGATACCCAGGTGGGTGGGGTCGGGGGGCAGCGGAAAGCTAGGTTGTGACCAGGATCGGGGGGCAGCGGAAAGCTAGGTTGTGACCAGGGTCGGGGGGCAGCGGAAAGCTAGGTTGTGAATAGTTTCTGCGAGTTCCAACCTGAAACTCAAATGTCAACATATGAAACAATTCTATTTCAATAAATGTTTTTTTTTTCTACAACAAATTGCATCTTTAAATTGTAATAAAATCATGAAAAAATCGGATTTGTCCGAAACCGAAAATAACCTAGCCAACTGATGAAACCTAAGATATATGCAAAGGTTTTGCAGGGCTCAGCTAGTTGCTAATAATTACGCAGCGTTATGTCAGCGTTACGTTTTGTTTAACAAACTGTATCCATCGATTATTGTGTCCATGCTTGGCACACGGTCCGACTTAAAAGACTTTCCCTTCTATGTTTATGGCTTACATTTTTCCCCACCTTAAAAGACATATTTCTACTCAAGACTTTATGGGAACAGAAGGTCGTCTGGTAAAGGGCTCGATCGTCGACCCTGCTTCGATCTCTGCTAGGGACCAATGGATCTTTTAGGTCTCGGTTTAACTCCCCGCTTTATCACCCGTGGTGCCTCCAAGGCCAATGCACTCTCGGCTATGGTGGATGATTGAAGGGCACTTCAAAAACCGTTTCATTAGCGGTTTATAGGATCTAAGAGATTTGATCTCATACTTACAAGGGACTTTACATACAGGGCGCTCGATTATGATAAAAAAATATTAACAAGTCATACGTGCTTAGTCCTAAACCATCTAAAAGTTTTTAGCGGGTTTTAGCCAGTAATGCTCTACCCTACAGCCGCATCAAAGCCGATTTAACGAGATTTAGCCAATGAATTAATACCATAAGAAACAACAAGTTAATTAAAAGCCGAATTAAGATCTACATAGAGCCGCACTCGGTTGTAAATTATGTTCGTGGCCAAGATTAATTTAGAAATGAAGGGTTGCTGATTAATTGTTCTAAACGCGCAATTAAATGCGTTGAATAGTATGCGCTAATTTTTACACGTCTGCTGTAATTTTTAGAGCTGCTGTAACAAAAAAAAAATAATCCAACCCTGTAAACAGAATTTGACAAGAAGAAATACAAATAACAAGAACATACGACGTTTATAATCTCAACCAGAGCAAGCAATGGGTCATGGGTCAATGGGTCAAATGGGTCGCAAAATTGGATGGGTCACATGGGTCATGGGTCGATGTTCCCTGACCCACGACCCATCCTAAGATCCGCCCGACCCTAAAAAAAAAAAACCCGTCGTCGCGCGATTTTTTTTTTAAATTTCAAAATGGTTTCTATGGCGACGGCCGACATCTTTAAATAACAACATTCAATGGGTCATCGGTCATGATGGGTCTGGGTCAAGAACTTGATGGGTCATATGGGTCATGGGTCAAGCTCAGTGACCCATTACTTGCTCTGATCTCAACAGCGATATGACCTTAACAATTAGATTGTCATTTTTTTACCTGTATTTTCTAAGCCCTATCAATAATAATTACTGTAATTATTTTTTTTTAAATAAGCATTCAAACAAAATATATTTTATCATTTATTTTTAATTGACCTTTAAACGTTGTGATATTTTTTAGTATCTTGTTATAAAAATTACTTAATCGCAATTTTTCCCAAAACAGCAGCACAAAGAAATCAGAAAATAGCGCGAGTTGTCGAACGTTGTTGAATGCTGAATGCGTCTTGCTTGCTTTAACGTATTCAGGAATTCCGCAAATGGAACTATTCTATCTATATATAGACTTGCGTCTTGCTACGTGGTCTCCCACATGGTTGGGCAACTAACAGAATTATATATATATATATATATATATATATATATATATATATATATATATATACTTATAAGACGCATTCGTTGTCTGTCTGTCTGTCTGTCTGTTCCCTTATAACTCAAGATCCAGACAAACAAATAACGTGAAATTTGTTACACATACACATAATTACATGGGGAAGGTTGTTGACAGGACAGGTTTCGTTTCATATCGATGGGTAGTTTAATTGTAATTAATTTTTTTTTATTTTAGTATTTTACTATATTAAAGTAATCTCGACGGCGCAATAAATTAAATTCCTCTGTGACGTCATTTCCCTATGATCGAATAGAACTTGCGCGCTGGTGCTGTATTGTGCAGACAGACAGACAGACAGACAGACAACGAATGCGTCTTATAAGTATAGAGATATCTATACTTATAAGACGCATTTGTTGTCTGTCTGTTCCCTTATAAATCAAGATCCAGAAAACCAAATAACGTGAAATTTGTTACACATACACATAATTACATGGGAAAGGTTATAGGACATGTTTCGTTTCATCTCGATGGGTAGTTTAATTGTAATTAATTATTTCAGTATTTTACTATATTAAAGTAATCTCGACGGCGCCATAGATAAAATTCCTCTGTGACGTCATTTCCCTATAATACATTTTTAAAAGAGGGGTAACTCCCGGAAACTCCAATTGTAAACATGATGAAATCAATAGTCATATCTATTTACCTATCGTTTTATGTATTCGGAAGATTAAAATTAAAGGTGCACTTTAATAAACCGAAATACGTTAATTAAAATGTTTCTGTGACATTATTAACATTATTTATTATCTCAATGGGTAGTTTAATTGTAATTAATTATTTTAGTATTTTGCGGGTGTTTTAAATGTTATTGCATTCAAATTGTATCAATGCACAGGGAATCCCCTGTATTCGCGCACCAAGTGACGGAGAAGAAAGGGTTAGGGACGGAAAAAAATAAAATATTGTTGTTTTTTTTTTCATGCTGAAATTACCCGGCTTTGGCCGGGATTAAAATAAGGTTTTCTGTTTATTTAAGAACCGTAATTTGACGTTTAATTGTACAGAGAGAGGGAGGGGGGAGAGAGATAAAGAGAGAGGTGGGGCAGGGAGGGAGAGGGAAGGAGGGGGCAGGGAGGGGGAGAGAAGGAGGGAGGGAGGGAGAGGGAGGGAGAAAGGGAGGGAAGGAAAGAGAAAGGAATGGGGGAGTAGGGAGGGAGATAGAGGGGAGGGAGGGAGATAGAGGGAAGGGGAGGGAGAGATAAAGAGAGAGGGGGAAGGGGGAGGGAGAGGAAATGAGGGAGGGAGGGGGAGGGAGAGAAAGGGAGACGGGAGAGAGAGAAAGGAGGGGGGGAGAGAAAGGGGGAGGGAAGGGAGAGAGAGGGAGATGGGAGAGTTAGGGAGGGGAAGGAGGGAGGGATAAAGGGGAGGGAGGGAAAGAGAAAGGGATAGGGAGGGGGTAGGGAAGGGGAGAGAGAGAGGGAGGGAGGGAGAGAGAGGAAGGGAGAGAGGGGGTAGGGAGAAAACAAAAAACTTTTTTTAAACCCGAGCAAAGCCGGGTACTTGCAACTAGTGTATATATATATAAATATATATATATATATATATATATATATATATATATATATATATATATATATATATATGTATATATATAATGTAGTTAAATTGTCCTAATTGAATATAAAGTCGGAATTCGATTCCGACCATGCTGACCCACTGCAACTAGAATAACATAAACAGTTATTACATATACTGAGATGAATCGTAATTACGGTCTTTAGATTAGATAGTAGTTCAGATAAAATAATACGTATGCCCGATACTAATGAATTCTAGTTATCTAATAAAACAATAGCAACCTGAGCTGTGCATTAAATCGAAAGTAAAGAATCAAATCAACAGTTTTCCAGTTTAAAATACAATCATGAAAAAAATCGGATCTGCCCGAAACCAAAAAATAACCTAGCCTACCGATCAGGCCTAAGGGAATATAACTCAATGCAAAGGTTTTGCAGGGTACGGCTAGTATTAGATAAAAACGTTACATCATATGCGAAATTAATTCTACATTGTGATTTTTTGTTTGATAGATAACGTGTGGTTGACTACCGACTATGTCGACAATATTTGTGGCCGATTGCTATCATGGACGGTGCAAACATTATTTAGAGAAAATGAAATATGAGCTAAGAAGTAATGACTTTGAAATTGGTGAAGACTTGATCTGTAAGTACCACAGTATTAAGTCATTTTAAATAAACATTAAAGATCATCTTTGAAATTATTCAGTATAGTATTCCATACTATTACTACTATTATTGTACTCTCTAAAAAAGAAAAAAAATTAATAAATATTGAAATTACGTTTCAGATGGTACAAAAGTAGCACACTTTACAAGTAACCTTCAATCGTGTACATACGTGATATTTCATTATTGTGTCTATTTTTGGAGATTAGTAAGTATAAAATGTCTTTTTTTTTCAATAAGCATAAAATGTTTTTCAGTCTTTTAAAGTGAACCACATTCAATAGCTCAGCAACTGGTGTACGCTTTATATTGAAGTACACTTTTGTTTAACTAATTTAACTTAAACATATTTTTACTTTCCAATGTCAGTACTAATAAAGAGAAGATGTATCAAATCCGGAATATATCCATCGGTTCATTATCGGGCCACAAAACCCACCAGGTTAAGTGAGTGTTTAAAAAAAAAATTCCCAAAAAACTGTCGATATTTTCCCACTTCTTGTATGCTGAAACGAAATAGGGGTGGTGGTGGTAGTGGTAGGTTCGAGTTCAGTTCAGGTAAGACAGTGGTCTATGGTAATAAGGGGTGAATGAACATTTCTACTGTTGACGGTAGCAGTTAAGAGCTCGACTGTCGACCTGACTGTCTCCGGTTTGATTCCCCAGTGAGGACCAATGGATATTTCATGCCTTGGTTAAAGATTTCGCTACATTTCTCGTGGTACCTCCATGGCCATTGCACCATCGACTATGGTGGGGATGAAAAAAGAGCACCATAAGAAACCTATTAGTGGTTTATAGGATCTAAGAGATTTCATCTCCTCCCTACAAGAGACATCACACACAGACTTAACGGTTCGGCCCCCAAATAGTTAGACACTGCCATTATTTATTGTTTTAAATATGTAGAACTATGTCAATTTTTTTTAAAATGTCAGACATGCAATATGCACTGTCAATAAAGCTAAAGCAAAACCAACAGCTTATGTCAAATAGGTCGCGAGGTGTACAAGTTTGAAAACCACTGTATTAAAGGATTTTTTTTTTTTGGGGGCTGTTGACTGCAGACAATAATACTGTCCACATTATACTACAAGAGCTAAACATTCTGTGACGTCACTGAAAAAAATATATTCACGAAAGTGTAATGCTGCACCCTATACATAATTGTTATGGCTTTGTGTAGTGCTGATATTCTTTCTCTTGTAGGTTTTAATTTAGTTGCATTCACAGACAACACAAAATGAATGAGGCAAAGTTCCACGATTCGAATGACGTTTATTATGCGATAAAAAGGTACATGAAATGAAATCAAATGCAGCAGTATTCACAAATGCCTTATAAAATATCAAAGTACTCAGCCGTCCCGTAAGATTAAAGTAGAAATACTTGGTAAACATAAACTCTTGACTTCGTACACAATATAACTTTATCTTCTCTACAAGTATACTACCGTTCCGAAAGATTGAAGAAGATATACTTGAACGTCTGATTGTTGTCCAGTCTCTAGTCCGTCTGACGAAGAGCTGACTTATATA
The DNA here is from genome assembly GCA_021962125.1 of Bulinus truncatus. Lineage (NCBI taxonomy): Eukaryota > Metazoa > Mollusca > Gastropoda > Planorbidae > Bulinus > Bulinus truncatus. The sequence goes on along the minus strand of JAGDYQ010000031.1, from coordinate 3,867,068 downwards.
TATATATATTATATATATATATATATATATATAGATATATAGAGTGGATTAAGCAATCCCATGATTCTAAGGCTCCAACTCTTCTTATTGGTCCTTCTACCCCCCTTTTAACTCATTTCCATAATTATGACTCTTTATCCAGCCTAGTGATTGGTGCAGTCAAATACCCATTCTAAGGTTAGCATCCCTTTGTTACCTGCAACTAAGTTTACTGTTACCTGCGGTTAAGGTCACTGAGTTGTATCAACTTGATATATAGAAAGTTTGTTGTCCTGATTTGGATTAAGAGACAGTAGTACTCCCCCTTGACACCTGAGAAAGGCTAATGTCTTTTGGATCTAACTTACCCTACTTGGGTCACTGGAAATTTTATAGAATCTGACTTTTACTGTTAACCTTACTCTACCAAACAAAGATCTAACCCTGAACTTTTAATTTAATTAGTTTATTTAAATAATTATGCACAAGGCGCAGAGCTAGACGGGTCGCCGAAATAGTAATCTTGAAAACAATGTTCAGATTTTAAACCAGACAAGGGCAATCTCCTTTGACCCGCAGTACACTCCCCTTCGTTCATTTACATTGATAACATTTACATTTATGTTAGCTCACATAAAGTATTATAAACACTCAAGTGATCTGCTCACGGTCCAGCCCTTCAATAAAATCTATTGTGGCCCATCAGTTGTTATAAAGTTACATCTGTGATCTGCGATTTTGCAAAATGTCCATACGATGAAAAAAAAAGTTGTCAGTTGTACATGTAACATTGAAAAGTCACACAAACTCTAGATATGGACATCAAGAGTAGCTGCACTGAATACATTGAAATAACAAAAGAGGTCTACTTCAAGATATGCCACAGTATGCGGGATGTTATTTTTATAATAAATATTAAGCGGCCAAACCGCTACTTTAAATTAATTTCTCATTTATGTGTAGGATTAAGCTCAAATATTGGTCAATATTATTGTCATTGATTGCTTAAATCAGCAAGTCACTGCAAAGTACAGACATATCCAGCAACTCTAGAGCAATCATGCTTGAAGTTTATAAATAGCCGTTCAGAGAATGCAGAATGCTGAAATAAAACCATGGCAAGGGCTACAGACAATGATAAAAGATGGATGTTCCAGAGCTATTTTTAGAGAAGAGCGAGAGACGTTTGAAGAAACTACATACTAAACAGTTCATAGAGAAAGGATTCGGTATTTTACATCGAAGGGGTCGGGGGCACCAAAAAAAAACTCACACAGTCTCGCCTCAATAGCTACGGACTGGGCTTTCATGTAGTGCCATTGTAACGTAGATTGTGAATGTTTCAGTCAGGCTGAGAGAAATAATACTGCGAAGGGTGTTAGTTGCGAGTTAACTTTGATTGTAGGAACATTTGAAACAGGTCATTCGTTGAGGTTCTAAAAGACTTGAATAGGTTTGTGTGTAATCCTTCTCCAACTTGGATACATATAGAAAAATGCAAACTAAACATTTCTTATGATTTACAATGATTGAGTGAATAACAGAGTGAACATAGCCAGTAACTTTTCTTTCTGCTTTCAGTCAAAATTCTGTTAATATTGACATGTCGTTGTACTGTTGAGAATCTCGCTTTGAAAAATAATACATTCGCCGATGAACAGATTTACCAAGTATTTATTAAAAAAGAAAAAAAAGAACTTGATAAACACTTTATATTAAAGATTGCCTCAGAACTGTCAGACGTTGTTCTGAATTATTTAATTAAATTTCTTGTTTTTTTTTTCTCTCACTTTTTTTGGGGCAATTTTTAGCGCCGACACCGACACAAACTCCGGACAAACTTCAAATGCCAACACTGGGCAGAGTACAAATACCGACACCGACTCCCCAGCCCTGATATGTATTACGCCTGAATCTCCTTTTTGAATGAAATAGGAAGTAATAATGGTTAGCTATTGACAAATATTGGAAATTATTTTATTTAACCCTTTTTTTAAAAAGTATTTCTTGTTTGCATTTTTTAAATCATATATTTTAAAATTAAATCATAATTTATTTTATTGAATTTAAATAGAAGCTGTTTGGTTTTTAATTTAGTTTAAAGTTTAAATTTTAATACGAGACTAATACATATATTGAGCTACATATTACGTCTGCCACCAATCTCGCTGTATTTTTATTGGAGGGCTCTGGGAGGGGGCTTACATCTAGTGGTGTAGCTAGAGTAAACGTCACCCGGGGCGGTCCATTCAAATGTCATCCCAGTGACCCCACACGACCCTATGCTGAATGGTTAGGTGTAGCTAAATTTTCATGCATACTCTACCTCTAGGCTCTAATTTACTCTACTGACCGGTACGTTACTGCTTACATGTATGATCCAAGACAAAATCCGAATCTAATACCACAAAACAAATAGTTCAAATCTAAAGATTTAAAAAATGCTACTGTTCACTTTCAAAACATCTAATTACAAAATATGACAATGCACAGCCCAAAAGAATGTCCTTTGACACTATAGTCTAGAAGGAATGTCTTCTTGTTTTCATTGCGGCAAACAGGTCAATAACATCACCCAAATCTATTTGTCTTGTCAGCTCATGTTCAATGGACAGAACGGACAGATCCGACAATCTCGACTGGCTCATGGTTGACCGGAGGTAATTTTTAATAGGTTTCATTTTGGAGAAACTTCTTTCACACGATGCCACAGAAACATATATTGTCAGAAAGAATCTTAGAGTCAGCGTAAGAAATATGGCAATGATTAAAAAAAGTCCCACTTGATGATAAACCGTAGGAGTTGCAGTACAGTCCAGTGCTTGGCTTCCTCCAAGTTTATTTCGGCTGCTTGTAGGTGTCGCCATAAACGTGGAATTTCTAGACAAAGGTCTTCTTCAGACATCTCATCATACACGGTTGTGAACTTGGCACAAATCATATGGTCTGGCTGAACCTCAGAAAAAATCAGCAAAATGTCATTCATTGCCTTTCCTCTCGTATCTAACTTCAAATGAAAACGGTCCAGACACTCTAACTCTGCTCTCTTGGTCTTCTGCGGCAATGACAATCCAGCTTCTCTTGCCTCTTCTCCTGATAATCTTCTCTTTCTTTTGACTCTCATCTCTGTAGAGATGTCAAGTTCTTCTGGACAGCATTGTCAACAACCTTCGTACGCTGCTCTTCCAAAAAGACGTTGAGAGCCCTTAGTTTGGTTACAGCCATGTTCACAGTAATACCTGGTGTTTGCATGCAACTCTGTGCTAAGTCGACTTCTCGTAAAACATCACCCCAGAAAAATAAGAACGAAATGAAAGAAAAGTCGCATATAGCTGGCAACACAATGTGCGCAGCGCCTCTTGTCTCGACGCTTTCTTCGACATCACACAGAGCTTCAATGGCTTCCACAAACTGGTAAAGCGTCTGTATCACTTGCTTCACTGCATCAGCATGTGCACTCCAGCGAGTTGTGGGCAGTCTCTTCACTATTAGACATGTGTATTTCACTAGCACATCGACAGAGCAAAAAAAAGCGTACAGCGTCTCAAGACTTCCAAAAAACGTGACACAAGACGGATTGCTAGCAAACGAATGTTTGCCACAAAGGTTCAAAGAATGATTGGAATAAGGTACAAAAATTGGCTTCGGATTAGTGTCTTTGATCTTTTGTTGCACATCACCGTGGATTCCAGCCATGCTTGCTGCATTATCCTACCCTTGACCACGACATAACTGAATATCCAGTCCTTCATTTTCTAGTTTCTCGAGGATGTTAGTTACATCATCCTCGCACTACGCAAAACAAGATCATCGCTGAGTCTCTAGATTGGCTGCCAACTGTCAGTATTTGTGAAAATTGTTTATATTATTCCGTTTTTTTTTTTCAATCTTTGAACAATTTTTGTTTTCTATAAAAAGTGTATAATTTTTTCGTAATTTAAACAACCTAATTAATAATAAAAAAAAAGGTTAAAATGATAAGTTTGTCACAATGATAGCACATTGATTTCCAGAGTAACGCCGAGTTAAAAAGCTTCGCACGCATCACAAATTCTACAACTTCGTGCGTAAATAAAAGGCTGAAATTTCGTAGGCTCTTTCCTTACAGTTTACTTAAAAAATTTCAAAAAGTTTCACTTAATAATTTCTGTCCGTAACTGTCCTAACGGTCGCCTAATACTCGCCAGTTTAACTTTCCTATGTTTGGTCCAAAGGTGCGGTTGTTTAACGGAAGATGCTTTTTTTAATTGTACAATTATTTTATTCTTTACGTAATTTAGACATCGTTGAACATCGTTCAAGCCTTTTTTTCAATGAAATTAAAATATCTATCGTTTCATTTAAATTATTAAAGCTATTATGGAATTATTTTAGAGTTTACTACACCAAAGCTAACTATTAAGTTGATGATGCATGAAATGATCAATTGTTGCTTTGTACAAAAATGACCAAATATTTTACGTCTTTGAAACAAACGCCAATGCATTATTTAAGTAGAGGAAACTTCGATTTATAATGAATTTTTTAAACACTGAAATTTTATTTTTTATTAATTTTTTTGTAAACACTTTTTCAAGATAAAAATAACTAAATAAGTAAAGAATTAATACAACAGTATTCCAGTTTAAAATACAATAATAAAAAAATCGGATCTGCCCGAAACCAAAAAATAACCTAGCCTACCGATCAAGCCTAAGGGGATATAACTCTATGCCAAGGTTTTGCAGGGTACAGCTGGAATCATTTAATTTATATCTTCATACCAACAGTCTATCAGTCTGTCTGTCTATCAGTTTTCTGTCTATCAGTCTGTCTGTCTATCAGTCAGTCTGTCTAACAGTCTGTCTGTCTATCAGTCTGCTCCAATGTGGAACCCAATGTGCCCCGAGACTCACAAAATTTGCCCGACTCTGCTTCAGCTTAACCTTATCAATTATACAGACTTAAAATGAGAACGCATTTTTTAAAACGTTTAATTAAAATTGCCAGCAATGTAAATGTCTGCTAACATACAATATCAACACATGTCTGCTAGAATACAATACCACCAAATATCTGCTAGAATACAATATCACCAAATGTCAGCTAACATACAATATCACCAAATGTCAGCTAACATACAATATCACCAAATGTCAGCTAAAATACAATATTATCAAATGTCAGTAATCATACAATATCACCAAATTTCAGCTAACATACAATGTCGCCAAATGTCAGCTAACATACAATATCACCAAATGTCAGCTAACATACAATATCACCAAATGTCAGCTAAAATACAATATTACCAAATGTCAGTTAACATACAATATCACCAAATGTCAGCTAAAATACAATATCACCAAATGTCAGCTAAAATACAATATCACCAAATGTCAGCTAACATACAATATCACCAAATGTCAGCTAAAATACAATATCACCAAATGTCAGCTAAAATACAATATCACCAAATGTCAGCTAACATACAATATCACCAAATGTCAGCTAACATACAATATCACCAAATGTCAGCTAAAATACAATATTACCAAATGTCAGTTAACATACAATATCACCAAATGTCTGCTAACAATATCACCAAGAAGATCATTATCTGAAAATGTTATTCCTATCAGATTAATAATCCAGACGTCAGGGAGTCGATTGATAAACAATCTGAAAAAATTCTTTGTGTCCACTTTGGATTATCGCAGACACAAGATTATTCAGACGAAGAGGATGATCAAAGTGGGGTTGACAAAAAATGTAAACATTTTTTTAACCAATTTAATGTACACTACGTTTCTGAAGAAAAATTAGGGGACTTTGTGAAAAACATTAACTTCCCCAAAGCGAAAAAAAAAAAAGTGCTGAAATAAAGAGACAAAGTAAAGCTGATAATGTCGGAATTCTACAACCTAAACTTCCACCAAGATCTATAACTAAAGACATTCTGCTCGCCAGCTGCAATAACTTGTACGTTAATTCACAAATCTCAGAGAAAGGAATCATCAATAAATTGAAGCAGCTACAGGAGGAAGTAAAGGATGAGACAAATGAAGAAAGTAACACATTTTATCTGAGTGCATCTGGGAAAAAAAAAATTTTTGGCCGACATGTTTATCATAACCACGAAGGTGTCAATCTGATGGACAGTGAGTAGCATTTATTCTTTTAGCTCTTTTTGTTCATTTAGTTAATTTAGCTCATCTAGTTAATTTGGTTCATGTGGTTCATTTAGTTCATATATATAAAATTCTTAAATGTGAATGGTAATTGTCATGGGTACTTTTTCTTCTAGTATTATTTATTATTATTTTTTCTGTGCTGTGGATCTTCTGGGAAGGTATATATCTTATAGTATTGTCAGTCTCTTCGGGAATTTATTCTTTAAGTGTCCACAGACATATGTGTGAGACGTAACACATATACTATAGTATAAAAATCACTGAATAGACAGTTGACTAAAATATATATTTTTATTTATATGTTATATTCTTAATTCCAGCATTAGTAGATATAGCAATACATTTGTAATACAGACAATACTGTAGAGTAAATGATATATTGAGATTTACAAAAATAATATCTTGTCTGTCGAATTACGTCCTTCCCTATAGAATCTCTGTGGTCGTGTGTCTTTTCTATCGTCTGCTAAATCTACTCCATAAAGTGGCCAGTTAATTATATTAATTTAAATGTCGAGGCCAAATATAATTATTACAGTAATACATATAATCATTTGTTGTACCCTATTTTTTCTACTCAGTTATCAGTATATTACTTACTGTAGTGTACACATTAAAATAATGTTTTGTTTACAAACATATATTTATGTTTGCTTTATCCCTTTCCCCCCGAGGCAATTTATGTCATTTTTAAATTGTTCCTACAGTTTCTGAAGTATCTTCATTCAATGAGATTAAAGACATCCTAAATGTTGTATTGAGAAACAATGAGAAACTACTTATAAACCTGAAATTCCTCACGTTTAAGGTAATTCAGACACAGATTATTATTTTTCATAACTTTTGTTTATAGCTGATTTTAGAATGAGTTTGTCAGAAATCTCACCCTTTTAAAACATACATACATACATACAAACATACATACAGACATACAAACATAAATACAGACAGACATACAAACATACAAACAGACAGACATACAAACATACATACAGACAGACATACAAAATACATACAGACATTTTGTGAGAAATTTCAGAACAAGTACAAATTACTTGTGAACCTAAATAGCTCTGAAACCTCTCTTTGGGGCACACAAATCAACAAAAAAAAAATAAACAAAACAAAAAACGAACAAACAATAAAGTCCATTTATGTTGTTGACACAAATAGTTTGTTGCTATATTACAAGAGGTTGTGTGTCGCTGTATGTCTGTATGTTGGCTGTATGGATGTTTGTATGTCTGTCTGTATGTATGTATGTATGTCAGCATGTATGTTTGTATGTATGTATGCATCTATGTCTGTCTGTATGTGTGTTTGAATGTTTGTATGTCTGTATGTTTGTATGTATGTATGTATGTATGAATGTATGTATGTGTGTATGTTTGTATGTTTGTATGTTTGTATGCATGTTTTATGTCTGTATGTATGTTTGTATGCATGTTTGTATGTTTATTTGTATGTTTGTATGCATGTATGTATGTATGTATGTCTGTATTTTTGTATGTATGTCTGTATGTATGTTTGTATGTATGTTTAGTTGTTCAGCATAAAATACACATTGTTAAACAAAAATCTATGCATAGCTTGTAAATATTAACTGTAGACTTTTTTTTTCCTAAAAATTACAGACATTAATGATAATTTTTTTTTAATATATTTAACATTATGCAAAGAAGTTCTATCGTACTGAACATTCAAAACATTGACAAATTACTAAATCTGATAAGAACATTTTAATAAAAGCTGATTTAAGTATAAATGTTTTGTTTGTAGAGGTCTAAATGATGTAGTGTGTATTAATACAATTCCGGACTATTCGGATGTTGGTTTATTAGACTTGCCCATCAACTAAATGGGAGCAGTCGAGAGTAACTGAACATCTAAATAATAGAACAATTTGAGTAAATACACACTCTGTCCACTAAATCAATGTGCAGGTTTTGCCGGAGCTATCATCTTCCAACTGTGTTCATGGGCTGACGACTTTATCAACATGTGATTATCCAACATTGCAGTCTGAATGTCTTGACATACTGGAGCTAATTGTCTTCAATGGAAAAGTGTCTGTCATTCATTTAGATGATCACAAACTGGTAGGTAGACTTGATTTCAATTTATACAGATGTTTAAATTAAAGATTTGCAGATGATACCACGGTACAATCCAACTGATAGTAGTGAGTGATAATCCTAAAGGGGTTTTAACGCCTACCTATAATAATTTAGGTTAATTCTAATATGAATTTTTAAGCGGACATTTTTTCATTGTATTTTTTTTTTAAAGAGTAGATATATTAAGTTGGTATTTAACTAGTAATTTAAAACAAAATTAATTAGTAATCAAGTAGTAATAATAATTTCCCACAAATAGTAATTCAAGCATTTAATTCAAATCAAACAAACAAAAGAACTAAAAATATCTTAAATAGTTGTTGTAGGCCAAACCCAGTGATCTAACATAATGATCAGCAACCCCCGGGCAGCGGAGCAGTACCGGTCCCTGGAATAAATGTTAGCAAGTATACTAATAATATTAGAATTTTTTTTTCTTCTAATAGGGTAACTGCCTAGAGATTTTAATGGAGTACATAGTTCACGTCAGGTAATTTACTTCATTTAAACAATGTTTTTTGTTAATGAATTTTCCAAACATTATAAAAAGGGCGTGAATATCACAGCGAATAATTTACTTCATTTAAACAATGTTTTTTGTTAATGAATTTTCCAAACATTATAAAAAGGCGTGAATATCACAGCCAATAATTTACTTCATTTAAACAATGTTTTTTGTTAATGAATTTTCCAAACATTATAAAAAGGCCATGAATATCACAGGCAATAATTTACTTACTAGATGTGATGTAATGCATTTTTTGTTTATTTATTTTGAAGTCATTACTTAGAAATTTAAAAAAAGACAACTATGTAACTGTTTTTAATCTCATTGATTGAATTATTCTAATTTCACAGCTTTACCCATAAAGATGACCCAGTATTGTCTATCTTGATTGAAAGGAAATGTCTCTTGTTTATCATGTTACAAGGGGAAGTCATCTCTAGATGTCACGATGACACGGACTTCGAGAGATGCAAAGGGATGAATAAAAAACTCAAGTAATCATTACAAATACTTTGAAATTGAGTTAATTATTCATACTTATAGGGGACGTCGAAATAATTTCTGGGCCCCCCCTGTTGCAAACTATCAAACTATTGTTATAGCCTTGAGTTAAATAACCACACAATTAAATAATATGGATATATACGTTATATATATATATATATATATATTTATTTATATATATATATATATATATAAATAAATAAATATATATATATATATATATATATATATATATTTATTTATTTATATATATATATATATATATATATATATATATATATAATAAATAAATATATATATATATATATTACGTAAACTTATCAATATTATATAATTGTGTGGTTATTTAAATCAAGGCTATAACAATAGTTTGATAAGTGTATATATATATATATATATATATATATATATATATAAATATATATATATATATAAATATATATATATAAATACACTAGTTGTGATATTTTCTAAAGGAGAAGAAAGGGATGAGAGAAATACATCAATATGTTAAAAAATAAATTGTGGGACGGAAAAATCCGATTTTCTGTAACATGTCACACTTACAATTTTAAATGTTAAAAACACATTTATGGGTACATTAACCCCCCCCCCCCACACACACACACCCGCCCCTTCATCACACAATTTGTTGTATACATTTAAACGGGGTTTGTTGGTGGGGGGAATGACTCACTGTCCCAAATGTGCTATTTATAGATTTTCGGACAAATACACTGAAAGACAGGTAGTGAGAATATGCATTTTATGTATGTTTGAAAACCTTTTTTTTTTTAGAATTTTAAGAGAATGAAATAATATGAAACTTTTTTTTTTTAGCAAAATGAACACATACATGCATACAAATCTAGAGTTTCCCAATAAAAATTTATAAGCGAAATAAATGTATTAAAAATGTAATTTACTACTAGTTCTATGTTTAAAAAAAAAGTATTTAAGGGCTTATATCCCGTCAGGCCCGTAACGTGCGGGGGTCTGGGGGCCGGGACCCCTGCGTTTTGTTTGGCCCTTTCTGCTAGGTTGCTCTAATTTGTAACATTTATTTTCTGCCCCCCCCCCCAGTTATTGGCACGGCCCCTGCTGTAGAATGCTCGGCCCCTGCTGTGGAATGCCTTGCCACTGCTGTAGAATGTCTGGCACTGCTGTAGAATGCCTGGCCCCTGCTGTAGAATGTCTGGCACTGCTGTAGAATGCCCGGTCCCTGCTGTAGAATGTCTGGCCCCTGCTGTAGAATGCCTGGCCCCTGCTGTAGAATGTCTGGCACTACTGTAGAATGTCTGGCACTGCTGTAGAATGGCTGGCACTGCTGTAGAATGCCCGGGCACTGCTGTAGAATGTCTGGCCCCTGCTGTAGAATGTCTGGCCCCTGCTGTAGAATGCCTGGCCCCTGCTGTAGAATGCCCGGCCCCTGCTGTAGAATGCCTGGCCCCTGCTGTAGAATGCCCGGCCCCTGCTGTAGAATTTTCACGCTACGGGGCTGTGTCCCTTCCTTCCCCAGTTTTAAAAGCAACGAGTAACTTTACTTCAACGGTGCAATGATTTTGTATGCAAATGTAGATGCTTTTTTTTTATTGAGACTGAAACAACTTAAACAAAAATAGATTAGATAGGACTTACTATACCTTTTACAACAATTTTATATCGAAAATTCTCCTTGCTTTTTAAAAATTATAACAAACTGTTTTTTTTTAAAGAAGCCATTGCTATTTTCAAAGTTTTACAAATAGATGATGACGTAACATATTACAACAGACAATGAGAATGTGAGATACTATTTCTTTAGAGAGTATGGCCTAAGAGGATGACGCAATTAGTTTGAATCAACTAAGGGAACTTATCAGTTGAAGTATTAATCAGATTGTGCGTAAGATATAATGAGGTTAACATTTAATTACAAAAGGGATTTGTTGTTATAAAGAAATGTGCGGTATATTTCTAATTGATGAGAGTAGTTGATGATTCCAGGTGAGTAAAGCTGTTCTAAAAACACTCCTCCCGTTACAATAACAACAAAACAAGCAATTAAGCCTGTTCCATTCTGGACACAGGAGGTGTTAGAGCATTTTCGTATTATGTATCAGTACATATGCTATCTTTCAGTAAATATTTGTAAATTTTGGAAATGTTTATAAATTCAATTGTGTAATGCATATATCTGTAAAAAAAATTATAAAGACGTTTCTTTATATTTGAAAAAAAATTATTGTCTCTTAAATCTAACTACAAGTGGTTTGTGGTTACTGAAATAGGACTCATAATTGAAAACATTCGATAGTCATTTAATCGTCCGAAAACTCCGTCAATTGTTGCATAGCTCTGATAATTTCAATTAAACTCAGAACACAAGCTTACTATTTCATTTGATGAGTTTCTTAATAAATCTTGGTGAACTACGTGCTGCAGTATTTCGCACCAAATGAATGGGTTATTGAACGTACAAGGTGTATATATAATATATAAGCCCCTTAGGAGCCCTGAAGCCCGGCCCTCAGAGATTCTGTCGCAAAATGAACTTTTGATGTACACATGGCAGGCCAAGACCTACAAAATGATATATACATCATGGGTCTAGGACTTATGGTTGTTGAGATCTAGGGTTATGACAGAGAGACAGACAGACAGACAAAACGGGGACAATAGAGCATTTTTTTTCGAAAATGCTCTAAAAATTCAGTATACAGGCAATAATGTATTTAGTTTCGTCAATAGTTTAAGTTGGTTTTCACATCACCTCTTGACTACTTTAGCATATTTTCCTTGCCTGCCTGCCCCCTTGCGGTGCACTGTATATTAAATGATAGTTCTTCTAACTCTTTTTCCCATCAGGTCACTAATAAATAAGAAAGTAGTGAACAAAAGAATGTTGGATACAATAGCCAGACTGGAGAAATTTCTGAACTTGTCTATTAAGGAATTAAAGACAATCGTCAAACATGCTAAAGATCTGAACACGGACAATTCAACTAAAAAATTGTGCAAATACAATGAAGAGATTCAATTTTACCTTTTAATTGAATTAATAAAACAGGTTTGATTAACTGTGAATTAACAATTATATTATAGTAATAATACTAATATATATCCATCCATCCGTCCATCCATCCACCCATTTATTCATCCATCCGTCCACCCACCCATCCATCCATCCACCCATCTATTCATCCATCCGTCCACCCACCCATCCATCCGTCCATCCATCCATCCATCCATCCTTCCATCCGTCCACCCACCCACCCATCCATCCATCCATCCATTCGTCCACCCATCCATCCATCCATCCGTCCACCCATCCATCCATCATCTATCTATCTATCTATCTATCTATCTATCTATCTATCTATCTATCTATCTATCTATCTATCTATCTATCTATCTATCTATCTATCTATCTATCTATCTATCTATCTATCTATCTATCTATCTATCTATCTATCTATCTATCTATCTATCTATCTATCTATCTATCTATCTATCTATCTATCTATCTATCTATCTATCTAATATGTTTATTTAAAAAGAAAACATTCGTTGCTGGCTCCCAAATTTATTATATCATTTGTAATTGTCACTTAAATTGATACTTAAGACTTTTTCAAAACGTAAAACTTAAATAGGCCAAAATAATAATTAATAGCCATATTTCTAAAAATAATTACAATTGAATGGAACTCAACGAGCTGTTATTTATTATTTTTGTGAACTTTTGAGTCAATGAGTCTGTATTTCATGTAACGGTTTTAGTACAATACTATTCGGACGGTTGACATTAACAATTTCAACGAACAGCCCACCAGTGATCCATAAGAATACACCTTGTTTATTAGTTTTAAATCACGTGATAATATACTACAGATGTACATGCATATTGCTACAAGTTAATTGAAAATGGGGAGATGCCCAATTAGCTCATTGTATTCACCTTTCATTTTCGTTGGCTGCTTTTTAGACACAAACTCAATAACCAATGGAAGAAGATGCGTTGTTAACATACTGTTTACATCTATTTACACAATAACGTAGTAAGTCCATAAATGAAAATCTCTATGAAGGTACACAGTAATTCAACTAATCAAGTGGTATTTATATTACTAACGTCCGCATCTGTATTACTCTAATTACGTCACAGTCAACTGGCTTATTGTGCTTTCTATTTTATTCTATTTTTTCCATTTTGAATTCAGCTATTCAAGACAGCCAAAGAAACAGTATTGCCCATCCTAGAAGAATGTTTACAACAATCTGGAAGGTTTCTCAGACCCCGAAGCAGCTGTTCCCCCTTTGGTGTTCAATTAATACAGAGAGGACTGGGTCAATTTGTACAATACATGGCCAGTAAGTGTTTACAATACATGGCCAGTAAGTGTTTACTATACATGGCCAGTAAGTGTTTACAATACATGGCCAGTAAGTGTTTACAATACATGGCCAGTAAGTGTTTACAATACATGGCCAGTAAGTGAACAAAGAAAAAACAACTAAAATAAATCTTCGTCTCCAAAATCTTTACAAAAAAAAAAAATTGACATCGGCAGCAAATACAGAGTAAAGCAGACAACATAGACAGCCATAAAGCAGTCAACAGTGATATTTTTTCAGTTGGTAAGATCAGTTTCCAGAAGATCTTGATCTGGATCGTGTCTTACAGTCTAGTGATTATCTCTGAGGTTAGGGTTAGGATCAATTTTCTCCCAGTTAGCTTAAAGTTATAAATAGAAGACTTTTTCCCTCTAAAGATTGAGTAGATTCTTGAACAAGTTTTACCCTCTAAAAAGTCCATTTAATTTGCTGCATGATATTTTTCAAGACAGTGTTCTATTTAGTTCTTAAAACAAGGCATCACTTGAAGTGACATTTCGGAATCAGTTCATTATTGTAACTTATTTTGTTGTATCCCAAATATCGTTAACACAATGTTTGATTCAGAAGCATTACAGTTAAGGTATTCTAAAAAAAGGTATTAGTTTGATGTATGGGCTTTTTGTACTCGTGCGCTTTTGCCATATTTTTTTCTACACTCAGTATAAAATGTAAACTTTCATGGACGTCTTCCAAAAGCTAAACATGTTATGACTTATTTTACAGAACATTTAAATCATGCTGATCTTAATGAACTGTGTTCCGCTGTATTGACGGTGCTTCAGACATCCCAGAAAATGGATGAGAGAACTTTCCAGGATGTAAGTACTTTGTAGACCTTCATTAATTGATATAGATTTACCTTCATATTTTACAAAGACAACAGCTGAAAGTTCACTGTCCATTAGAAACTAATAGTTTTCTGTCTGTCTGTCCGTCTCTCTCTCTCTCTCTCTCTCTCTCTCATGATAGTGTTTTGGTTTATTTGAAATTATGCAGGCATTTATAATATATAATAATTGAGCAGTGTGTGTTATTTGTTCCACCAATAGTATTTGATAAAGTAATCACGTGACCAGAAAAAACAAAAATTCAAAATGGCGTCTTGCCCGCGTCCTCGATTCGATATTTCTTTTTGAAAAATCTACAGTTTTAAATAATTTCTGTGGTTTTTTATTATGAAATGAAAAAGTCCCAGATATTAAATAATAATAATAATATATAATATCATTCAAATTTTTTTAGTTATTATTACAACTGATAGCATTTTAACTTCGTCAAACGTAAACAATAAGACAATACCAAGCGCGTTCGTAAATAGCAAAGTCAATATAATCGAGCAATTTTTTTTTAAATAGCACATTAAAAGTGTAACTCACATCGTGTGACGTGGTGGCTGAATGGATAATCAGCTTGGTATTTATTTTGTTTTATTCTGACTATCTAGGTTCGATTCCTCTCAGGGACATATTTTTTTAGAATGTATCCTTTTAGCTGTTTTAATGAAAAGTAACTAATTAGATCTCTTTGACATTTTTTTAATTGAAATAATTTATCATTTAGGATGTTGTAAGAAAAAGAAAAAATTACTAATTAGATTTTTTATTATTTCATAACTTAAAAACAAAAAAAAAGAATATTTTGAAAATATATATCAAAGCTGAACACAGAGGCGTACCTAGGGTGGGGTTAGGGGGGTTCAAATCGAAAATCCCGCCGGGCCCCAGCTTGAGGGGAGCCCCCCAACATTATTTTTTTACATTAAATAGTAATACATAGTCTCATGTCATGGTATCGAACGTCAAAATGCAGGGACCCCTAAAGAGGCCAAGCCCCCGGGCCTCCAAATCCCTAGGTTCAGCACTAGCTTTACAATAGTCTATCTCTATGCAAAGGCTTAGCAGGGTAAAGCTTCCGACCTAACCGATCACGTGACTTGCTTTCGACCCGGCAGAGGATAAACACCACGAAATATAGTCGCAAAAACACTTATTTAATAAAATGGTATTTTAAAGAAAATATTTAATAATATGGTATTTTTAAGTAAATATTGAATAAATTGGTATTTTATAGTAAATATTAAATAAATTGGTATTTTAAAGTATATATTGAATAAAATGAGGAAACAAAAAACTTAATTTAAACGTTAGTGTAGAGTACGAAGGATTGGTGCAGATATTCATAAATCTATTTTTATTAATCTTGAGTTTGCGCACCGCACTTTTCAAAATACTATGAATTATGTTTATGTGTAATATTAACTATGTGACGTATTGGTTGCTATTTGACGTCACATGAATTTTTCCTTACTTGGAGACAAGCTTTATTGAGAGAGATATATTTTGGTCGTGGTAGAAGTAAGTTACGTTTTAGATGCAGTGCTAGTAAGTCAGACTTTGATCTAGAGCCATGAAGTTGTAGTGTTAGTTGATAGTCTTTAATGCCTTTAAAGAAGGTCAATTCGTATTTGACATAATGTTTTCAATAGGTGCATTTCATATAATATCTTCAATGTCTTTGTTATAATGTAATAAATAATGAATCAGCAACCGGCCTTGTTTGCTTTATGAAGAAGTGGTGTAAGATTGAGCATTGTCTTTGAGCTACCACAACGCCTCCAGTACAAGTACATCACAATGAAATACTATAAACCATAATACCTTCACAGTTAGTGATTCTATCAGTAAGCAGACTGTTTGTAGTTTGAGTTGCCAATCATCACTCGCTCACAACTATTGTTTTGTGGTTGTTGACAGCTGAGTTTAATTGGTTGTTGACAGCTGAGTTTAATTCGTTGTTGACAGCTGAGTTTAATTGTATTGAAAAAATGGACGAGCCTTGCTGTTCAAAAAATGGCCGTCTGTCATCTATTGTGATTATGTATCAAGATATATTGGGAAGGCTTTTTTGTTTTTGTGTCCACACTACTTCAAAATTTTTTTCTAAAAAATAGAAAAGTCCACTCGTCGTTCGACGGGCTTAAATACTAGTATATTTATAACTTAAAGGAGATTTCTGTTACACTTTTAAATTAAAGCCATTAAATTTAATTTAAATCTGAAAGGTGCTACACAGTTTAAGACCAATGCAAGTCTGCCCTGTCAAGTATATCAGGGAACATATTTTAAAACTTGTATATGTGGAATCAGGACATATGCTCAGAGTGATACCCGAGCTGGTTCAAATTGTTGAGAAAATGTGGTTTCCCATTTTCCTAATTGACCTAACTAAACAAAAGGTAAGTTAACTTAAAAACAGGTGACTTCATTTTATGCTAACAATGTTTACCTTTTTGAACATACGCCATTTTTATTGAAAGTGTATCAGCCCTAAGGTTTACGTCGTTTTATAACGGATATATAGAAGGCAGTGGCGAAGCGAGGTTAACTCGAGCCCGGAGCACAATACCTTTTTAGCGCAACCCCCATTTCAAAAAACATATAATATTATATGTAAAATATACCGTCTGGGGCTCAGGGGTATGATGACCCCCCCTTGCACCCCCCTCAATACGCAACTGATGTGTCCGGTTTTTATATAAATTTCTAGATGGGTGGTACTTTATGTTGTTCAAAGATTGAAAGCCATTAGGTTGGTGATCATAATAGTGTCAAACACTACTGGTTTAACCTCGGATGGTCGTGGGGTAAAACGTCCAGCTGTCGACCTGAGGGTCCCTGGTTCGATCTTCGTTGGGAACCAATTGATATTCCAGGTCATGGTTGAAGTCTCCACTATGTCTCCCGTGGTGCCTCCATGGTCATCGCACTATCGGCTATGGTGGATATGAAAAAAGAGTACTGCAAAAAGAAAAATCCCATTTGCGGTTTAAAGATCTAAGAGATTTCATCTCATCCTTACATGGACTCACACAATGAATTGAACTATGAACCATACAAGCACGTACATAGAGCATCAATGGTCATACCAAACACACAATTACATGGCCCAATTTATCATTTCAATTTAAAATTAATAACTGATTCCGTTAAAACTATTCTGAAGGCAGTGACGTAGTGAGGGGTGGGCAAGGGGGCACCATGCCCGGGCGCTGCTAACAAAGGGGAGCCAAATGGTCCGCAAAACATATAATATTACATTGTTTTTGAATGGGAGGGGACGCTAAAAAGGTATTGTTCCCCGGGCGCGTGTTAAGTTCACTACGCTACTGTCTGAAGGGTATAACTCCAGTCCAATAATTCGTTAGAATGGTTTATATTGATAAAAGCGTGCTAAAACGTAGATTCACGAAAATTGATGAAACTATTATTTTTATGAAGAATACTCGCTCAGTATTCAATATTAGGTATACAAACATAATTAGAAATAATCATACATATGTCTAGTAACAATGTGTTAAGTAACAATGTTACATTTTCTTTTAGTCACAGAGCGATTCAAAGAATGGTTGGGCCATACTGTCTGGCACATTTAATGGAAGTCCTGTAAGTCTACACCTGCACATCCCAAGTTTTGATGATCACCTGCAGAGCAATAAAACGGAATTTCTGTGTGAAGAAGATCAAAACATATTAAAACACTTTCAAACTGTACAGAAACTAAAACATGGACATATAGTAACACTGTACTCCTACAACCTAAATGAGATACCTCAATTTTTTATTATTGAACAAAGTGCTATAGATATGTGCAGAAATTTACAGGTTTGTCAATCTTTTTCTGTCTAATTAACTTTATTCAACTATAATATATATATAATATATATATATATATATATATATATATATATATATATATATATATATATATATTAGGGTGTCCCAAAAAAATGAAGTTTTGAAACGTTGATGTCTCACCCCACAGAATATGTCTGTATGGTAACAGCAGGGGTTTTTTTGCCTCTGAAATGCAACCCGGCACCTCTTATAGTTTTCTTCATTTGGTAAAAAGTTAAAAACTTCAGAGACCCACCACCTCTTATTGAAGAGACCCACTACCTCTTATTGAGCAAAAAAACCCCTGGGTAACAGTAGTTAACCTGCGAGATTTCAGCTCATTTGGGCAATGTTTAGAGGTCCCCCAAGAGGTTTAAAGTTCCAGATTTTGGTGTAAAATCATTCGCGGTCAAATCTAATACAGCGTTAATATTGTTTATAATATTAAATGAAACAAACTATATAAATCTTGAATGGTTTATATTTTTAAATTTGAAATTTAAGTAAAAAATTATGAAAAACAAAGTTTTATTCATTTTGTCAAGTTAATTCTTGAAAGAATGTGAATCTGCTTGAAAAATAATAATAATAAACAATGCAAATAAGCATTCCTACAATTTATTTTGTACTTTGTACTGTTGGGTAGACAAAAATTTTAATTTTAGCCAGCTGTTCACGATTACACTCTGCAAAATTTTCCCGATGTTTTTTAACCACTTGGAGCAAAAATTGTATTTGTTCTTCATCCTTGGTGATACTGTCATTGAAATTTTTATCAATGCTACACCTCGCTCTGCAGAGTCATTGATACAAGCCAGATTCTTTACAAAATCTGCTGCAACTTTAAAAGATGGTGCATCTGACCAGGCTTCAACAGGAACATCTAGAAAAATGGCATCAATTTTGGATGTTTCAAAAAATGCGGTAGAAGCACGCAAATCAACAACACTTTTTGATAGTGTTTTTATGAGATGCGGTCCACGTTCTTATTGCATTGTCCGAAAAAGGCCAGTTTTTTCTTTGTCCGACAAAAGGGTTTAAAATAACGCAAGCGTCGACAGTTCCGGACTTAAGTACCACGAGTGACGCATCATCATTGTCAATCCAGTCGATCGAAGAACAGCATCATCATATTCGTATAAACGCTGTATCAACAAGATATCATTCACAGGTGCATCTTCGGTGAGCCTGCATGAAAACCATGATTGAAGATAAACACTTATGGTAAACCGATTAAAGCGCTGATTACCTTGTAATTCTCGAGCTGTTAACTGAAAGATGGTTTCATTGCCTGCAAACAATAGATCGATTTTCAATGCATAGATTGCTTTCGCCATCCACCTTGCCCTATGTAAGGCACTAAGTCTGCGAATGCTGACATCAACCTCCAACCCAACCATTTGTGCAGCAAGCAGAAAAATTCCAAATAATCATCACATGAATGACTGATGATTGACCTCAAGTTGACATTTGATAAATTCTTTAATCGAATCAGACACGATTATCAAAGGGGCGGATCTGGCTTCGGGTGTGTGGTTTAATTCTGGCCATTTTTCTCGAAACCTCTTAAAAAAAATATCTCTGGTCCAGGGGATGGTCCAAGACAAACATTGAATTCATCGGAAAGGAGTACTTCCAACATGTGATAACGGCATGCCATCCATAATAGATTACGTCCCAGGGCTACTTCTAACAGAGTGCAAGCTCCATTGAGTCTTCAAGTATTGGTAGCTGTAGTGTCGAAGCACATGCCGATGACCATAGATTCGCACTTCCATGATTTGATATGTTCATATACTGCATCAGCAGCTACCCATCCTGACCCGGATGCTAACTTGGGAACACCAAGAAGCTTTGTAGTGCCATCGACAAGTGATGAGAGCAGGACAGGTAATCGATCGCCGTTGTTGGTAACCTGTCCGGTAACATCGTGCAATAGCTTACCATCCCAATGTACAATTGATTTTGAGGGAATATAGTCTTCTTTTATACATGCTGCAGCTCGTTGACGACAAAGCTTGCGATGACGATGCATTGTGCTCTTGGAAAATACTGTGTCAGATGTCGGAACACCAGCTTCGTTGAATGCGGATGCAAGTATCATTGTTGATTTTCTAATGGTGGTGTTCGTTCTGTCCAGCACTGCAGCAAATTTTGGTGATATGATGCCTAACAATTTTGCATGCTTAGTTTAAAAAAATTAAATCTTCAAAAAATATGCACATTGCTTAAATTTTGCACATTAAGTATTTTATATGTTTTCTAGCATTTATAACATTTTCTAATTAAGAATCACACTGTTTCAACTCTAGTTAATGGTAGAAATGAGATAAATATAAGTATATTTAAACTTCGGTAATCTCTTATTTTAGCGGCAGAAATTTTTTTGATAATATTATTGATACTTTACCTTATTAAACATTCCCAAATCATAGTATTAATGATTTCACATCAATATTATCCATTTTAGACACAATTTTGTTCATTTTTATTACTTTATCGCAAAAATATTGCAACTTATAACACTTTTCTGTACTATTTTCTTTCGTTCCGTATATTTTCTGTTTAACAATTTTAAAAAACACTTCCGAATTCCAGTGATGTTGCTGCCAATTTAGCATTTTACAATGAAGAAACTAATGGGGCAAACTTAACAAAGGATAATATAGGAAAAACAGTACCATGAGAAGCAGTAAGGCCTGACTCCCATAGGGCATGAAGAAAATGATTAAACACATTTTATGTTAGTAGGATAGACGCCCTTAATGTCCCAATGGGCCATTTATTTTTTATCACTATATCTTAGATGTAGAATGGGGCCCTGAAAAAGACATAATTAATATAGCTTATATAGCAAAAAACGGTACCCTTACAAACACAGACGCTTAGCCCTCAAAAGGCATGACAAAAATTATTTAAATTAATTTTCTGTTAGGGGGATAGCTACTCTTGGGGGCCCTAGGGCCGTTAATCTTGTACCGCTACGTATAAGGTGTAGAACGGGGCCCTAAAAATGACATACTTATTAATATAGCTTATATAGTAGAAAACGGTACCCTTACAAACACAGACGCTTAGCCCTCAAAAGGCATGACAAAAATTATTTAAACTAATTTTCTGTTAGGGGGATAGCTACTCTTGGGGCCCCTAGGGCCGTTTATCTTGTACCGGTCCGTATAAGGTGTGGGATGGGGCCCTAAAAATGACATACTTATTAATATAGCTTATATAGTAGAAAACGGTACCCTTACAAACACAGACGCTTAGCCCTCAAAAGGCATGACCAAAATTATTTAAACCAATTTTCTGTTAGGGGGATAGCTACTCTTGGGGCCCCTAGGGCCGTTTATCTTGTACCGGTCCGTATAAGGTGTGGGATGGGGCCCTGAAAATGGCCAACTTATTAATATAGCTTATATAGTAGAAAACGGTACCCTTACAAACACAGACGCTTAGCCCTCAAAAGGCATGACCAAAATTATTTAAACCAAATTTATATTAGGGGGATAGCTACTCTTGGGGTCCCTAGGGCCGTCAATCCTTTACCGCTACGTATAAGGTGTGGAACAGGGCCCTAAAAATGACATACTTATTAATATAGCTTATATAGTAGAAAACGGTACCCTTACAAACACAGACGCTTAGCCCTCAAAAGACATGACAAAAATTATTTAAACTAATTTTCTGTTAGGGGGATAGCTACTCTTAGGGCCCCTAGGGTCGTTTATCTTGTACCGCTACGTATAAGGTGTAGGACGGGGCCCTAAAAATGACATACTTATTAATATAGCTTATATAGTAAAAATCGGTACCCTTACAAACACAGACACTTAGCCCTCAAAAGGCATGACCAAAATTATTTAAACCAAATTTATGTTAGGGGGATAGCTACTCTTGGGGTCCCTAGGGACGTTAATCTTGTACCGCTACGTATAAGGTGTAGAACGGGGCCCTAAAAATGACATACTTATTAATATAGCTTATATAGTAGAAAACGGTACCCTTACAAACACAGACGCTTAGCCCTCAAAAGGCATGACAAAAATTATTTAAACCAAATTTATGTTAGGGGGATAGATATCATTGATGCTCGATGGGCTTTTTAATTTCTGTCACTACGTTTTATGTTTAGAAAGGGAACACTGCAAATGACATAACTAAATAATTGTTTAAATGTTATACTAGAAAAAAACAGTGCCTTAATAACTATTCAACCCCTAAGCGGTTAAAGAAAATTGAAACAAATTAAATATATGTTAAGGGTAAAGAAGTCAAGTAAAACTTTATTATCTAAATATTGTAGTTTTCACTAATTACGCAAAGAATAGTGGAGAATTCATCTTGGTGTTTAAATTGATTTCGAAACACAAACTCTTGTAAATACGAATCAAAGAGAGCCTCGCTTGTCCCAAATTGACTTCTTAATTTTCGTTTTGCCCTCATCCACAGATTTTCGATATTTTGAGTATGGACTTCAGGATCACGGGGGTCAACAAAATGTTGTTGATGTATAATTACAGAGTGTGAATAAACTCCGCCACCAAGTCCTTCTATCCCCCTATACGCGGCCCATCCATCGGATATGATATGGGTGCCTGGCATTACATGTTGCAATATCAGGGCTTCTAAGGTTTCTGCCCTTCTATCGGGAACTTCAACTAAAAAGCATTTCCCTGTTACCCTTTCTACGCCACCAAATACCCAATGGCCTTCCCTCCAAGTACCCCTGTGATATTTACGATGAAAGTACTTTGATTCATCTATTTCCACAACAATAGGCTCAAAGTTTTCATTTACCCCACCAATTTCTATCGGCCGGCGGTTCATATAAGTGGACATTTCCTCCCTAATCAAGTTAAACCAGTCGACCAAAGTATTCTCATTGGCTATTTTCGTTTCACGTTTGGTGGATTTTTGGGAAAAGTTGTTTGCAAAGCAATAAATAATTTGCGTTATCGTTTTAAGAGACAAATGGCTTCTCGTAAAAAAAGAATTAAATCTAATGCTCTTTTTTAAGTGACATGTCGGACAAACCCAGGGAAACCCATCGATACCGGTATTATGATTTCCAAGATAACATAACACATTGCACGTGGTGCACTGCATATTATTTTTCAATAGACGCCTAACAGCTAACCACTGAATAGTCGCTTCTTGGTTATGCATTTCTAAAGCTATATCTTCCAGATTACAATTTTGTTGTAAAATGGCTGCATGATCCATAATATTTAGTGGATCTACTATATTGAAACGAAGATTTCTAGGTCTACCTGCCATTACAAAGTTAAATTCGACACTGCAATAAATCTTGTTTTATGTCAAATAAATGAGCTAACTTCAATTAAGTTCTGATCACTCGTGTTGTGATAACAAGTTGCAATGTACTAAAAAGATTTACTTAATTGAAATTGTATTGACAAAAAGTGTTAAGATTGAAACTACAAAAGCTTTTATATCGGATGGTCTGTCTATCAAGGAAAAAAAACAAGGATGAGGTTAAATAAATTAAGAACACAGTGGAAGTGTACTTATCTGAATTAGCAGCTATAACAAGGAAATTCAATAACAAAGCAATCACTATTTCCAAGATGAAGAATGAAAATCCAAAGAAAATCAAACTCTCTGTTCAAATTAGTATGAAATACTGAAGTGAAACTTTACATACTGCTTATATTTATAACAAAGTTTTAAACTGATCTATCATGGGATGTTCCAGATGTCACAATGATGTCATGTTGCATAATTTTATGTAAAAAGTCCCAAGACCTAGCCCCCACCCCCTGCCTAATTTCACCTGTTACTCACAGAAAAGAGGGGGGAGGTGTATTGGATTAAACAGGTTATTCGAAACGTTTAACGAAAATAATCCCACTTAGTCTTTGTTCCTCCAATTCAGACGCTATCTCCTCTGCCCAGGCAGTTCGACCACTCGAGAGCTGGTCAACAGATCTAAGAACTTTCACATCAAAAGTGAAATTCCTGTTAAGAAACCGACCGACAACAAACGAATTGCTAGACTGAAAAGAAATCTTACTTAGTCTACCTTATCTGAAGGTCCATTCCACCACCACCCCTTCGCCATTTCACACTCACCTCCCAAAAGGGCGGGCTAGCTGACCATGAGTGATTAGCGATGACAATTGTACCAGTGTGGATAAAAGGTGATAGAGGTGGTATTCGTCCAATAGGCTTACACTTCATACTGAAGTGGTCATAACAGACAGGCCAATGAAGGTGAAACTGATGGGAGGCTAATATGATAGGTTTGATTTATTTTGGTCATGCCCTCTGAGGGCTGGGCAACAGCGTATCTGATGGCTCCGTTTTTTCTATTATAGCCTATATTAGAAATTATATCATTTTTAGGGCCCTGTTCCACACCTTATACGTAGCGGTAAAGGATAGACGGCCCTAGGGGCCCCAAGAGTAGCTATCCCCCTAATATAAATTGGGTTTAAATAATTTTTGTCATGCCTTTTGAGGGCTAAGCGTCTGTGTTTGTAAGGGTACCGTTTTCTACTATATAAGCTATATTAATAAGTATGTCATTTTTAGGGCCCTGTTCCACACCTTATAGGTAGCGGTAAAGGATAGACGGCCCTAGGGACCCCAAGAGTAGCTATCCCCCTAATATAAATTGGGTTTAAATAATTTTTGTCATGCCTTTTGAGGGCTAAGCGTCTGTGTTTGTAAGGGTACCGTTTTCTACTATATAAGCTATATTAATAAGTATGTCATTTTTAGGGCCCCGTTCTACACCTTATACGTAGCGGTAAAGGATAGACGGCCCTAGGGACCCCAAGAGTAGCTATCCCCCTAATATAAATTGGGTTTAAATAATTTTTGTCATGCCTTTTGAGGGCTAAGCGTCTGTGTTTGTAAGGGTACCGTTTTCTACTATATAAGCTATATTAATAAGTATGTCATTTTTAGGGCCCCGTTCTACACCTTATACGTAGCGGTACAAGATTAACGTCCCTAGAGGCCCCAAGAGTAGCTATCCCCCTAACATAAATTTGGTTTAAATAATTTTGGTCATGCCTTTTGAGGGCTAAGTGACTGTGTTTGTAAGGGTATCGATTTTTACTATATAAGCTATATTAATAAGTAGGCCATTTTCAGGGCCCCATCCCACACCTTATACGGACCGGTACAAGATAAACGGCCCTAGGGACCCCAAGAGTAGCTATCCCCCTAACAGAAAATTAATTTAAATAATTTTTGTCATGCCTTTTGAGGGCTAAGCGTCTGTGTTTGTAAGGGTACCGTTTTCTACTATATAAGCTATATTAATAAGTATGTCATTTTTAGGGCCCCGTTCTACACCTTATACGGTCCGGTACAAGATAAACGGCCCTAGGGCCCCCAAGAGTAGCTATCCCCCTAACAGAAAATTAATTTAAATAATTTTTGTCATGCCTTTTGAGGGCTAAGCGTCTGTGTTTGTAAGGGTACCGTTTTCTACTATATAAGCTATATTAATAAGTATGTCATTTTTAGGGCCCAGTTCTACACCTTATACGTAGCGGTACAAGATTAACGGCCCTAGGGGCCCCAAGAGTAGCTATCCCCCTAACATAAATTTGGTTTAAATAATTTTGGTCATGCCTTTTGAGGGCTAAGCGTCTGTGTTTGTAAGGGTACCGTTTTCTACTATATAAGCTATATTAATAAGTATGTCATTTTTAGGGCCCTGTTCCACACCTTATACGTAGCGGTAAAGGATAGACGGCCCTAGGGACCCCAAGAGTAGCTATCCCCCTAATATAAATTGGGTTTAAATAATTTTTGTCATGCCTTTTGAGGGCTAAGCGTCTGTGTTTGTAAGGGTACCGTTTTCTACTATATAAGCTATATTAATAAGTATGTCATTTTTAGGGCCCCGTTCTACACCTTATACGTAGCGGTACAAGATAAACGGCCCTAGGGGCCCCAAGAGTAGCTATCCCCCTAACATAAATTTGGTTTAAATAATTTTTGTCATACCCTTTTAAGTGATGGGCATAAATTTTCCGAAGGTACCGTCTTATCTTTCAGTTTTTTTTTAATAATCTTGTAGTTGGCAGCTGCCTTTTTTGTAAACAATTCAGGTCATCTCTTAACATGGCTGGCAGTATTTTATATAGAATATAGAGGACCTTTTTTAAAATTTATTTAATGCATTTAAACAAATTTTTAAAATTTTTTTTCTTATTCTTTTAATAAATAACAATCAATACTATGATTTGGGAATGTTTAATAAGGTAAAGTATCAATAATATTATCAAAAAAATTTCTGCCGCTAAAATAAGAGATTACCTAAACTTCATTTTAATCAACTATGACATGCAAAAACTGCAAATTATTTGAGCCATGATTCGTCTGGATTTTTATGTTGGCCTAATACTGGAATTTTAAAAGCTCTTGGGGGACCTCTAAATGTTGTTCAAATGAGCTACAACTTCACCAATTCACTCATTGTACTTAAGAGACACATTTCAGCGGGTGAGACACCAAAGATTAAAAAAAAATTTTTTTTCGAGCATTTCTGGGACACCCTAATATATATATATAAGCGATTTGGGCTCTGCGCTAGATCGAAAGTAAAGAATTAATACAACAGTATCCCAGTTTAAAATACAATCATAAAAAAATCGGATCTGCCCGAAACCAAAGATAACCTAGCCTACCGATCAAGCCTAAGGGGATATAACTCTATGCAAAGGTTTTGCAGGCTACAGCTAGTAAAAATATAAATATAAAAATAAATATACAAACATTTCATTAGAGTGGACGGGTGGGTGCGCGGTAACGTGATCAACTGTCAGCCTGAGTGTCCCGGGTTCGATTTCTAATGATTTTCAGGGTATTTTTCATGTCATGGGGAAAGTTCCCCGCATATCTCCCGCATTGCACATATGACCATTGCACTATCTGTCATGGTGGGGAAGAAAGAACTGCCCAAATTCTGCTCACGGGACTGTTTATTCCGGCCAGTAATTGGTTTCAGCGCTCAGCACTGCACTATCCTTGTAAGTTATGACGTTTTCATTTCGTATATATTTTCGTGTAAGCTAGCACTTCATCTTTCTTATCTTGGTTCTGATCGCCGATCGCATTTCCGAATCAAATATGCCCAACGACTCAAACAGTGCACCTATCTCTGTTCTAGTAGACAGGCAAACTTTGCGACCACGTACAGTCGCCGTGGCCAAAGGGGCCCTTTCAAAAATTAAAAACTAGCAATTTTTTTTAGTGATAAGTACCCTACTCTATTGTTGACCTCATTGACCTCAGGTTTGACCAACTCTGTGATAAATTGTTTCATTTTCATTATGTTTTTTTCCCCACAGTTTACATTTGTAAATATATTCCGTAAGAGAATGTGTTGTTCTTACGTCTTGTGGTCAACATAGTGAGGCAGTACTAAACAAAACTTATTTCACCTAATATTTACACCTATGATTTTATGGCCAAAAAGTACACTAATTTCTACAAGAGTCTGATTATATATATATATATATATATATTACTATATGAAACAGCCCAATGGAAATGTGCGCATTGGATTGCTTATCAAATACCGCGTAATATTAATTAGGCATTCAAATCAGAAAAAATTAACGGATTTTCATTGATGAGATACTGCAATTAGTTTCAAAAAAGATGATTTTTCAATTACATCTCACTATTTTTTTCAGGAGTATTTACTGAACAAAAAGTTGAACCAAAGTTTCTGTTCATTATTTGAACTATTCAACATGTTGATCCAGGCAGCTGATGCCCTAGTTTACTGCCATGATAACAACATCATCCACGGAAACATCACATTGAAACATTTTATTTTGACTAGCCCTGGATGTATTAAACTCACGGATTTTCATTTGGCTACATCAGTAAAGGACACACCGATTGTTGTCCTGGGTAGGTCATTCTAGTTTTATACACTCGAACTTTGAGATGGGTGGTTCTAACTTTACACAGACTTGTGCTGAGATAGTCATTTAACTTAGCGAGACAATAAAAACAGTTTTTGATGTACAAGTATTAAACATCCTATACTAACAACGGTACAAGATAATATATTGTACTTAAACTTGATAGAAAGAATATATACTTTGTGATTCTAATACTCTGACAAAAGACTGATTATACAAATATAATTGTTTTTTATGTCTCAATGTACATTGAATACTTTTAGAATTTTACCTGTTTGTATTAAATCAATACAAAACAGTAAATACATGTAGAAGTTTGTTTGAAATGTAATGTCTCTTTCTTTTTCAAAACCCTTTTATAAACTTCCTTTGTTTGGCGAATGTGTGACGCTTTTACATGACTAGACATTCTTTATAATACTTCACTTATTTCTAATTGATTTGTCGATGTAGAATTCCATTTCTTCAAAAAATATTTTCGTTGACAATTACTCTATTTTAATAAATTTGAACCCGAATTATTAAAATTTTCAATAGCTCCGTAGAAAATTACTTTCATGATAATATTTGCCCCAGATGATACATTAATTGAGAGATGATGGTTTCAAACACAAGATAATTCTTTTACTGTGCATTTCCTGAAGTTTTATTTCTCTTGCACAAAATTGTTTCCTAGTTCATGCGAAAGAACTTTCAAAGATGAAATTCTATGAAAAAGTTACAAAATAAAATATTAAAAAAATCACTTTAAGTAAAATGTACTAGTAAGTACTAAATAATTAATTAAATCAAAGACAATCTTGAAATAGATTTAAAGAAAGAATGAAATTATCCTTCAACAGATTCAGAGCAGCAGCAAGAAATATCGACACTCTACAGTGCTCCAGAGTCTTTGAGACGGGGTAAAATATCAAAAAAGTCTGATGTTTGGATGTTTGCTTGTTTTACAAACTCAGTTTTAAATCATGGAGAACTGATTCCTTGCGATTTGACATTAACGGATGAGGAAATATATCTGAGGGTAAGTATATTCAAATTAACTAAGTTAAATTTAAGGCAGAGATCTCGGTTGCAGGGCGAAAAAAATACAGCAGTGACAATTTTATGCATTAGACATAGTGCACCTACTAAATTAAAATTAGGCATAAAGTACCACTCAGATTTGATCCTAGATTATTTTTAAACTACGAACTATATTATTTTCTACATCAGTGTTCTTATATCTTAATTAAATTGTAAAAATTACATTATAAAAATATTTTATAAAAAAACAATTTTCTTGCGTACTAAAAAGCAGAAAATAATTTCTGAATAAATTGGTAACATGGTAATAGTAAAAAACGTTGGGCGCATGAATCTTATATAATGTGAATGTTTGTATTACAGTATTAGAATCATCAAATGTTAACAATTAAATGCCAAAAGAATTTTTACAGAAGGTTTTCGAAATATCACGATATTGCAGATCATTTATTAGAACTTAGTCTAGATAACAAAATGCATATGAGTATGTAGAATTAATTCTAGTGTTGTATAATATGTGCCCAACGTTTTTCGTTTTTATAAAAATCAGAAGCTCTTATAAAGTCTATTACTATTACCATGTTACCAATTTATTCAGAAATTATTTTCTGCTTTTTAGTACGCAAGTAAAACGTTGCTTTTTATAAAATATTTTTTATAATGTAATTTTTATTTTCTACTTTTTAGTTACAATATTTTTTTTTCAATTAATACGAAGAGTTAAAAAAATATTGGTGTAAGACAGACCCGATTTAACTATATATATTTCTGCTCGAACGTACTGGAGAGCTCTGACGTCACATGTATTCATGCGCAGAAAATCAAAGAAAATAGTGAAACTTTTTGGAGTATGATGTTTATAAACAGAGAATATAAATTTTGAGTTATTTCACTTTAGAAAATTTTTCAACACATTTGTTTTTATTGCGCTGCGTTCGCTTTTAAAATCAATTTTGGCCGTTAATTTTTTTGTTTGTTCTGGAAGTGGTCTTATCACACACGTGTTCAGGCGCAGTAGAGTATAGCACCAGTAATTTCCCTTGATTTAGACAAGGCTGTGACCTATTCGCCATACATATTTAATTTTATTTATTAAGAAACTCATCAAATCATAATGAAATAGTAAGAATATTGCATAGTCATCTGGTTCTGAGTTTTATTAAAAGTATCAGAGTTCTAGCTTATCTGGAAGTGGTCTAAAATTGGATTGCAAAATTCCGCGGACAAACACACAAACAGACAAGAAGTACAGTTAAGAAAAACGTTGTAAAATGGTATTGTTTATTAGCAACCGGTGTCAGTTTTAAGCATTACAAATGTTTCAAGTCTAACATATAAAACTTAATTTTACACTTAATTAATATCATATCTTAAGATCTTGATAAAACAAGAGAATGCTTATTATCATTTCTAGTATTGAGATCTAATTAAATTGAGTCATTTTTCCCTCATAATCCAGATTCTTATGTCAACCTTTGAACTCAGTTGGCCCAAGTTTGTTACCATGGAATCAATGCAAATTATAAAATCTTGCTTTAGCATAAATAGTGACCAGAGACCTTCAATGGATGACATTTGCGACAAGCTTGGGAAATGTAATGTATTATATTATCTTTAAAACTAATTACAATACCAAACCTGTACATTTTAATGGTCCAATAAACTTAACTCCAAACAAAAGTTAGATAATAAAACGACTAATATTTATTTTTATATTTCTTACCACATTTAATACAGTCTATAAGATGGCTATTTCTCTTGATACTATTTAAAAGCCTTTATTTATTACTTATAGCTTTCTTTAAAAAAGTTAAAGATTTTCAAATTATCATATTCTACATTTCGCATTAAAATTAAAAAAAAATCTAGCGCAATTCAATTAGCTGTTAATTATGTCCAGTATTATAGACTTAGACTGAAGCAGTATTATAGACTTAGACTGAAGCAGTATTATAGACTTAAAGTGAAGCAGTATTATAGACTTAGACTGACGTGGGATTAAAGTGTTTGATAAGGTGTACCTTATATAACTATGGTATTGAGTTGTGCCATGTTATAGAGTACCTTCATCATAAAGTTTCCAATTATAATTGATCACATTTTAATATTTGATTGCACTGACAGCAGTGTCCATCAGATCTCTGACAAGTCAGTCTTAGTTGGCACTTTCAGCTGTGTCCATCAGATCTCTGACATGTCAGTCTTAGTTGGCACTTTCAGCTGTGTCCATCAGATCTCTGACATGTCAGTCTTAGTTGGCACTTTCAGCTGTGTCCATAATATGTTTAATCTGTGCAGTTTAAGGTCATGCTGATGCTTTAATTTCAATGCGAAACATTTTTCCTTGTCTCAAGTAACACTTTAAGAACTCCTCCCCCCCCCCTTCGAAACGCTTCAGTAGCCCTACACATGACTTCAGTGACCATAAACATGACTTCAGTAGCCCTACACATGACTTCAGTGACCCTACACATGACTTCAGTGACCCTACACATGACTTCAGTGACCCTACACATGACTTCAGTAGCCCTACACATGACTTCAGTGACCATAAACATGACTTCAGTGACCCTACACATGACTTCAGTGACCCTACACATGACTTCAGTGACCCTACACATGACTTCAGTGACCCTACACATGACTTCAGTGACCCTACACATGACTTCAGTGACCATAAACATGACTTCAGTAGCCCTACACATGACTTCAGTGACCCTACACATGACTTCAGTGACCCTACACATGACTTCAGTGACCATAAACATGACTTCAGTGACCATAAACATGACTTCAGTGACCCTACACATGACTTCAGTGACCCTACACATGACTTCAGTGACCCTACACATGACTTCAGTGACCATAAACATTACTTCAGTAGCCCTACACATGACTTCAGTGACCCTACACATGACTTCAGTGACCCTACACATGACTTCAGTGACCCTACACATGACTTCAGTGACCATAAACATGACTTCAGTGACCCTACACATGACTTCAGTGACCCTACACATGACTTCAGTGACCCTACACATGACTTCAGTGACCCTACACATGACTTCAGTAGCCCTACACATGACTTCAGTGACCATAAACATGACTTCAGTGACCCTACACATGACTTCAGTGACCCTACACATGACTTCAGTGACCCTACACATGACTTCAGTGACCCTACACATGACTTCAGTGACCCTACACATGACTTCAGTGACCCTACACATGACTTCAGTGACCATAAACATGACTTCAGTAGCCCTACACATGACTTCAGTGACCCTACACATGACTTCAGTGACCCTACACATGACTTCAGTGACCATAAACATGACTTCAGTGACCCTACACATGACTTCAGTGACCATAAACATGACTTCAGTGACCCTACACATGACTTCAGTGACCCTACACATGACTTCAGTGACCCTACACATGACTTCAGTGACCCTACACATGACTTCAGTGACCCTACACATGACTTCAGTGACCCTACACATGACTTCAGTGACCCTACACATGACTTCAGTGACCATAAACATGACTTCAGTGACCCTACACATGACTTCAGTGACCCTACACATGACTTCAGTGACCCTACACATGACTTCAGTGACACTACACATGACTTCAGTAGCCCTACACATGACTTCAGTGACCATAAACATGACTTCAGTGACCCTACACATGACTTCAGTGACCCTACACATGACTTCAGTGACCCTACACATGACTTCAGTGACCCTACACATGACTTCAGTAGCCCTACACATGACTTCAGTGACCCTACACATGACTTCAGTGACCCTACACATGACTTCAGTGACCCTACACATGACTTCAGTAGCCCTACACATGACTTCAGTGACCATAAACATGACTTCAGTGACCCTACACATGACTTCAGTGACCCTACACATGACTTCAGTGACCCTACACATGACTTCAGTGACCCTACACATGACTTCAGTAGCCCTACACATGACTTCAGTGACCATAAACATGACTTCAGTGACCCTACACATGACTTCAGTGACCCTACACATGACTTCAGTGACCCTACACATGACTTCAGTGACCCTACACATGACTTCAGTAGCCCTACACATGACTTCAGTGACCATAAACATGACTTCAGTGACCCTACACATGACTTCAGTGACCCTACACATGACTTCAGTGACCCTACACATGACTTCAGTGACCCTACACATGACTTCAGTAGCCCTACACATGACTTCAGTGACCATAAACATGACTTCAGTGACCCTACACATGACTTCAGTGACCCTACACATGACTTCAGTGACCCTACACATGACTTCAGTAGCCCTACACATGACTTCAGTCGCCCTACACATGACTTCAGTGGCCCTACACATGACTTCAGTGAACCTACACATGACTTCAGTCGCCCTACAAATGACTTCAGTAGCCCTACACATGACTTCAGTGACCCTACACATGACTTCAGTGACCCTACACATGACTTCAGTAGCCCTACACATGACTTCAGTGACCATAAACATGACTTCAGTGACCCTACACATGACTTCAGTGACCCTACACATGTCTTCAGTGACCCTACACATGACTTCAGTGACCCTACACATGACTTCAGTAGCCCTACACATGACTTCAGTGACCATAAACATGACTTCAGTGACCCTACACATGACTTCAGTGACCCTACACATGACTTTAGTGACCCTACACATGACTTCAGTGACCCTACACATGACTTCAGTGACCCTACACATGACTTCAGTGACCCTACACATGACTTCAGTGACCCTACACATGACTTCAGTGACCCTACACATGACTTCAGTGACCCTACACATGACTTCAGTGACCCTACACATGACTTCAGTAGCCCTACACATGACTTCAGTGACCATAAACATGACTTCAGTAGCCCTACACATGACTTCAGTGACCCTACACATGACTTCAGTGACCCTACACATGACTTCAGTAGCCCTACACATGACTTCAGTGACCATAAACATGACTTCAGTAGCCCTACACATGACTTCAGTGACCCTACACATGACTTCAGTAGCCCTACACATTACTTCAGTAGCCCTACACATGACTTCAGTGGCCCTACACATGACTTCAGTGACCCTACACATGACTTCAGTCGCCCTACACATGACTTCAGTGGCCCTACACATGACTTCAGTGACCCTACACATGACTTCAGTCGCCCTACAAATGACTTCAGTAGCCCTACACATGACTTCAGTGGGCCTACACATGACTTCAGTAGCCCTACACATGACTTCAGTGACCCTACACATGACTTCAGTAGCCCTACACATGAATTCAGTGACCCTACACATGACTTCAGTAGCCCTACACATGACTTCAGTAGCCCTACATATGACTTCAGTAGTCCTACACATGACTTCAGTGACCCTACACATGACTTCAGTGACCCTACACATGACTTCAGTAGCCCTACACATGACTTCAGTGACCCTACACATGACTTCAGTAGCCCTACACATGACTTCAGTGACCCTACACATGACTTCAGTGGCCCTACACATGACTTCAGTGACCCTACACATGACTTCAGTCGCCCTACACATGACTTCAGTGGCCCTACACATGACTTCAGTGACCCTACACATGACTTCAGTCGCCCTACAAATGACTTCAGTAGCCCTACACATGACTTCAGTGGGCCTACACATGACTTCAGTAGCCCTACACATGACTTCAGTGACCCTACACATGACTTCAGTAGCCCTACACATGAATTCAGTGACCCTACACATGACTTCAGTAGCCCTACACATGACTTCAGTAGCCCTACATATGACTTCAGTAGTCCTACACATGACTTCAGTGACCCTACACATGACTTAAGTGACCCTACACATGACTTCAGTAGCCCTACACATGACTTCAGTGACCCTACACATGACTTCAGTAGCCCTACACATGACTTCAGTGACCCTACACATGACTTCAGTGGCCCTACACATGACTTCAGTGACCCTACACATGACTTCAGTCGCCCTACACATGACTTCAGTAGCCCTACACATGACTTCAGTGAGCCTACACATGACTTCAGTAGCCCTACACATGACTTCAGTGACCCTACACATGACTTCAGTAGCCCTACACATGAATTCAGTGACCCTACACATGACTTCAGTAGCCCTACACATGACTTCAGTAGCCCTACATATGACTTCAGTAGCCCTACACATGACTTCAGTGACCCTACACATGACTTCAGTGACCCTACACATGACTTCAGTGACCCTACACATGACTTCAGTGACCCTGTACCATATTTCCGTGACCATACATAAAACCTCGGTGACCGTCAATCATAATTCAGTGATCGTCAATCATAATTCAGTGACCGTCAATCATAATTCAGTGACCGTAAATCATAATTCATTGACGTAAATTATAATTCAGTGATCGTAAATTAGAATTCATTGACGTTAATCTTAATTCAGTGACCGTAAATCATAATTCAGTGATCGTAAATCATAATTCAGTGACCGTAAATCATAATTCAGTGACCGTAAATTATAATTCAGTGACCCTACATAAAACTTCAGCTATCGCCATTAAGATCGAAAACAATAAAAAAAACTTTTAAAACAAGTTTATAACCTAACATTTAACACGTGACCAATATATTAGGTCAAATAACGTCTGTGCGTTCCCGAGTTCATGAAATTGGTTTGCTTTGAAAAAATTAGTTAGTAGGACGTAACAGTACTGTAAACACACACGCTTTTTTTTAAAACAGTTTCTCTAAACAAACTCGATGTGACATATTCAGACTTCCCATCAGTCCATCTCAAACCACTGTCCACTGAAAGAAAAGTAAGTAAATTTAGTTTCATTTAATTTCTACTTAGATGTTTATGAATCAGATGTATAATTTATACATTGAGAAGCAGTTAACCTTAGAACTTCAAGAGACAGTGAAAGACAAACTAAATAATATATACTCTGATCGAAACTATGTGAAAACGTTTGATAAATTAAACAGAATGATTGTGGAACAAAACAATGGGTTTTGTGACATGAAGCAAAATGACTAATATAAGTTTTTTTAACATTGTTTATTACAAAGTTCTTTAAGGAAAATAATGTATTTTGTGACGTTTTTTTTTTTACAGGGAATTCCACACCAAAGCTGTAAATATTACAATTTTAAACTATTTGCTAATCAATTAGTAATAAGTTTACGTCATTTATGCTTTACGTACTGTAGATTTTGCACCATAGTTATCTGAATCACCAGTATTAGAAAACCATCAGTGCAAATAATTTAAATAGCTATTTACATATAATAAATTATGTTTTAGTGAAAAACAGATCTGACTTAATAAAATACTGTGTTCAACTTAATCTAGATACCTACATAACAACATTATAACTTTACGAAAAATGGAAACATATTAAAGTGAGATCTGAAATAAACAAAAGTTTATTGTTAACATTTTGTTTTCGTCATTGTGTCAACAATTAGATATGCTGGAAAGAAGACAAGATTACTCAAGTGAACGTGTTACTTACAAGTATTGTAAACATTACTCTAGGGTACGTTGTATTTACTGATATTAAACTGTTTTTTTTTTAAATGTTCCCCATGCTAATCAATTAAATAATACCTTAATGAGCTATTTAAAGAAACAAAATTCATTTTTTTCTCATTTCTCCAAAACATTTGCCATCTAACAGCTTTTAGCAATTTTTTTATCACTTAATAATTAAAAAAAAATCTTTCAAGGATTCAAAAAAAATGCATTCATATCATTTATAAATGTTCCACATGTAATATTTAATTTGTTTTTAGGGGAACATTAACTTATTCAGAAGTGAAATGTGCAACGTATCCCCACATTTATGTGAATCAATTAAAAATGGCAAACTCGATCATATAGTTCCATTTGTACGTTGTGTTGCACGTAGTCACAAAAGATGTAAACTGGTAAGTTATTTTAAATATATTTACTAGACACAAGAACACGTGAACATTGTTGACCTTTTAAATAACATTTCTTTCGAGTTTTAACTTTACAACAGCAATGAAAACAACAGAATAATTCTTGCCGCACACACAGGAAACACACTAAAACATCTAAGTGATAAAAATTAGAAGTTACTATTTTCGCTGGTAAACATAACTATATCGTTACAAATTACCTTAGTTGTTTGAAACAGAATTACTTTTTTTTTTTTAAATTTTACACGTTTCAGGAGGTTAGAATTCCATTTCAACTTTCTGGGAACATCATTGAAATGCTCAAAACAAAGCGAGTAGGTCATCCAGATACCAACTTCAATGATTTGATTGTGCAAATAGCCAACATAGTGAAATCTCTACACATGTCTAACTTTGTGATTGGTGAGATTACACCAGACCAATTGTTTATTGAGAAATTGGTGTATGAACATCATTGTAAAATAAAGGTTTGTACACTATACAACTTTGTTAATTCTAGTATTCGTAAACATTACCTGACAGACACATAAATTGCGATATAATAGTAATAATTAATCAAAACATTAAATTATTGAATTTATTTTCACAGTTTTATTCGTGTTGAGTAACTTATTTGCATTGTTAATTAATGAAAGTTATTCCGCAAAAAAACTAAATTATAAATCAATTATATGTTCAATCAAAAAAATTGATCGAAATTATCGCATAATTATAATGTTTTTTGCAAATTAACGCACATTTTAATCGATGAAATATAATATATTTATTTGTATTCAAACTAGTTTAACATTATAATCTATCAAAACATTGGCATAATATACAAGGCAGCTTAATTTACAAAAATGTCATAATTAATTATAACAAATCTATAAAGTATCAATATTTATGTCAACTGAACTAGTTAATCAGACCAGTTTATTGACATGTATCAGTCACGTCACGTGACGTGAGGTTGTTTCGTATCAACAACAAAGCCAAACATGTGTTTTTCCCAGAATGTAGGTTCAAAACTCTCTGCCATATTTTAATTTACACTTCACCCCCACGTAAGTCTTGTTTACCCTCCACTACCGTACCCGCCCCATACACTTCCCATCCTTAAAAAAAGACACATGTCACTTCTATCTCATATGCACCGGGAGATGTTTTCTTCCTAGTCATAGAAGCTACATAAATACGGGACATCCTTTGAGTCATTTATTAGCTATATCTTTTGTCATTTTTTTGTTTGTTTCTTTTAAGAGTATTGTGCATCTTCCTATGAATAAGTTTTATTCTTTCATTTCATCCCAACATCTTGTTATATTGACTACAGTACGGTTCATTGTAGAATGTTGGTGGTGTAACTCTTAAAATAAATAAATAAAAATATCCAAACATTGAGATAATCGGCTTGTGTACAAATTTATACATTGTAATTTTCAGGTTTTGAAATTGAAACAAACAAATTACTAGGTCACAAAGCTGAGATAATGTTGAGTTGACATGACAGTTCCCGCGTTTTATTTCGTGGTTCATTCAATAACTGAAGACCGATCTCATTTCAATATAAATCTTTCACCATAGCTTCTAGCTAATTTGGAAAAAAACAACTTTTCGAATCATATATATTGTATCAAAAGAATTGAAATAAAACGCA
Source organism: Bulinus truncatus (assembly GCA_021962125.1). Taxonomy (NCBI): domain Eukaryota; kingdom Metazoa; phylum Mollusca; class Gastropoda; family Planorbidae; genus Bulinus; species Bulinus truncatus. The sequence continues at coordinate 3,828,159 of JAGDYQ010000031.1, read as the reverse complement.
TAGCTGCTGAACAGTGACATGCTATTTACTGTTAATAGAATTGGATTTGTGGGTTATTCATTCATTGATACATTTATATTTTGGAAACTCCGAAGTAAAAACATTTCGGTCACATTGACCCATTTAGGTGTTGTGTTAAAAATGTAATCGCATATTTTTCTAAACTCATTAATTGAGCGTTAATTGTGGTAAATCAGCAGCCCCTATATATATATATATATATATATATATATATATATATATATATATATATATATAGTTTTGCCATACGTCCCAGTTTCACCGGGACAGTCCCGGGTTGTCCTGGTGTCCCGCCCGGTTGTTAAAATTGTCCCGGTTTAGATTCAGGGCACAATTTCTTGGAAATAATTGAGCAAAATTATTAGATCAGAGAATGATTAATCTGCTCTTGTGTGAGAAAGGTTCACTCAAGTGAAAAATACGAGTGGTATAACAAGTAGAAAACTGTTTTGTTTTGTAAAAATATCATGTTTGTGTACCATTATGAATAAAATAATAAAGATAATCTATTCTATGTTTTAAGTGTTTTTTTACATTCATAAACATCCCCCCCCCCGAAACCGACATCCCTAAACCTAAAGTAAAAAAGACAGAACTGTCCCTGTTGGTCCGTGAAAAAATATGGCAACCCTATATATATATATATATATCATTTCTTTCCTATTATAAACAGTAATATCTACTGATTATTCTTAAAAGATCACCTCTCCGTGACAATGCAATAAAACAAACAACATAATAATACAAATTTAATTTACAAATTTAATTTACACTTTTAATTAATGACTAAATTATTTAACTATCCAATTAATTTATATAGGTTCATTTAATATCGATGCCTTATCTGACCACAGTTCCAGCAAGCTTCAAACAAAACCTGGGTACTTTGTCTATTAGGTAAATTAGATGTTCTTCAAGAATTTTTTTTTACAGTTAGAAAACAACGAGCTGAATGTTGTCTTTATAACTTAGAAAATTTTCAAATATACCAAAATGTCATGTTACATAAATATGTTTTTTTGGTCTTTTTTTTTTTAAAGATAATGAAAGTGAAAGATTTATTTCAACACTAATCTTATAATTTGTGCTATTTAGAATGGCTCCAGAAATTCGTGACAGACGAATGTTTACCTTCGCTGGTGATGTTTACAGCTTTGGATGTTTACTTTGGGATTTATGGCATGCTAGGATCTTTAGTCAGAACTGTATAGAAGCAGGATATATGAACACAGATTTGGTGAATACTAGCAATATATATTAATATATTACTGTACACATTATCTCTTTGTTTCAAAGGTGTAGATAACTCTAATGTTTTAGTACTAGATTTTATTTTAATTAAGACAGCAATTATAGATGCCATTAAAAAAGTAAAGTTCCTTTAACCCTAACGGGCCATCGGGGCAGATGAAGTGTAGAATTCATCTGTTTCTATAACCTCGGCATATGAAGGGGTTGTGTGGTTAGCACAACGCCCAGCCGCCTTTACTCCACCAACTTAAATGCTGAGTGGACTTGGGGACTATCACCAGGACCTGAAAAAAAATCCCAATGTTCTTACGGAGATTCGAACCCGGGACCCTCCGGTCAACAGTCGAGCGCTCTACAAGGCACGACCACCCTTCCCCCTAGATGCCATTATAAATTAATTTATTTTCACTGTTTTAGTTACCTGTTTTTTTTAATTTTTATTCTAGATTTGATGTTAATTAGTCTATTAGATAAAAATACACCCTGCTACATTTTGTCTGCTTTCGAAATAAAAATTAAAATAAAAAGATTTGTCTCCCCTTTTTCTAGTTCGCATTTACGGACGACCTTCACTCGACAAAACCCAAATTAATGTCACAGGAATTTTTTGATTTTTTGAAAAGGTGTACTCATAAAGACATGGATCAGAGACCCAATATGGATGAAATAATCAGGTAATTGGCAATACCGTAGGAATAGGTGGGAAAAGTAAGATTATTAATTAAATCATTTCTGTAAGGTAAAAATGTACAAGCACTAACCTCACAATCTAGTTACATTGTTGGTGTTGAGGTAGGTATTCAATGAACACTTGAGAAATCTAGGCCTAGTTAAAGTATTACACACTGTTTCAATTTGAACAACACCTAACCGGAAGACCTTTATAGCTATACCTCAACATGATGACTTCTCTATCTTCATCAATCATGTTATATTATTTTTATTAGTTCAATACAATCAGGAAAATCAGAACCTTTCCCTTTCAAATCTACCAGTCATCTAATTAAAAGTACAATGACGTCATCGATAATTTGTATTTCTCGTTAGCGGTATATCTAATACATTTATGCCTCTAAAACTCAACACAATCAACGAAAAAATTAATAGCAATTATTTCAATCTCAAAATCAATGAAATACCACCTATGCTGGGTTGACCATAAATAGGTTTCACCCAAATACCAACCTAAACATAACCCTCCAAAAATAGCGGTTCTTCGTAGTGAATTTCTTACAACAAAATAATAACATAACACAAAATAATAACATAACACAAAATAATAACATTACACAAAATAATAACATTACACAAAATAATAACATAACACAAAATAATAACATAACACAAAATAATAACATAACACAAAATAATAACATTACACCCTAGTTGAAAATAAAACGTGATACACTTATTTAATGTAAACAAATTAATAAACTGCTATATAGTCCCAGGATCTGTCGTCAATCTGTCATCCAGACACACGTTTGTCTGCCTTATCGTCCAGCATAAGACTTTTCTTTGGTGTCTTAATCCATCAGATCACCTTATTGGAGTAGCTGGCTACCTGCAGCATGTTTACACCATCTCCTTCCCTCTCATATTCATGTAACCTGGACATTGTATCCGCCAATTATTTTGACATTTCGATAAACTGCCTACTTCAAAACAATAGTAGCGTCCATCTCGATACATTACCTTAATGGCCTACTGACTGTTTACCACATGCCATGGGTTTTGATCGGTGCGTAGTACGTAGGGAACCTCCCAGAATAATTGAGGAAAATTCGGTCACAGACCAAACCATCGCCAACCTTTGTTAGGTGAAGGGATAACAACCCAACCGCTATAGGTAGCAATAAGTCCGTAAACTACAAAGGTACATACGAAACTTAAAATCGATATAGGCGCACATGTTGCATTATTTTTCTGTCCTCACCTAACCATTGTGAACGACTAGGACAGATTGTAGTGCTCATTTGACCACCAAACAACAGACTAGAAAGCAAAAGAACCATCGTATTACCTTTAACTTAACTAAGCTCGTGTTGCTACCAAATACAAATCATGGTACCAAAGAATTTATACCACTAATTTTTATGATAAATTAATACTCTAATGACAGTGAGATAGGAGAATACATTGTAACTCTAGAATTTATAAATATGGTTTAAAGATAGAATCCCTTGATTCTTGCTCAACCTTTATTTACTTTTTTTCCCCAGAAAATTTTCACCTTTTAGAACAAACTCGGGAGATGCCTACTCACAGGAAGGATCTTCAACTCATAACGACCTTAATAAGTTTTCATTAACACCTTTGAACCCTTCACCTGCGACATCAACTATTTCAGAAGAACACGACGCTAATGACATTGTGAAGAATGAAAACATTACAACTCCGGGCGTTAGTGAGGAAATCACAATCAGAACTTCAGAGAATGACTTCACAACAAATATCTTTCTTCCAAATGAAATAAGTAATCCTGCCGATGGGGCCAGCAAGGTTGCAGACGACTATGAAGAAGACATCTATGACAGCTATCATATTGTTGAAGAAAAAAAGATAATTGATGCCAAAGAAAATTTCTACGATAGTGCAGATTTGGAGAATGACATTGTTCAAACAGAAACATATGAAGATATTTTCTATTCTTCTGAAGAAGAAGAATATGCAGAAATCAATCCCGACGAATATCAATATAATGACACGGCATTGTAATTAAGAAATGCGTCTATCAGGTAGTGTTGTTTTCGTTGACGAAAACTAAAACTAAAACCTTCGTTAACAAAAATGTTGACTTTTCGTCAACGAAAACTAAAACTAAAACTAAAATTAGCAGCAAGACTAAAACTAGACGAAAACTGAAATTATTACAGAAAAAACTAAATAAAAACTGAAACTAAAATATGACCTGGGACTAAAACAACACTACTATCAGGTTTAATTTCAATCTTTAGAACTTCTCTTAACCTTTGAACTTAATAAAAAGATATATGAAGAGATTAACTAGGAGAGTCAATGTACATTAAATTTTACTTATACCATCAAACACCTACATTATACAACTTTCATATTGAAATCATTAAAAAAAATGAATATATTTTTTCACCAGCGGCAATGATTTTTTTTGAAATACAAAGTCATTATAACTTTTATAAAAATATATATTTATATCCGTCAATTATTGAAAGGAAAGCTTCGAGGTTTATTACATCTATACAATTACATGTATTTTATTTTCAAAGGCATACATTTCAATATGTCATAAATGAAATATCTATAGAGTATGTTTACTACGTATAAAACCAACTTTTGACTTTGTAGTTTTGTTGGGGCTGGACATTACTGACAATAAATTGTTATTAAAGATCAAGAAGAAATATATTTACTAAGTTGATGACCCATGACCTTTGTTTGTATTTGTTTTACTTCTTTGGTTACTTCATATATAAAACTATTCGTTATACTTTTTAGTACCACATAATGTATTACCATTTTATAGTATTGATAACATACCCTAACAACTAATTTCTATAGTACTGTATTTTTTTTTTTTTTTTGGTTTTCTAAAGCTAATGATAAATACTTCAACCATACATTTTTTTATTTTACTTTAAATATTGTGGCTAAAATTTGCTTTATATTTTTATTTTTATGTTCAAATGAAAATCCTCAAGTTCTCTCTCCCGCCCCCCCACCCCCTTACCAGTGTACCTCAAATTAATTGGAGTAAGTAGAGGCAGCTGGGCGTTGTGCTAATTCCCATACGCCCATAGTCACTATACTCTCAAATATTTAACTTTTATTGTCCGGTTTAAATGGGAGAAAAGACTTACAGTTTTCAATTTTCTTAATTTTAAAATAACAAGAGTTTTTTTTTTAATGAAATTATATAATCCATCTTCATAATGGTCACAGAGAATTCTACACAAATAATGAAGAGAAAATGATGGTAAGGTTCTATTTAAAATAACTGGAAGGTAAATAAAAATTACTAGCCGTCCCGCGTCGTAGCATACGCCGCCTTATCAATCAATATAATTACTGTAATTTTTTTTTAAATAAGCAATCAAACAGAATAACAGGCTGACATACATGGTATGCAAAGTTGAACTTTGACCTATCATGTGCAGACTTTATGGTCACTATCTGGTACCTTCCAGCAACTGTTTTTTTTTTTATTTTGTTGTTTACAGATTTTTAGTTAATTCTTTGTGTGCCTTGATTCTCGATAAGCTGCCATACTGAATTCTCTTTATTGGTTTTATATATTAATGCCTTTTTTATAAAATCAGGATTTTTTTAAAGTGTAATCTTTTTCATTTAGTTTATAACAAAACATATTTCGGGTGGTGGGTGTTTTAATTTGTTCGGTTCGCTTTGTGTCTGCCTCAATCCACCCCCTTACCCCATCACACTATAGTGTTATTTGATATAACATTTTTTTTCATTCAAGTCATGGCAGTCTCTGATTGGTATTTTTTAAAGACTTGCATAAAACAGCATAGGATTCTTTTCGTCTAACCTTCATCCTACAGTACCTACACTATTCAGTACACACATAATTGTATTATTAAATGTATTTTTTTTTTGTTTTTTTTTTATAATAATCAGTTGACATTATAATGTTATTTTATGTACAGCATTCCCTCATTTCCGCGGTTAAACGGATACAGAATTTACTGCGACGGGGGATAAATGAAATAGTTTCGTATTTAGAGCACATAAAACATGATTACCACCAAACAATACGGTTTTAAAAATTACTGGAGCTTTCTAGACATGAAATAGTATAATTAACTATTATACAACCACCATCGAGCTCATATTGCGTAATATATTTTACCAAATAAAAGGACAAAATGTCAAATAAGAAAGTAAAATAATCTGGTTTTATAAAAGAAATAACAAAAAAACAGCGCGCTTGCTGTGACGGTTTTTGGAATTCCACAAATCTATAATTCTTCAGGCTAGTAAACAATGCGAGTTGTCGAACGTGGTTGACTGTGTCTTGCTTGCTGTGACGTATATATATATATATATATATATATATATATATATATATATATTATTTGAACATAGAAGGGCGGGTGGTCATGCCGAGTATAGCGCTCGACTGTCCACCGTAAAGGGATTCAAACTTCAGACAGCATTGGGAATTTTTTTAGGTCATGGCCTACCTAGCTTTAACTGGGTTCCTGAATTTGTAAACGTTTTTTTTTTTTGGAAATGGTTTTCACTTCTAAGTATTATACTGGGTAAAAAACTGATTAAACAAAATTTAAAAAGTTCAAATCTGAGTAAATGAACAGGTAGTAAGCCCCAACGCATATGACAGTAAAGTTATCTGGTAACTATTCACGGTTGGGCTATTTAACAGAACATTTTCTTCGCTGACGTAAGATCCTCTTATACAGAGTCTCTCAAACTTTTCACCTCAACGTACCTCCTTCTTAATTTTTTTAAACACTAAGTACTACTCGTGAACAAAAAATGTACACGCTAAATAACTGCCTAAATATTATGTTTCCCCCCTTTTTTTAGTAAATAAACAAAGAATAATAAAAAAAAAAATTTACTTATTCATAATAAAAAAAAATATTTCAAAACAATGAAAAAAAAATGTTTGGAGACGACAGGTCATCATAATTGCAGTTCTACCCAAATGCCTGATCTTTTTTTAATATATTTAATCTCTAATGTAACTTCACGTGATATAAAGTTAGAAAAGGTCAGGTGCATTTCAGGACTTTCTCTGTTAAAACTTGATTCATATAATGAATGGCCAGTAAGAATAAAGTTATAGCTTACAGCTTATGTTGTTATTTTCAAGAATCTATATGAAGCTAATTCCAACAATTATTGCTCTTCTTATGCGAGCGATAAACATTCCGCATGCATGCTGTATTTTTTGGAGCGGCTATCTTCTCCATTTAGTTTTTCGTTCAAATCACGAAAATATTATTTCAGGCCCTTTTTTAAAATTTCCCTGAGATAACCAACGAACGTCGGTGTGAAAAGGAAAGGTAAGTATGACTTCTGCCCGTTTCTTGACACAATTTTGACAGAAGTCAACGGACTGCACCCTTAAATGTTAATGATTTCACACTTTCATCCAGAAGTTGCTGTAGATCAGTGGACATCTTACTTTTTGCCTAAGTATTTCTGTGTTTGCATCAATGTGTGGATATGACAATTGGGACAACAGTGTGTGGATATTACATTAGGGGCAAAAATGTGTGGATATGACATAAGGGGCAACAATGTGTGGATATGACATAAGGGGCAACAATGTGTGGATATGACAATAGGGACAACATTGTGTGGATATGACAATAGGTACAACAATATTTGAATATGCCATTAGGGACAACAATGTGTGGATATGACATTAGGGACAACAATGTGTGGATATGACATTAGGGACAACAATGTGTGGATATGACAATAGGGACAACAATGTTTGGATATGGCATAAAGGGCAACAATGTGTAGATATGACAATAGGGACAACAATGTGTGGATATAGCATAAAGGGCAACAATGTGTGGATATGACATTAGGGGCAACAATTTGTGGATATGGCATAAAAGGCAACAATGTGTGGATATGAAAATAGTGACAACAATGTGTGGATATGACAATAGGGACAACAATGTGTGGATATGGCATAAAGGGCAACAATGTGTGGATATGACAATAGGGACAACAATGTGTGTATATGACATAAGGGGCAACAATGTGTGGATATGACAATAGGGACAACATTGTGTGGATATGACAATAGGTACAACAATATTTAAATATGCCATTAGGGACAACAATGTGTGGATATAGCATAAAGGGCAACAATGTATGGATATGACAATAGGGACAACAATGTGTGGATATGACAATAGGAACAACAATGTGTGGATATGACATTAGGGGCAACAATGTGTGGATATGGCATAAAGGGCAACAATGAGTGGGTATGACAATAGGTACAACAATGTGTGGATATGGCATAAAGGGCAACAATGTGTGGATATGAAAATAGGGACAACAATGTATGGATATGACAAAAGGGACAACAACGTGTGGATATAACAATAGGGACAACAATGTGTGGGTATGACAATAGGGACAACAATGTGTGGATATGACAATAGGGACAACAATGAGTGGATATGACATTAGGGACAACAATGTGTGGATATGATAATAGGGACAACAATGTGTGGATATGACAATAGGGACAACAATGTGTGGATATAGCATAAAGGGAAGCAATGTGTGGATATGACAATAGTGACAACAATGTGTGGATATGACAATAGGAACAACAATGTGTGGATATGACATTAGGGACAACAATGTGTGGATATGGCGTAAAGGGCAACAATGTGTGGATATGACAATAGGGACAACAATGTGTGGATATAGCATAAAGGGCAACAATGTGTGGATATGACAATAGTGACAACAATGTGTGGATATGACAATAGGTACAACAATGTGTGGATATGACATTAGGGGCAACAATTTGTGGATATGGCATAAAGGGCAACAATGTGTGGATATGACATGAGGGGCAACAATGTGTGAATATGGCATAAAGGGCAACAATGTGTGGATATGACATTAGGGACAACAATGTGTGGATATGACAATAGGGACAACAATGTTTGGATATGGCATAAAGGGCAACAATGTGTGGATATGACAATAGGGACAACAATGTGTGGGTATAGCATAAAGGGCAACAATGTGTGGATGTGACAATAGTGACAACAATGTGTGGATATGACAATAGTGACAACAATGTGTGGATATGACAATAGGTACAACAATGTGTGGATATGACTATAGGGACAACAATGTTTGGATATGGCATAAAGGTCAACAATGTGTGGATATGCCATAAGGGACAACAATGTGTGGATATGATATCAGGGACAACAATGTGTGAATATGCCATTAGGGACAACAATGTGTGGATATGACATTAGGGACAACAATGTGTGGATATGACATAAATAGCAACAATGTGTGGGTATGTCAATAGGTACAACAATGTTTGGATATGGCATAAAGGGCAACAATGTGTGGATATGACAATAGGGACAACAATGTGTGGATATAGCATAAAGGGCAACAATGTGTGGATGTGACAATAGTGACAACAATGTGTGGATATGACAATAGGGACAACAATGTGTGGATATGGCATAAAGGGCAACAATGTGTGGATATGACAATAGGGACAACAATGTGTGGATATAGCATAAAGGGCAACAATGTGTGGATATGACAATAGTGACAACAATGTGTGGATATGACAATAGGTACAACAATATGTGGATATGACAATAGGGACAACAATGTGTGGATATGACAATAGGGACAACAATGTGTGGATATAGCATAAATGGCAACAATGTGTGAATATGACGATAGGGACAACAATGTGTGGATATGACATTAGGGACAACAATGTGTGGATATGACATTAGGGACAACAATGTGTGGATATGACAATAGGGACAACAATGTTTGGATATGGCATAAAGGTCAACAATGTGTGGATATGACAATAGGGACAACAATGTGTAGATATAGCATAAAGGGCAACAATGTGTGGATGTGACAAAACTGACAACAATGTGTGGATATGACAATAGGGACAACAATGTGTGGATATGGTATAAAGGGCAACAATGTGTGGATATGACAATAGGGACAACAATGTGTGGATATGACAATAGTGACAACAATGTGTGAATATGACAATAGGTACAACAATGTGTAGATATGACAATAGGGACAACAATGTTTGGATATGGCATAAAGGGCAACAATGTGTGGATATGACAATAGGGACAACAATGTGTGGATATAGCATAAAGGGCAACAATGTGTGGATGTGACAATAGTGACAACAATGTGTGGATATGACAATAGTGACAACAATGTGTGGATATGACAATAGGGACAACAATGTTTGGATATGGCATAAAGGGCAACAATGTGTGGATATGACAATAGGGACAACAATGTGTGGATATAGCATAAAGGGCAACAATGTGTGGATGTGACAATAGCGACAACAATGTGTGGATATGACAATAGTGACAACAATGTGTGGATATGACAATAGGTACAACAATGTGTGGATATGACAATAGGGACAACAATGTGTGGATATAACATAAAGGGCAACAATGTATGGATATGACAATAGGAACAACAATGTGTGGATATGACAATAGGGACAACAATGTGTGGATATAGCATAAAGGGCAACAATGTGTGGATATGACAATAGTGACAACAATGTGTGGATATGACAATAGGAACAACAATGTGTGGATATGACATTAGGGGCAACAATGTGTGGATATGGCATAAAGGGCAACAATGTGTGGGTATGACAATATGTACAACAATGTGTGGATATGGCATAAAGGGCAACAATGTGTGGATATGCCATAAGGGACAACAATGTGTGGATATGATATTAGGGACAACAATGTGTGAATACGACAATAGGGACAACAATGTGTGGATATAGCATAAATGGCAACAATGTGTGCATATGACAATAGGGACAACATTGTGTGGATTTGACAATAGGTTTAACAATGTGTGGGTATGACATTAGGGGAAACAATGTGTGGATATGGCATAAAGGGCAACAATGTGTGGGTATGACAATAGGGACAACAATGTGTGGATATGCAATTAGGGACAACAATGTGTGGATATGACATTAGGGACAACAATGTGTGGATATGACAATAGGTACAACAATGTTTCGATATGGCATAAAGGGCAACAATTTGTGGATATGACAATAGGGACAGCAATGTATGGATATGACAAAAGGTACAACAATGTCTTGATATGACAATAGGGACAACAACGTGTGGATATAACAATAGGGACAACAATGTGTGGGTATGACAATAGGGACAACAATGTGTGGATATGACAATAGGGACAACAATGTGTGGATATGACATTAGGGACAACAATGTGTGGATATGACAATAGGGACAACAATGTGTGGATATGACAATAGGGACAACAATGTGTGTATATGACAATAGGGACAACAATGTGTGGATATAGCATAAAGGGCAACAATGTATGGATATGACAATAGGGACAACAATGTGTGGATATGACAATAGGGACAACAATGTGTGTATATGACAATAGGGACAACAATGTGTGGATATAGCATAAAGGGCAACAATGTATGGATATGACAATAGGGACAACAATGTGTGGATATGACAATAGGGACAACAATGTGTGGATATAGCATAAAGGGCAACAATGTGTGGATATGACAATAGTGACAACAATGTGTGCATATGACAATAGGAACAACATTGTGTGGATTTGACAATAGGTTCAACAATGTGTGGATATGACATTAGGGGAAACAATGTGTGGATATGGCATAAAGGGCAACAATGTGTGGGTATGACAATAGGGACAACAATGTGTGGATATGCAATTAGGGACAACAATGTGTGGATATGACATTAGGGACAACAATGTGTGGATATGACAATAGGTACAACAATGTGTGGATATGACATTAGGGGAAACAATGTGTTGATATGGCATAAAGGGCAACAATGTGTGGGTATGACAATAGGGACAACAATGTGTGGATATGCAATTAGGGACAACAATGTGTGGATATGACATTAGGGACAACAATGTGTGGATATGACAATAGGTACAATAATGTGTGGATATGGCATAAAGGGCAACAATGTGTGGATATGGCATAAAGGGCAACAATATGTGGATATGACAATAGGGACAACAATGTATGGATATGACAAAAGGTACAACAATGTGTTGATATGACAATAGGGACAACAACGTGTGGATATAACAATTGACCTCATTTGTAATACACTGTTGTACTGTCGAATATTGTTCAGAAAACGTTCACATTGAAGATGTTCACCATTTAACATGCAATGAATAAGGTTAGGAAGCAGGTCAGGAAACTCACGTAAATGAAGAGAGACCGACCGTTGAAGCCCAAATCAAGAGTCTTACATTTCTATTATTGTGCTTTACAATATCCATGGATCAAATGTATACTATTTTAGTCAGATTTGTAATGTTTGCTTTAATTACAAAACTGTTCCCGTCTAGCTCAGGGGTGGGAAAACTTTTTGAGTCGCAGGCCGCATTGGGTCAGTAAATTTGACCTGCGGACTGGATTAAGTGTAGATAGACGGCGTGTTGACATTAACTAATATGAATGTAATGTAAACGTCATAATATGAGACGGCTAGTGCGGTGCTGCACTCTGCAACGAGTGTCAGGCCGCGAGCTGAATGAAACAGACTGGCGGGCCGGATTAGGCCCCGTTGGCCGTAGTTTTCCTTTAGCTGCATCAGAAAATTACCACGACTTATATGCATTGTAAATAACAATAGTAAAAAAAAATGCCCAACTGTGTAATGAAATGTGTTTATTTTAATAATTATGCACAGGCAGCCGAGCTAGACAGGTCGCCGAGATAATAATCTTGAAAACAATGTTCTTCTTATAAACCAGACATTGGCCATCTACGTTAAACGTTTTGATTCGACACGCAGTACACTCCCCTTCGTTCATTTTCATTGATAACATTTACATTTATTTTAGCTCCGATAAAGTATTATAAACACTCCATTAATCTGCTCTTGGTCCGGCCTTCAATGAAATTTGAGAACCTATTGTGGTTCTTCAGTGGTTATAAATCTATCTGTGATCTGTGATTTTGCAGCATTTCCATTACGACAAATAAAAAGTTATTAGTTGTACATGTAACATTGAAAGGTAACAAAAACCCTAGATATAGACATCATGAGAAGCTGAAGTGAATACATTGAAGTAACAGAAGTGTATGGTCTACTTCAAAATATGCCAGAGTCGACGGGATGCTATATTTATACTAAATCTGGTGCGGCATATTCGCTACTTTTAATTTATTTCTCATTTTTGTGTAGGTTTTTGCTGAAAATTTTGTTAAGATTATTGTCAACGATTGACAAAGCAAATCACTGCAAAGTACGGACATATCCAACAACACTGTAGCAATGATGCTTGGACGTTTATAAGTGGCCATTCAGAGTATGCAAGATGGTCAAGGGCTATAGACAATAATAAAAGATGAATGTTCCAGAGCTATTTTTAAAGAAAAGAGAAAGACGTATGAAGACACTGCATACTTAATAGTTAATAGAGGAAGGAATCGTTATTTTACACCAGAAATAAGCCTGAAATATGTAGTTGAAAATGTTATATGTTGTTAAAGTTTGCACACTTTTCAGAACGGTGGGGGGGGGGGGCACCAAAAACTCCACATGGCACCTCAATAGCTATCTACAGACTGGGCTTTCATGTAGTGCCATTGTAACGTAAATTGGGAAATGTCTCAGTCTGGATGAGAGAAACTTGAAACATGTCAGCTGTTGAGGTTCTAAAAGACTTGAATAGGTTTGTGTGTAATCTTTCTCCAGCATGGATATATATATATATATATATATATATATATATATATATATATATATATAGAGAGAGAGAGAGAGAGAGAGAGAGAGAGAGAGAGAGAGAAATGCAAACTAAACGATTCTTATGATATACAATGAATGAGTGAATAACAGAGTGGACATAACCTGGTGCCTTCCTATCTGCTTTCAGTCACAATTCTGTTAATTTTGATAATTCGTTGTACTGTAGAGAATCTTGCTTTGGAAAATATTGCATTCGCCGATAAACAGATTTACCAAGTATTTATTAAAAAAGAAAAATAAAATAACTTGATGAACACTTTCTATTATGGAGACTGCCTAAGAGCTGTCTGACGTTGTTCTAAATTATTTAATCAAAGTTCTAGTATTTTCCCCGCATTTGACTGGAGCAGGTTTTTTGCGCCAACAAAGTACTGATGCCGACACCGACACTGGGCAAAAACTGCCGAAACCGACACTGGCTCCCCACTCCTGCTTATATGTCATGCGTTATATGCCTTGCGTTATATGTCATGCGTTACAAGCATACAATCAGTTTTATTGATAACTTTGTGTCATACATATGACAGTTTAAACGTATATAAACATCAAAGTGTACACTACTGAGATCATCGACTGTGAATCTAAGATGGTTAAGAGTTATTGACGGTTGTCCAAAGGTGTAACCGAACAAATCTGCGACATCCATCAACTCACAAGTAGAAGCAAATGTGCAGAGCCAAAGTATTTCCGTATTATAATATTTCCTATGTAGTCTAATCATTTCATAAACCCTCATCATTCGTTCACCTTCAATCTGTCCAAGTTTTATTCAGTACAAAAGACACAATGTCCCGGTGTATAGCGAGAGTGAGACTGATATGACCGTGAAATATGTAACACAGAGAATGGAAAATACATACATAGCGACAGTTTTTAGATCGAAAGAAATCACGTGTGTTAATGGGAAGGGGGGGGTAGGGATGTATATTAAAGTTTAAAGGACGAAGAGTCAATCTAAAATACCTTCGTACTAACCATAACAATTGTAATAAATATAACAGTATAATTTTTCGTTACGTAGCAAACAAATATAATTATTTTTTTTCAAAGAACCTAACTAATAGTTTTGCCATGATGTTGCCAACTTAAATCGTTTTTAAATATTGAACTTTATTATAAAAAAAACAATATTCTTTAATAGTATATAAACTATTTATTGTTACCTATACGTACAAAACAATATCTAATATTTTATTGCATTTCCCTTTAAAGTAAGATGTATTCCTAATCTAAATACATTTACTTCAAAATAGAATCGAGCAATAGTGCCATGATTACTCAGCATCATGTGGCTATTAAGGTATTCAATTTTTGTGTCTATATTTTGTTATTCCCAATGTTGTACGTTGGTATGGGTGAACACCTTAAAGCTATTACCATATTTACATTACGATAACTGGCAAGTGATACAACCCATTTAAATGCCCCCCTCCCCATTACTAATATTGTCCCAAGCTAATAGGATTATTACATGTATCGGTCTTCACAATGTACCTATAAAAAGGAACTTATTATTTTAGTACATATAAAATGAACTTATTGCAAATGTAAATACTAGCTTAATTCATAAGTTTAAACTTCCTGGTTTATAAGAAGAGAGATCTGATTACGCAAGTCACCATTTTACATTGCATTCGATGCTAAATATAGTAACAGACATATGGGTCTATGCAAACAATGACCAATATGCTACTGATACAGGAAAGTAAATACATACATATATACTTCTAAACATTAGTTTCTAAGGCATAGCAAAGTATGGGCAACGTTATTGGGCCTGGGGGGGGGTGTTACATTGATATGCCCGTAATGAGCGCAGGACCGTACCAAAGTTTACCAAGAATCCTAGTCCTCCAGTTCATTTGTTAAGAGACTGACATTATTGAAGTCAAAAATCCCCTACACTCCCTCCCCCCCCCCCATGTTAACAACAGTCAAATTTTTCAGACCCCCCACCACACACCCCCCCCCCTCACCTAAGTACATTTTTAATTAAAAGTTTATTTTGTTAAAAAAAAAACAGATATTGATCATATGTTTATGTTATACTGTCAGTTTTAAAGAATTAGACTTTCTGTTGTCTGTTGCACACTGTAGCAACTTGGGAGAGGGGGGGTATAGCGTCTGTACATTTCCATAATGTGATGGAAGGTCGTGCGGTAAAGCGCTCGACTGTCGATCTTATATTAATATTCGATCAAAAACTTTGCAGGGGGGTGGGTGAGGTGCTCTAAAATAGTTGGCGATAGTCAGGTACTTAG
Source organism: Bulinus truncatus (assembly GCA_021962125.1). NCBI lineage: Eukaryota > Metazoa > Mollusca > Gastropoda > Planorbidae > Bulinus > Bulinus truncatus. Next base: position 3,812,051 of record JAGDYQ010000031.1, on the reverse strand, counting down.
TATATATATATATATATATAAGCATTATGTAACTTGAAGTCAGGTATAGACAATTTAATCGGCTAGCAGGACTGAACATTTCTCAGACACAACCAGGAACACCACTGAGTGGACACGGTTGGATAAGTTTTAAAATTAATGTTCACTTATGATATGAGACGCAGAGTCGTCAGACAACAATTGCAAAACAGGAACATTCCTTGCATTATGAAATTCATACCAGGTCCTGGTTTTCACAAAGTTCTTACACTGGAACAAATATGGAATGTAAGTCAAAGCATTGTTTTCTTTTCCTTTAAGAAATTTAGCACTAACAAATATTCTGAGATTTCTTTTAAATATACACGTCAATATAAGATGATATATAGATATAGATAGATAGATAGATAGATAGATAGATAGATAGATAGATAGATAGATAGATAGATAGATAGATAGATAGATCATACATTGTGGTACTCTCATTGGAATATAATAGTGTCATAATCATCTTTTATGTAGTGCCACCGGTCTGCCACCACTTATGTCATGGTTATATTTCTCAACACCATTTATGGTATGGTGTATATATTATTATTTATACTTTACTGTGGATCTCTTATACTTCTGGAAGGTATATTATTAATTGCAATATTGCCAGTCTCTGTGGAATTTGTTTTGTTTCTTAATTAAGTTTCCACAGATATGTGTCAGACGTTACACATACAATACAGTTAGAAATCACTGAGAATATTGGGCTTATGGTTTATATATATATATATTAGGGTGCCACTCAAAAAAAAAATTCTGAGTTTTTATCCTGCCACCCCCAAAATGTGTTAGTAATGTTATAAGAATAAAATTGGCAAAATTTGAATGTATTCTGATAATATTTATTGGTAGCTCAACAGTGTCAAAGTTTTGCAATAATCAGTTTTTCGCGACATTACCATACGGTAAACGGTAATCCTGCTGGCTGTAACACAAAAATATCAAAAGTTATTTGAAGACACCTATTGCTGTAAAAGAGAACAAACAACTGTTTTGTACATTGCAACAGAATAGTAACTTTCAGAACCTTCAGCTAATTAACATAAAGAGTCAATTCAACATTGTTCAGACTGAAATGTCACTATTCACTAATTACATGTCTTTAAGTCCAAGTAATGATATTCTAGCTGCGGCTGGGGCAGTTAGGGTGGACTTGTTAGCATTAGGAAAGTCACGACGGTGTTTCTCTACTACTTGTAACAATAACTGTTTCTGTTCCTCTTGATTGGTTCCTCCAATTGAATGCTTGACTCAGGGTCACTCCACGCTCGGCTGCATCATTGACGACGTTCGAACTCGCAACTTTCTTCTGGCCAACAATGTAGCTGTTATAAATCAGAAATCAGAAAGTTTATTTTGTTGTAATGTTGGACAGAAGGCTATTCTGTTGTTATTTTGTTAAGTGCTGCAACCATGACTAACTTCATTTCAGATGAAACATCATTGTCAAAAAATGCAAAACCACCAGAATTTCACTCAAATACCACAAGTGTCCAGAGAATGATTTTATTGCTGCTTTGGCAAGGGTGTCATTTGTTTCATTGTAGTTCTCCAATTGTTGAAGTAGCTGCAAATCTCTACGGGGAGCAGATGTAGCACATGGCGATGTAAACCAAGAATTCAGGTAGACCTTAAGTATCAAGGTGTTGAAGTGACCCAGTGATGACAATTCACGTGCAGTAAGTTGGAACGCCTAATGAACATCTCAAGGCTGTAAATCAGTTTTGCCATCCACCGGGCCCCGTGATAAGCTCCAGGAGCCAAAATATTTTCATCTGCACCACAAGCTGCAACTAGAAAAAGAAGTGACAGTTGCAGAAGCTCACGATAATCATATCTGGGCTGAAACACTGTTAGCTGATGCTAAATGAAGTGAATGAGTTCATCCCGAACTGGATTGAGAACCACTGCAATTAATCTACATCCATTCCACTTGTTAATACAACAGTATTCCAATTTAATATATTAATCATGGCTCCTTCGATGTCTCGATTCGATATTTCTTTTTAAAAAAATGTATAGTTTTAAATAGTTTTTGTGGGTTTTATTATGAAACATAAAAGTCCGAATGTTAAAAAATAATCTATATACATATTATTCATTTTAATGTCTGCGTTAAATCGAATGTGGAAAACAAGAATTCAAAATGGCGTCATGCCCACGTCTCGATTCGATATTTTTTTTTGAAAAATCTAAGTTGTAAATAGTTTCTGTGGTTTTTATTATGAAATGTAAAAGTCCCAAATATTAAAAGGAAATAATTAACATATAATATCATTCAAATTATTGTAGTTTTTATTAGAACAGATAGCATTTTAACATCGTCAAGCGTAAACAATAGTAATAAAAATTAATAGAGCAATTTTTTTGTTTTCATAAAATATTGAATTTTCATTTTGTTCGTGTGACGTGGTGGCTGAATGGATAAGCTGCTTGGAAATTTTATATATATATATATATATATATATATATATATATATATATATATATATATATATATATTTAATGCTGACTATCCAGGATCGATTCCTCTTAGGGACATTTTTTTATTGGTTTTTTTTTGCAGAATGTATCCTTTTAGTTGTTTTAATGAAAAGTAATTAATTAGATCTCTTTGAAATTTTTATTTATTAAAATAATTTATCTTTTGGGATGTTGTTAGAAAAAGAAACAACAACTATTAGATTTTTTATTATTTCATAACTTTAAAAAAAAATTATTTTGAAAATATGTATGAAAGCTGAAAACAGAGGCGTACCTAGGATGGGGGTCCAAAATATAAAGTCCCGACGGGCCCAGCTTGAGGGGAGCCCCCATAATATGCAGGCCAAGCTCCAGGGCCCATCAAATCCATAGGTTTGTCACTGGCTTTACAATAGTCTATCTTCATGCAAAAGCTCTGAATGGTACCCCAGGCTCCAGCTTGAGGGGAGCCCCCAAAATTATTTTTGACATTAAATATTAAATACATAATTTCATGTCATGGTATCGAATGTCAAAATGCAGGAGCCCCAAAAGAGGCCAAGCTTCCGGGCTCCCAAATCCCTAGGTTCGGAACTGGATGTGTGGCTTTGCAGGGTACTGTCATGGTATAGTTCTGTGTGATAAGCACACAGGTGTGTGTGTATGTTTGGAGCTTGGCCAACCAGGCCAACATGAGGTCACGGGGTCAAGATTCTAGATATTTAGAGAATATAAATATGTTGTTTATTGTTAATATGATTGTTTAAGAAGGATATAGTGAGGGATGTAGAATGTCAAGTTGGATGCAAGTAAACTATATAAAGAGGATGGTTGGAAGTCAGTCAATCGATTTGTCAGTTGAGAAGTTCAGTTCAGTTGAGTACAGAGAGAGATGATCATCAGTTAATTAGCGAGTAAGCAAATTCAGTATATCCGAGTAGATGTGTTTAATTGATCAGTTGAATTTATTGTTTATAAGTATTTATTCCGTGAATTGGGGAGATTATCAGTCATTGTGAATTCAAGTTATATTGGATTTATTCTGTTTATATTTTAATGTGATGTTAATAAATTGTATGAAACATGGGCATGAAATGAGTTTCTCATTGTAAACCAACTCATACAAAACGTTCATTTACAGGTACAATATGACTGTGTGACGTGGTAGAGCAAAGAATTTAAAATGGCGTCATGCCTGCGTCTCGATTCGATATTTCTTTTTGAAAAATCTACAGTTTTAAATAGTTTCTGTGGTTTATATTATGAAATGTTAAAGTCCCAAATATTAAAAGGTAACAATTAAGATATAATATCATTCAAATCATTGTAGTTTTTATTACAATAGATAGCATTTTAACATCGTCAAACGTAAACAATAATAATAAACGGAAGTGAAAATAATAATCGAGCATTTTATTTTTCAATAGTACATTGAAATTTTCATTTCGGCCGTGTGACGTGGTGGCTGAATAGATAAGTTGCTTGGAAGTATCTTTATTTTTAATGCTGACAATCCCGGTTCGATTCCTCTTAAGGACGTTTTTTTTTCAGAATGTATCCTTTTAGTTGTTTTAATGAAAAGTAACTAATTATATCTCTTTGAAATTTTTTTATTAAATCAATTTATCTTTTAGGATGTTGTAAGAAAAAGAAACAAAAACTAATTAGATTTTTTATTATTTCATAACTTAAAAAAAAATATTTTGAAAATATATATCAAAGCTGAACACAGAGTCGTACCTAGGGCGGGGGTCAGGGGATTCCGCCGGGCTACATTTTAAGGAGAGCCCCAAAAAGTATCTTTACATTAAATATTAAGTACATAATCTCATGTCATGGTATCGAACGTCAAAATGTAGGGGCCCCAAAAGAGGCCAAGTCCCTGTGCCCCCAAATCCCTAGGTTTGGCACTGTCTTTACAAAAGTGTATCTTTATGCAAAGGCTTTGCAGGGTACAGCTAGTAATAACATAAAATCATTCAAATTATTCAAACAAATAGCATTTTAAAATCGTCAAACATAAAGAATAGTAATAACTGAAAATTCTCAGACGTATGAGAATAGCGAGCGCTTTCGTCGTAATTAATTTCGTAGATAAAGTTCTTTTTAAAAGTCGATCTAATCTAAAAAAAAAAAAAAAAATAAGGCTAATTTCTATACAAATAAAGTTTTCAGCTATCACAATATTTCATTTTTAATATGGAAATAGATTTTTTAGGATACACTGTATTTGTGTGTGGGGGGGATCTATTCATTTTATAACATTTGTTACAAAAAAAACGATTTGAAACATGAACGATTTCTCTAAAGCTAAAGGTCAAGATAGTAGAGCAGAGGGTGAGATAAAAGAACAGAGGGCGAGATTGTAGAACTAAGGCCGAGATAAAAGAACAGAGGGCGAGATTGTAGAACTGAGGCCGAGATAGAAGAACAGAGGCCGAGATAGTAGAACAGAGGGTGAGATTGTAGAACTAAGGCCGAGATAGTAGGACAGAGGGTGAGATTGTAGAACTAAGGCCGAGATAGTAGAACAGAGGGTGAGATTGTAGAACTAAGGCCGAGATAGTAGGACAGAGGGTGAGATTGTAGAACTGAGGCCGAGATAGTAGAACAGAGGGTGAGATTGTAGAACTAAGGCCGAGATATTAGAACAGAGGGCGAGATTGTAGAACTGAGGCCGAGATAGAAGAACAGAGGCCGAGATAGTAGAACAGAGGGTGAGATTGTAGAACTAAGGCCGAGATAGTAGGACAGAGGGTGAGATTGTAGAACTAAGGCCGAGATAGTAGAACAGAGGGTGAGATTTAGAACTAAGGCCGAGATAGTAGAACAGAGGGTGAGATTGTAGAACTAAGGCCGAGATAGTAGAACAGAGGGTGAGATTGTAGAACTAAGGCCGATATAGTAGGACAGAGGGTGAGATTGTAGAACTAAGGCCGAGATATTAGAACAAAGGGTGAGATTGTAGAACTGAGGCCGAGATAGAAGAACAGAGGCCGAGATAGTAGAACAGAGGGTGAGATTGTAGAACTAAGGCCGAGATAGAAGAACAGAGGCCGAGATAGTAGAACAGAGGGTGAGATTGTAGAACTAAGGCCGAGATAGTAGGACAGAGGGTGAGATTGTAGAACTAAGGCCGATATAGTAGGACAGAGGGTGAGATTGTAGAACTAAGGCCGAGATAGTAGGACAGAGGGTGAGATTGTAGAACTGAGGCCGAGATAGTAGAACAGAGGGTGAGATTGTAGAACTAAGGCCGAGATATTAGAACAGAGGGTGAGATTGTAGAACTGAGGCCGAGATAGAAGAACAGAGGCCGAGATAGTAGAACAGAGGGTGAGATTGTAGAACTAAGGCCGAGATAGTAGGACAGAGGGTGAGATTGTAGAACTAAGGCCGAGATAGTAGAACAGAGGGTGAGATTTTAGAACTAAGGCCGAGATAGTAGGACAGAGGGTGAGATTGTAGAACTGAGGCCGAGATAGTAGAACAGAGGGTGAGATTGTAGAACTAAGGCCGAGATATTAGAACAGAGGGCGAGATTGTAGAACTAAGGCCGATATAGTAGGACAGAGGGTGAGATTGTAGAACTAAGGCCGAGATATTAGAACAAAGGGTGAGATTGTAGAACTGAGGCCGAGATAGAAGAACAGAGGCCGAGATAGTAGAACAGAGGGTGAGATTGTAGAACTAAGGCCGAGATAGTAGGACAGAGGGTGAGATTGTAGAACTAAGGCCGATATAGTAGGACAGAGGGTGAGATTGTAGAACTAAGGCCGAGATAGTAGGACAGAGGGTGAGATTGTAGAACTGAGGCCGAGATAGTAGAACAGAGGGTGAGATTGTAGAACTAAGGCCGAGATATTAGAACAGAGGGCGAGATTGTAGAACTGAGGCCGAGATAGAAGAACAGAGGCCGAGATAGTAGAACAGAGGGTGAGATTGTAGAACTAAGGCCGAGATAGTAGGACAGAGGGTGAGATTGTAGAACTAAGGCCGAGATAGTAGAACAGAGGGTGAGATTGTAGAACTAAGGCCGAGATAGTAGGACAGAGGGTGAGATTGTAGAACTGAGGCCGAGATAGTAGAACAGAGGGTGAGATTGTAGAACTAAGGCCGAGATATTAGAACAGAGGGCGAGATTGTAGAACTGAGGCCGAGATAGAAGAACAGAGGCCGAGATAGTAGAACAGAGGGTGAGATTGTAGAACTAAGGCCGAGATAGTAGGACAGAGGGTGAGATTGTAGAACTAAGGCCGAGATAGTAGAACAGAGGGTGAGATTTAGAACTAAGGCCGAGATAGTAGAACAGAGGGTGAGATTGTAGAACTAAGGCCGAGATAGTAGAACAGAGGGTGAGATTGTAGAACTAAGGCCGATATAGTAGGACAGAGGGTGAGATTGTAGAACTAAGGCCGAGATAGTAGAACAAAGGGTGAGATTGTAGACCTAAGGCCGAGATAGTAGAGCAGAGGAAGAGATTTAGAACGAAGACGAAAAAGCCTATTTATATTCGTTTTTATTTGCAAAGTAAATAAACGAAAAGAAAAATGGACATTGGTTTACTATTATTTTACAAATAATGCCTGGTATAATGCCTGGTTTAATGCCTGGTATAATGCCTGGTTTAATGCCTGGTATAATGCCTGGTATAATGCCTGGTGTAATGTCTGGTATAATGCCTGGTATAATGGCTGGTGTAATGCCTGGTATAATGTTTGGTATAATGCCTGGTATAAGAAATACTTTTTTGTTTTCAACTTTTGGTAAAATTTGAGAAAAGTGTGAGTTTTAGAAGTTATTTTTATTTTATTTTTTTTTTTTTTGTTTTGTTTTAAATAAACTAGCTTGAATACGTCTAGTTAATGAAAATGTCAACTCTGTTTGTAGCAGATTGCTACAACGAATCTTGTCAATATTACATAGACAAATTAACACAAGAATTGGAATCGAACGGATTAAAAGTGTCTGACCCTTTAGGCGGTGAGTAACAATATACAGTAATTATGTTTATTGTAGATATTATACTATGGTCGGATGTTACACTGGGATGTGAGAGCCTAGAGATAAACTACTCGAGAACCGTTTGCGCGCTTTTCACGATGGGAAGTCGAGGGTCAGATTCTAGTCCTAGTCATGAAACCAAATTACCCGGGTGTTAGGTCAGACCGAAACATACAGTCTACGCACATCTTTGATGTTCAGTTTAAGAATCAGAAAGTATAGCAGCAATTAACTCTAAAACCATGGGATTATTGATTAACACGACATTATTTCGTATCTCTCTAATACAACAATATAGACACTCTAATGTGTTAGTTCTTGCTCTTCAATGAAAAAAATACGTTTTACATCGATTATCTCTAGACGTATTTGAATTGAGGAAGTGGCTGCTAGTGGTGTCTTCAAATCCATTCGTGCATGGAATGTCCTTGCTAAAAAATCCTTTCCTTCTTTTTTCAACATTGCGCCCCCCCCCCCCCCCCAGAAACCCTTATCGAATTTTCTTTTGACCAATTGTGTAATTCTCAAATATTTAATGTTTCATTAGTTCAATGCATATAAATAAACAATTTAAATTTCAGGGGGTACAAAGATATCACACTTTAACCGAAGCCTCGAATCTTCCACTTACACAATTCTTCATGTCTGTGTGCATCTCTGGACACTGGTGAGAAGCATGTTTTGTTCTGTGTTATGTCACAAGCTTTTGGTAGCAGATAATTATCGTCCATTTATTTTTATACCGTCACAAATGCAAAAGATGGATAAACTATTATAGTAAGCCGGATTTAATCATTAATTTGAGTGAGCCCACAGTAATTGGTGGGAAAAAATGACTAAGTATTAATGTAAAATTAGTAGTCACAACAACCCCATAAATTAATTGGCGAATTTGTTTTGTAAAAAAATTATGTATCTGCTTTTTTTTTCAGATACTTTTTAATCAATTCATTTCTGGGGCGTTTTATTTAAAACATTATTTATAATTATGCAAATTAAATTGGATATTGATTGTAACCAAAATAATGTTGTTAAAATGTGTTGGGCCGTTATATGTCCACCATAAAATGCTCTATAAAAAAAAATTAAAACACATGAAACGCTAAAATAAAAATGATAAAAGCTACTTCCTACATGTAATGATTGAATTAACTATATATTTCTTTAATTTAACAATTCACTGAAGCTGGACCGGCTTTGGGGGGTCGAGAACACTGTCAGATATTATAGAAGTGGGCAACAAATTATCAACCACCTTTTATACAGAACTATTCCTAGGTATAGTCAAATTATATAGCTAGCTAGCATCTCCCCCACTGCACCAAAGGGCTCCATTGTTTGCTCCATAGCTCCTAAATTGTTTGCTCCATAGCTCCTAAATTGTTTGCTCCATAGCTCCTAAATTGTTTGCTCCATAGCTCCTAGATTGTTTGCTCCATAGCTCCTAAATTGTTTGCTCCATAGCTCCTGAATTGTTTGCGACCCCACTTGCTATCAATGTTGTAATGTCTAATAATATTTTATTTCCAAGACAATAAATGTTTAAATATTGTATCCATTACAGTTAAATGAGCCAGGTACAAGAACCTCCATTGATAAACAGTCGGATAAAATTTTCTGTGTCCATTTCGGACTATCTAATTTACAACACAATTCAGATGATGATGATGATGACCAAGATTCTGAAGATGATAAAAGCTGTAAACAGTTTTATGACAAGTTTAGAGTACAATATATTACAGAAGAGAGTTATCTGAGAGATTTCGTTAAACAATTTATATTTCCAAAAGAGAAAAGACTACCAGGTGCTCCAAGAATGAGACATGGTATGAATGAATATTCAGACAGTCAGCCACCAAGACTTCCTCCAAAAGTATTAACCAGAGAGACTCTGTATGCAAGCTCCCGAAGCCTTTACTTTGATTCGAAAACCCACGAGGATACAATTATTGCAAAGCTTCAATTACTACATAAAGAAATGATAGAAGAAATAGTAGAACAGAAAGATGGCTTTTATCCCAACGCTTTCGGAAAAATGTGTATTTTTGGTCGACATGTTTATATTGAGCATGAAAATGACCAATTAATGGACAGTAAGTAATGTTTTTTGGGAAACAATCGATCCTTTACGTGAATTCATAGACAAGGTTTATGAGAGTAACATTTTGTTTTATAGAGAAAAAAAAATATGAATGGCCGCTCAATATTTTATTTCTTATAACTATAAATAAAAACATTTTCCATATCAATTAACAATAATAAATGATTTCTTATAACAACTGAAATATATAAATACATGTAATATATTTTCTTAGTTGTCTATTTATATATATTAGGGCTGCTGATTAAACTGCATTAACACTTGATTAACACGTCGAAAAAAAAATGTGGGATTAAAATTGTTCACGCCACACCTTAGTGAGTTAATTGACCAAAATGCTGCAAGTTTAGAGTAGCGGCACATCAATAAATAAACGAATTTTACTCTACAATTTGAAGTTAAGGTTCTTTCACTTACTACTTACCTATTCCCACCCCTCACCCGGTTGCAATTCGCACACACACATCCAAGGTATGCGGACAAAAGCCCCACTTGTTATACAAAATGAAGATGTTTTTTGACAAGTAAACCTCCTGCTCCCTTCACGGTCGATGTAAAAAGAAAAAAGTTTCATTCACTAATTTACATTATATATTGTAGTGTAAAGGCGGAGGTAAAAGAACAATAAGTGTTCAGTGAACCCGTTATAATAAGGTCACAATAAAGAGATGCTAGAAATTTTCGCCCTTAACATTTTTTTTCGCATAATTTGTACCGCATTTGAAAATACGGCAACTTGCTGGTCAAGTCTGCTACAGCTGCACTAATAGTTTCATGTACATTGACAACTGTCAATCAGTGTCTTGACTCGGCTGATATAAAGGAATCTGGACTTGATTAAAATGATAAATAAACATCAAAATAACCACACAAAAAAAGAAAGCGCGAATATAGGAACTATCATCAGATTCTGAAGATGAGCCATTGATGCCTCGCTCCAACCCGACAGTTGTTGACAACTACAAACTGGAGCTGTCTAGAGCAGCGTATTGAAAATGACTTTGATACATTAAAGTGGTGGAGCTACACGAGGACGAAAAACCCAGTTTTTGGCTAAGTTGGCGAAAAAATATTACGCATCAGATGCCACATCTGTCCTTTGTGAATGTCTCTTTTCTGTTTCTGGCTGTGTTGTTAAGAAGAGAGCATCACTTGAACCGACGAATGTGAATAAACTGGTCTGTTTAAACTATTGGCTGAATAAATAAGACTAATTCAGTTAATTAAACTGTTCTATCAATCAAATTCACTATTTTAAGATGCAATAATAAATAAAGTAATATTTTCGATTAATAATGCATTAGTTTGCGATAAATCTTTTAATTATGCTCTAACTTCTATTACATTTTTTAATTAAACAGCAGCTCTAATATATATATATATATATTTTTGATAAAGAGTTGTTTTTCGGTAATATTGCAAGTTATTAGATTCACTTTATTAAACGTCACTTTAAAAAAAAAAAACTTGAAAATAAGCTTGCAATAGAAACTAAAAAAAAAAGAAAATAATTCCTTAGATTTAACAAATATTTATAAGAATTATCACAACAAATAAAAAAAAGCGTGGAGAACCATCTAGAATTATTTATATACTAGCTGTACCCTGCAAAACCTTTGCATAGAGTTATATTCCATTAGGTGTGATCATTTGGCTAGGTTATTTTTGGTTTCGGACATATCCAAATTTTTTTATGATTTTTTGCCCGGGTTTAAAATAAGGATTTCTGTTTAAATTCTGTTTTCTCCCTACCCCCTCTCTCCCTTCCTCTCTCTCTCCCTCCCTCTCCCTCCCTTTCCCTCCCTTTCCCTCCCTCCCTTTCTCCCTCCCTCCTTCTCCCTCCCTCTCCATCCCTCTCTCCCATTTCTCTACCTCCCACCCTCCCTCTGCCATCTCCCCTCTCTCCCTCCTTCTCTCCCCCCTGTCCATCCCCCCCTCCCTCTCTCCCCCTTCCTCCTTCCCTCTCTCCTCCCTACCCCCTCTCTCTTTATCTCTTCCACCCATTTCTCCCACCCTCTCTCTCTCTCCCTCCCTCCCCTCTCTCCCTCCCTAACCCCTCTCTCCCTCCCTTCTTTCTCCCTCCCTCCCCTCTCCACCTCTCTCCCTCTTCCTCCCTCCCTCATTCCCTCTCTCCCTCCCTGCCCCTCACTCTTTATCTCTCTCCCTCCCTCTCTCCCACCCTCTCTCTCTCCCTCTCCCCCACCCTCTCTCTCTCCCTCCCTCCCCTCTCTCCTTCCCTACCCCCTCTCTCCCTCCCTCCTTTCTCTTTCCTTCCCTCCCTTCTTTCTCCCTCCCTCCCCTCTCTCCTTCCCTACCCCCTCTCTCCCTCCCTCCTTTCTCTTTCCTTCCCTCCCTTCTTTCTCCCTCCCTCCCCTCTCCACCTCTCTCCCTCTTCCTCCCTCCCTCATTCCCCTCTCTCTCCCTCCCTGCCCCCTCACTCTTTATCTCTTTCCCCTCCCTCTCTCCCACCCTCTCCCCTCCCTCTCTCCCCCCACCCTCTCTCTCTCTCCTTCCCTACCCCTCTCTCCCTCCCTCCTTTCTCTTTTCTTCCCCTCCCTTTCTCTGTCCCTCTCTCCCATCTCCCTTTCTCTCTCTCCCTCCCTCTCCCATCTCCCTCTCTCCCCTCCTTCTCTCCCCCGTCCACCCCCTCCCTCCCTCTCTACCCTCCCTCCCTCCCTCCTACCCTCCTTTCCTCTCTCTCCCCCCCCTGCCCCCTCTCTCTCTTTATCTCTCCCTCCCTCCCTCCCCCCTCTCTCTATCTCTCTCTCTCCCTCTCTCTCTCTCTCTCTCTCTCTATATATATATATATATATATATATATATATACATATATATAAATACTTATTATTATGGCTTCACACTTCTTCTAAAATCCTTCTTCATTCCTTTACCTTCCTCAAACTGTACAAATCAGAGAGCATGAAAAAAAATCAACAATTCTTTGCATCACAAAGGCACAATACAGCACCAGCGCGCAAGTTCTATTCGATCATAGGGAAATGACGTCACAGAGGAATTTAATTTATGGCGCCGTCGAGATTACTTTAATATAGTAAAATACTAAAATAAAAAAAAATTAATCACAATTAAACTACCCATCGAGATGAAACGAAACCTGTCCTATAACCTTCCCCATGTAATTATGTGTATGTGTAACAAATTTCACGTTATTTGTTTGTCTGGATCTTTAGTTATAAGGGAACAGACAGAGACAGACAGACAGACAGACAACAAATGCGTCTTATAAGTATATATATATTTATATATATATATATATATATATATATATATATATATATATATATATAAATGGAATTATTTCACAGTTTGGCTTTTGGATTTCATGTTTTAAATCCGCAGAAACTATTAAAAACTGTAAATTTAAAAAAAAAACTGTATCGAATCGAGATGAGGGCAAGACGCCATTTTGAATTATTGTTTTCCGCTTTCGATTTAATGTAGAACCCAGACCGCTATTATTATATTATATTTTTATCAACTACTTTTAATACATTTTAGTCTGGTATATTGCATTTATCTTCGCTTTTAACTTGAGCACTGATAATATTAATTATATATTTAAATGACCTAAGCCATTTTAATGAATCATTATTATTTTTTTATTTTCAGTTCATTTTAATGACGGCTTATTTTAAAGAGATTATATAAATACCTTTCCGTCTTTTTTCCCATCATGAACAATGCTAAAAATCAATTAGCTTTGGTAATTCTATAAGATATGGATTTTTTGACTCCATATTATTAAAATGATGTGTCGTCATGCAAAGCCTAAATGTTAGCCAAATTTTAATCCAATTAGAACGATATGTGTCAATGAACAAATAGACAGAAAGCAACAAAAAGAGTAACTAATAAAAAGTTTATAAATAAAAGCTTTTTTATTATTTATTGTCTTATAAGCGTACTAGTTTAACATATTATAGTGGGAAAGAAAATAATGACGACTGATGAGATACTGTTTCATCCCGGGACAAGGTGGGACAGGGAGGGGGTGGATTTTGCAAGTCTTTACTTAGGAAAGAAATCGAGAACGTAACATATAAAAAGTGACCTATAAACAAATAAAAATTAAATGCTTAATATTTTAATGCAATAATTAATGATGGATAACGATGGGTGCTCACCTGTTTACTCATTTAATAACCAGTAAAAAAATTGTATATTATGAACTCACATTAATGACTAATAAACAGTATTAAATATCTTTATTATTTTATACGAAACCAACACTCAAATAGTTTTTTTTTCCAATCTAAAAAAACTTTTAAATTATTTCTTTAAAAAAAATAATAAAGTCTAACAGAATACCCGACGTTGCTCGGGGAGTTGAATTTTTTTTTTTTTGTCTGTCATTGAGCTATATTTTTTGAGAATGTTGGGATAGACGGGATTCTGGTGTATATTGTGGACAGTGATATTACATGAATTTCACTGTTAATATACCACTTATAGAAATGTTTGTTTAACTAAAAATCTTTCTTGTTACAGTCTTTATTGTGTCCATGGACTTTACACATTAAAACAATATTAAATACTCAAGGAAAAAGTTTTCAATTTTACTTTTAAAGACTAAATATTTTATATATGTATTTTGTTTCAATTTTAATAATTCTATCTTTGGTTGTATCTGACTTTAAATACTAATAATTGTTATAAAGAACAGAAAAGGTGCTAGCTTGTTGCTTTGAATTTCCATGTCTTTCATCCAGGAAAATTTTGTAAAGCAATTTTTCTTAATGTCTTCAATCTTTAAAACCGAACGAATAACATAAGACCCATACTGCCCCATACCCACACTGAAACATAGCCACACTGACAAAAGTCTAATAGAAGTTTTATACTTCTGATGAGACCAACATAGTTGTAAGATATTGATAAGCTACATATGGTTGCTAATCCGCACTATACTATAACGCGCTAATCCATAGCATAAATGAAATGAATTATGTGCCAAATTTATTTTTAGAAACATTAATTTATATTAAAAAATAAATAAGTAAGGAAGCTTTTATTAAAATTCACTAAGCAGTTACAAAAAAAAATTCATTAGATCATACTAATAATATATATAAAAGCGATTTGTGTTCTGCGTTAAATCGAAAGTAAAGAATTGATTCAACAGTATTCCAGTTTAAAATACAATCATGAAAAAATCGGATCTGCCCGAAACAAAAAATTACCTAGCCTACCAATCAAGCCTAATGGGGTATGCAAAGGCTTGCAGGGTACAGCTAGTATTTATATAAAGCGTGTAGATGTATAGATTATTTATTTATTAATTTCTATCTATCATATATATGAACAGATATACTTCATCGAGTATATTGAATTCATTCAAGCTTAAAATAGTTTTTATTTTATAATTTTTATTATAAAAGAATAAATCTTGCTATGGTATATTGCACACTTTTAACACAAATTTATTTTTAATTTGGTTGGTCTATACAAGACTTTAAAAAAAATGCTTCACTATTTTGCACATTTTTAAACTGGTGGTGTTCTTTGTACTTATTTTGACATGATAATATCAAAGCGTATTTTTTCCACTTTATATAAATTATGAAAAAGTAATTAGCTTCATAATTCTAGAAGATGCTAATTCATGGACCCTAATTAATTAATAATAGTGTATTGTCGGATGTAAAATGAGTCGAGGACAGGACAAGCCACTAATAGTGAAACTAATTAAAAGTTTATAAAATAGACAACTTCCGCCAAACTTGAGTACATCAGAATGATGCAATCATTTGTTTAAAAAAAATGCAATGATTAATAAAAATAATTATATATATATACATATATATCAAGATTAAGCCAGTAAAACAATAAATTATGAGTGTTCTAAAAAAGATGCTTCTTCGTTACACAAAGAAATAAAGAAAAAAATTAATTTTGTTAAATTGTAAACAAAAAAAGAGTATTGTCTAATTATTTATTTCAATTAAATAATAAGAGGTACTGCAATTTAAGTTAATGCGAATGTGTAAATTGAATGTATTAAAATGGGACTTCAATCACTGTTTTTTTTATGTTTTTGACTTTGATTGTTTATGATTAATAATTAAGATACTTTTATTGGTTACTGTGATACATAGAAAATGTACAAAGCGCAAACGTTTTCCAGGCCTTAGACTTTTTTTTGCTTGCATGAGCTTCGCCGAACTAGACTTCTAGCTTAGTTCAATTGATTTGATGTATAGGGACGATATTCAAATGTATTGTATTTTAGTACACATTTTTCAATGTTAATTGTGTTTTGTTTTTGCTTTCATAATTTAGGAAATACACATTATATGGATGATTAGGTTTATCAATAGCCTCTTTTTTAATTTTTTTTCCCCACTATCAACAGTTTCTGCGGTATCTTCGTTGAACGACATTAAAGATATTCTGAATGTCGTACTACGAGACGAGAAATTAATTACAAACCTGAAATTTCTCAAGTTTAAGGTAGTTAAGTTATATTTTATGCATTTTTTGTAAATATATTTATTTCTTGAAAGCTAGATATTGAATACTATGTGTGATATTTCTTTTTAGTACAGTCAAATTGTAATTATCCGCTTTTGAATCTGTGTCATGCCTTTGCTGGTGTGTTAATTCAAATAAGAGAATATTTAAAACTACAGATTATGTGAAAAATGTACAATAATCATCTTTTAATAAGAAAATAATAAATATAGTGCAATATTTTTTAAATATTATTATATAGTATTCATCATTTAGCCGATGGGGAGAGGGCTGGGGCTTGGCAGTCAATAATAGTAAGCACCAAAATTATAATATTGAGATCTTACACGATATAAGATTATGACAAAAACTCTAATTCCTGCAGAAGATAATCTCGCGACATCATACTTAGCAGAGGCGTAGCGTGGGGGGGGGCAAGGCAACTTGCGCCCGGGGATTTTACCTTTTTAATACTTTTTTAGCGCCCCCCATTCGAAAACCATATAATATTATATGTAAAATATACCATTTGGCGCCCCTAAACCTCGGCGCCCGGGGATATATGTACCCCCACCCCCCCTCGCTACGCCACTGATACTTAGTAAAATTACACAATTTTTGTAATAAATGTTTAAATACTACATTTTCTTAATTAAATCCAAAACAGTTTTCCTCAATATCTCCAAATGTTACAAATATCACTTACCCTTATTTACTGCCAAGCACCTCAATTATAAAATGAAACAACTTAAACAACTAAAATAAATATATTGTTAAACTGAAATTGATAAAGACTTTTCCAGGTTCTACCTGAACCGACCATTCGTAAATCTGTTTATGGCTTGGCAATTTTATCTACCTGTGATTATCGAATATTACAATCTGAATCTCATGATATACTAGAGAATCTAGTCTTCCAAGGAAAAACATCTGCAGTTTACTTAGAAGAGCTGCAATTGGTAGGAAGCAATATTACATAGATTATGAAATGTTTCAAAGCATATTTTATCTAAATATTTTAAAAATTCATGTAATTAAAAAAATATTTCCTTGCCACCCGTGAAAAAATAAAGTTTCACTTAAATCTTAACTATTATTAACTATTTCTTTATAACTACCGGTATCAATCTATCTTTCTATTTTTCAAACATTTGTGTCAGTTTATTTATCTATGTAACCAATAATTATAACTAGCCATCTGCCTTTCGTTTCGATTTTTTTATTTTCTAATAAAGTATAAATTAATGACAAATACAGAAGACCCTTTTATTACAGAAGCAATGTCTGGAGATGTTGTTAGACTATGTTGGACACATATGGTAATATATTTATGTCATTTAAAATGAAAGTTGAGTGTCTGTCTGCAGTGTATTAAATAAAGTGGGGGAGGGGGGTGGGGGTGGCCAGGCTCGTAGGTCAATTTTCTGCTGCCGAATCAAAGGTGGATTTAATGATGGGTACAGCGGGTACGTGTCATGAGCCCCGAACATTTAGAGGTCGCCACAGAGACCAATTTTTGAAA
The DNA here is from genome assembly GCA_021962125.1 of Bulinus truncatus. Classification (NCBI taxonomy): domain Eukaryota; kingdom Metazoa; phylum Mollusca; class Gastropoda; family Planorbidae; genus Bulinus; species Bulinus truncatus. Next base: position 3,794,460 of record JAGDYQ010000031.1, on the reverse strand, counting down.
CCTTTTATATCTCTCACTTTTTCCAAGGCCTCTACTGGCCTAAATTTGCCCCTGTGTCGGAGGGCGCGGCATTTTATGTGTTCCGTACCGTGATGCTTTAGAATACGAACATAGTGCGTAAGATTTTGTTTGAATTCAAAATTGTTTAGGTTTTAAATATTTTTTTTTTCATTTATGAATGATAAAAATGAATGAATTTAAGCACACAGACATAAAAATACACATACTAATACACATACACACATCTCAGAAAAATTTTTGACGTCGCCTAAAGCCGGCAAAACTCGTAAAGACAGTGGCGGCATCTTACGAGCTTAATTACTTCAGAATATTAAATTATCCCTTTGAATATATAATGGGGTACTACATTTGGAGTATTCTTTGAGAAAGCGATTTACTGTACACTCACAAAGCTAGAAAACCTAATCATTTCTGAACTTTTTTAAGTAATTTGTGTCTATTCATCATGCTAGTGTTTTTTTTATTAGATGTAGGAACAAAAAAATATAGGCCTACATTTCCTTGTTTTTGTTTTTCTGGGCTGTGGTCATAAAAACAAAGTTTGTGCTGAATTGTGTCTTTTTTCGATAGTTTTTAGACATAAGCAGTTGAAATAAAACACTAGTGATAGATGGTATATATATATATATATATAGAGAGAGAGAGAGATAAATAGATAGAAGATAGATAGATAGATAGATAGATAAGAGATTGACACACAAAACAAGTTTTTCAGTTTCAAAACTTCCCAACCTTCACAACACAAATAAGTTTATTAGCTGCAGTAACCATTGATGTTTTATTCACATTTTCCTTAAACGGTATCTCCATTATTTATATATTGTTTAGCTATGTCTAAGTGTCTATATACCCAAATAGCTAACCGTGTGCATGTCAAGGTGTGGGTGAGTTTCTATCCATTGACTTTCTTTAATCCAGTATTTGGAGATTATTTCAGGTTTCAAATTAATTACTTTTGCAAATATTAATAAAATATATGATAATCTTTTTGTGTGTGCAATTTCCCAGCTGCTCTCAAGAAGAAGATCCAGCTTTGTTTATACTGATTGAAAGAAAGTGTCTTTTGTTGGTCATGTTACAAGGAGAAGTTATCTCTAGATGTCAAGACGTCACAGATTTTGAAAGATGCAAAGACATGAACAAGAAACTACTGTAATTTTACACATTTTACAACACAAACCACTTAAAGTAGTCAAAGACCTCAAATTTAGTGTTATTTTTTTAATAAATCGATGCATAAGACTTATTAACCGAAATCAGCACGTAAACCAAATGGTCTTTAAATGAAAACTATAAAGGAAAAACTTAATACTTCATCTACATATTTCACATGTGTGGTTGAGTCTCAAATGCCAATCGAAAGGAATCGACTTTGAGTCCCTGTGAGTACCGGGACTTTGCTGGGTCCGATCGATGTCCACCAAACGTACAAATAGTTAAACTAAAGGCGACTGGGCGTTGTGCTATCCATGCAATCCTAAAACATAGCCTTGGCTACACAGACAGATGCACTCTACTTCATCAGACCAAGATGGTTTGTAATGGCTTTGGAAGGGAAACTTTAGTTTTTACATATTCCACGTTAGATCAATACACTAGACATCAATATAGTTTTCTATCTAAATGTCTAAATACTTTTATTTCTCTCTATTGACCTGATGGATATAGAATTATGCAGTTTTTTTTTAACGTTTTTTTTTATATGCACTCAAAAAAAAAGTCTAAAAAATCTATTTGATCATTCATGTATTAATAGAAATTTTAATTTATGAAACAAATCGATTATTAGTTTTAGTTTTTCATCGATGAATGTAGTAAACGGACATATTACCTCTGTTACTTTAAACTTTATTTAATTTAAAAATCAATATTTTAGGAAGACTGACTAATATCAGATCACTTTGACGTTATAATTACTAATTTAGTTCATTACAAATGATATAAACTTTAATATTTTTTGAGAAATGATTTTTTTTCACCAGGCTACTAGTTTCTCAACTAAAAAAGAATAAAACCAAGTTGGGATTATTTGGAGTGTTACAGAAATTCTTCACATTGTCTATTAAAGACTTAAAAAATATTGCCAAACTTTCAAGTGATAATGCATCACTGTATTCATCGAAAAAGATTTGGAAATGCAACGACCAGATTCAATTTTTTCTTATACTTCAACAGATAAAACAGGTTTTTAAATTGTTTAAATATTTTTTTTAACTTTAGTAACATCCAGCTTTGGTAATATTATTATGAACAATCTCCGTCTATAATCATTTATTTTCTCAAAATTATTTTACAAACTGCACGCTGAACTGTTTGGCATGTTTAGAAATTTACTAAAAATAAAAATTCCGACAGTTTGAAATTTAATTTTCAAAATAAAATGAAGCTCTTAACTTATCTTAAAAATGAAATTGTCATCAAGAAAATACAAGTGTTCAAAATTTACAATCGATTAGACTTCGAGAAGTTAGTGATAAAATTATTTCACATTTCCCAAAACGAAGCTTAGACTCTGATAAAACATCATTGAAAAGCCAGAATGAGCAAATTTAAAGAAAAACATATAATAATATATAGGCCTACAAAAATGCTCGATTTTATAACCAACTCACTGCAATGCCCGATAAATCTAGTTGCAATTTGAGATCCTCTCCTAATCAGTTTTTCCGTTTATAACATAGATTGATTAAATTATACATCTATATATGAAAACACACAACAAATAAACAGAAATCGTAACGAAAATTAAAAAAAAAACGAAATAATACATACATTGTTGGCAAAAGCTAACAAACACGGCGTTAATAAAAATCACGAAGTATGGATTCCACATATAAACATTAAAATAAAGAAAAGCATTCAATGAATTGAATGTGTATGTTCAATGAAGCGATATTAGATTTTTATCGTCAGTATCAAAAAGTAAAGAAATTGGTTCAGCTACTTTTTTAATGAGTTACTTCCCATGAATCGAATTTTAAAATATAAATATGAATAAGTGAATTATATTTTGTCGATATTTACTTTGAATGCTAAATTCTATAATTAATTTTAGTTTCAGTTATTAAAATTTATTTAATTTTCAATCAAATATTACATTAAAAATCATATATAATAATTGTGCAGTGTGTGTAATTTGTTCCACCAATGGTATTTGATAAAGTTATCACGTGACCAGCAAAAACAAAAATTCACAATGGCGTCTTGCCCGCGTCGTCGATTCGATATTTCTTTTTGAAAAATCTACAGTTTAAAATAGTTTCTGTGGTTTTTTGTTATGAAATGTAAATTTCCCAAATATTAATTAATAATAATAATATCATGAATTTTTAAATAAAATTGTGTCGGTTTTATTTTATTAAAAGAAAAATCTGCACAAAGGAAGACATAAAATATAGATGTAAGAGCATTATAATGAGATGAACATTGTTAGAACACCCTACACACACTGAAATTCGTTCCTGAATTAAATAAAACAAATAAAACATTACTGTAAACCCGTGTAGAAACAGAAAAGTGTCATTAATTTAACTAAGAATGTTTATTAAGTGTAAACAAAAGACGAGAAATAATAAATAAAAAAACAGGAAATAATGTTCTTTTTTTCCTACTTTAAAAAAAAATTAGCTATTGGAAACGGCAGATATAAAAGTCTTGACTTTCTTAGAGAAATGGTTGACAAAATCGAAACCTTTTCTCAGACCACGCAGTAGTTGCTCATCTTTGTGTGTTCAGTTGGTACAGAGAGGACTGGCCCATTTTTTACAACACATGGCCAGTAAGTATACGATTGTTTAAAAAAAATCAAGTTAAACTTTAGCAGGTATGTTTCGGCCACTGGAGATCAATACAACAGGAATGCTGAACACTGTACAACAGATGCAGCCCCTGGCTGATAGTAAACAAATGTAAAATATGAAGTTTTTGTGGGGATCCAGAAATTGATCTATTTTATATGATTATTATGAACATAGAAACACAAAACCAATACGAAATTCGAAGGATTAATCTCACCATTTGATTTAGTGATCCGCGCTTGGAGCCAACCTTTGCCGCGGTAGAGAGATTGCTTTACAGAACTAAAGTTAATGCCGGTTCTGTCCAGAGGAAAATTCATTTTTGGGGAGTTCATTTATTTTTTAAAGCAAAAAGGATTTGAAATCTGAACAAATTTGAATTTCACACGGATTAAGTTCTTATTAAGAGGTATAATGGCAATGAACATCCAAAATGTCACCACCCTGCTGCAGGCCTACAGTTTATAAAGATCTACCCCCATCCCGTCATATATTTGCCACGGCACAGGGCTCCATTAATACAACTTTTCAATGACATTTCGAGGTTACTGGTACCCAAAATAGTCAAGATTTCCTCAAAATAAAAATAAATAAATAAATAAAAATTATATTCTGGACATATGTTGTGAAATTTAAATTAAAAAATCGGTAAAATGACTGAACATTAAAGATATGAAAGATAAAAAACAATTACATTTGTTAAAATGATTATATCTAGGATATCTTTACACCCTTCCCAATCTCATAAGAGATATATGTTTCAAGTAATCTGAAGCAAAATTTTGAAATGTCAATTACTTTTATACGACTTTGTGTACACGATCAATGTGATGGTCAGCGGAAAAATACTAAATTTTACGCCAACATTTTAACTTGTTACGACACCCAACTCACATATCAACACACACCTTCTATTACGAACACAGGGATGGTTGCATGTAGGTTGTCCGTTCGTCACTGTGTAATGCATAACGGTCGATGTCTAGTCTTGAGACTTGAAGACAATATTTATTTAACACCAATCACTTTCAGGATTTTCTTACAAGTAAAACATAACTGCGTCCAGTGTAATTTCTACAAGTTTATTTTACAACTTTATATACATAAATGTACTGTCGAATTCCCAAGATGACACACACTCCACATCATTCCCAAACAATAGCGACTAACTAGCTATCTACTGGCTGGCACTCTTCTACCTACTGACTTTACCTGTTCAACTAGCTCTACACTACTGGCAATCACTCTTCTACCTACTGACTTTACCTGTTGAACTAGCTCTACACTACTGGCTATCACTCTTCTACCTACTGACTTTACCTGTTGATCTAGCTCTACACTACTGGCAATCACTCTTCTACCTACTGACTTTACCTGTTGAACTAGCTCTACACTAGGGTGATAAAAAAAAATTTTATGAAACCACTTGCAATCGAGGAAATTTTATGTGTAATATAAGAATATCAATTTACATTTTTGATTTTTTTGAAAAAAAGTTCCCCCACCTCTCCAATTTTTGGAAGAAAAATATTTTTTATTCAAAAAAGGACAAGTTTTTTTTTTAGCTTAATTCAAAAGAGTATTAATAATAACTAATCAAATTTTATTAACAAATAACATATAGAACAGTTAGTAATATGTACAGAATGTACAAGAAATGTTCAAAATATATTTTGTCCTAGAACTTCAGATTCAGAAATTCAATTTTTCTCGATTTTGCATAAAGTTCCGCCATCAGTTTCACTGCTCGTTCAGCAATTTGGTTAGATCTGGGAATGTCAATTAATGACTTCTCGACTGACCAATGGGTCTTTAAACACTTAATTGCCTTCTTGCATTTTATCTTGATGAGTAAAGTAAACAGTTCATTGAAGGACGCTTCATTGTAGTGTTGCGAATCGAACCAAGCATTTGCCCATTCATAGCAGATGAAGTTGCAGGCAGAAGCGAGAATGCTGCGCCACTCTGGTATCAGAAATAATGCTATAACAGTAAATATTGCATGTGAGTTCCATATTGCCTGGTGTAAATTTGGTAATTTATTCCAGCTGATGCGAGGCCAACGTGTGTTCTTACCTGTGCTAACATCTTTTGTCGCAAAAAGTGGTAATCAGCTTGAAGAGTGACATAGTTTTGTGTTAATTTGCCAATGAAGGAATAGTTGAGTTCTGGTTTGCTCGTTGGCTCTTGAATAAGAAAATTCATGACATGTTTCAGAAGAAGGTCGAGTACATGGTGCTTACAGCCAATATATTGTGACTTCTGAAAGCCATTGCTCAAGACATCATCCTGTATGAGCTTTACAATCCCGTGCAAATGGTCAGTATTTCTGCGGTCGTTTGCAAATTAACATACAAATATTTTCCCAAGCATCAGATTCATCAATTAGCTGATGTAGTTCATTGTGAATGGCCGCGGCAGAACCACTCTCACATTTGAGAATACCGAGTTTGATTTCGGTTGTCATCTTTTTCAGCAAACCTACTTGATACTCTTCCCCTTGCACTCTTTTACCATCAAACTGGAGACAACAGGGATCTTTGCTTTGAAGTTTTTGAACAATTTTAGTTTTCATTTTCCGTCCTTCAGAGATTACTCGTTTCCAGACACCCGCCTGACTTGGAACCGGTACATCATGACCCTGTTCAGCAATGGTTGCAAGAACGTCATGTGCTTTATGTGTGGAAATGTTTTTCAGTACTAGTAAACCCGCCGTTCTAGTGCTTGCTCTTTGGTAATTCTGTTTGCATTCAAAAGATGACATTTAAGAAATAGTTGGCGACTCGGGTGAAGAAGCAGAGGTTGCAGAATCCAAAGATTTTGAGACAGTTGTATGTTTTTGTGTAGGTTTTGAGACAGTTGTATGTGTTTGTGTAGTTTTTGAGACAGTTGTGTTTGTTTGTGTAGGTTTTGAGACAGTTGTGTGTGTTTGTGTAGGTTTTGAGACAGTTGTATGTGTTTGTGTAGGTTGTGAGACTGTTGTATGTGTTTTTGTAGGTTGTGATTGAGAAAAGCTGGCTTGAGATTGAGTTTTTGATAGTCGGATTCGTTTTCTTGGGTGGAATGATTCCAATGTGGTTTGTTTGTCTATTGAATAACCAATCTTTCCTCTACTGTTAACTTGCCTCTGGTAGAGCTCTTTATCCTCTGTGTTTTTCCATTCTCCATTAACGTTGGTGACATCAAATAACTGAGGAAGTGTTATCAGATGGTTTCTTTTTGTTTTTGTCATATAAATCAATTAGACCATTGAGTTTCATTCTGATTAGTGTGCTGGATAATAGAGGAAAGTCTAGAATTTCCCTCCAGAGCAATTCTATATCAGTAATCATAATTTTGATTCGATCCAGTCGCCGTTTCTGGATATTGAACAGAAAAGTGAAGTTTCCAAGAATTTGACGGTTTGTCGGCATCCATGTGAGATTGATTAGCTTTTCAACAGATAGAATTCTTGGATACCTCTTTTGTTTAGAAGATGAGGGAAGATGAGTATAGTAAATGCCAGGCTTGCGGAGCCGCCAAATTTTTTTTCGGCTCCGGCTCCCACAAATGTGACGGCTCCGGCTCCGGCTCCCTATTAAGATAGTATCACACGAGACAAAAATTTTTGTATTTGCGCCACGCAAACATGCCGCTGATAAAAAGTTATGCAAATTTTGTCGCGTTCACCCCCATAGCAGGCCTGTAGCGTGCGGGGGGGAGGCAGGGGGGCCGGGGCCCCTCTGCGTTTTGTCTAGCCTCCTCTGCTTATTTGTTCTACTTAGTAAAATGCATTACCTGCCCCCTGCTATTGCCTGGCCCCTGCTGTAGAATGCCTGGCCCCTGATGTAGAATTTTCACGCTACGGGGCTGCCTCATAGTCAGGTACTTGAAAATATACGCATGTCGGTTTTACTAAAAACAAACCATTTCAGTGCATCCAGAATCATATCATTATTTTCGACCGAGGTTTCACTAGTCGCCATTTTCATAAGTTAGCAAATTAGCAAATAGTAAAAAGATACATTATTTAAAATATTTTAAAGACTTTAGTATTTATATTTATTATTTGTAAATTTGAAGTGACTATTCGGACCTGGGTACCAATAAACTCCGATTTTTATTCGGACCCCATCCCAATCAAGTCTGATTGTTATTCGGACCCGTGGCAAATATGCACTTAGCTTAGCTATACATAAACTTTATTATTGTTTTTTTTTATAATTGTTTGAATTGTATGATTTAATCGTTACTCAGCGTCTAGGGATCCACTAAGCGGACTCTGTATTATTATTTTTTCGGGTTCCGTCTAATAAAGTTTAAATATAGCTAAGCTTAGTGCATATTTGCCACGGGTCCGAATAACAATCGGATTTTATTGGGACCCGGGTCCGTATAGCCACATCCTTATAAATTTCAGATATTCTGTTTATAATAAAATTGTTAAATACAGAAAGCGACCATTTCGTTTATAGTCTATTAGAAACTCGCGGCAGCCCCGTAGCGTGAAAATTCTACAGCAGGGGTCAGGCATTCTACAACAGGGGCCAGGCAATAGCTGGGGGGGCAGGTAATACATTTTACCAAGCAGAGCAAATAAGCAGAGGGGGCCAGAAAAAACGCAAGGGGGGCTAAGCCCCTCTGGCCCCCACACACGCTACGGGCCTGATTCGCGGTCAAATAATAATACGAAATGACGCGTTCTATTTGTCGTCTTAGTAAAAATTCATTTTAAATGATTGATACAATTATTCTATGAAATAAAACTGTTTTAACTTTATATATAACAAAATAACATGCCATTAAAAAAATTTCGGAGGGTAAACAAGATTTAAAACGAACACAAAACGATTACCCATTAAAGAATTCTTGTGGTGATGTGCGTGCACGCTATCATTTTAATGCTGTAACTGTTGTGGCGTTCGTAAAAATAACATTTCAAATTGTAGGAGGCAAACAAATTTGGAATTTTAAAGCTAAAAAAAAAAATTCTGCTGTAAAAAAACATTTGGGAGCCGTGGAGCCGCCAGATTTTTTCGGCTCCGGCTCCGGCTCCAGCAAAAAGTGGCGGCTCCCGGCTCCTCGGCTCTGGCTCCGCAAGCCTGGTAAATGCCTTGTTTATAAACAAATGGAACAGATGACTGGAATGTGCTTAAAAGCAGTCTAGAAAGTCATATAAAAATTCAGTGTGAAATTGAAACCGAGCGTCAAACTGCGCGATATGAGAAAACAAAAATGAAAAGGTGGGGGGAACTTTTTTCAATTTAAAAAAAAATTAATGTTGCTACTGTCATCTACCTACAATTGTTCCTCGAATGTAAGGGGTTTCAGTTTCGTTACGAAAAATAATGAAAATAGTTATCACCCTACTCTACACTACTGGATGTCACTCTTCTACCTATTTCACAAATGATAGCCCCCCTCCCCTCCCTATCCCATTATAATATCTACCTGGTGGGTCGACCAGCTGGCTCCTCCCAAAGGTCCCAATCTATAAGAAACTCAGCCGACTAGAGTTGTATTACAATTCACATTCCTAAAAGTCAAGTATGTTTCTCGATAGCTAGGCATCTGGCCACACTTACAGACAACATTCGGATAAGTAGAACTACAGCATATTGGTTTTTTTTTTATTATTATTTAAAAAAAAATTTCAAAAATAATTTGTTTTCAAGAAATTGCTCAACTTTATCATAATAATGCAAAGATAAATTTCTTAGTGTATATAACAGTTCAACAAACTGATCCAGTTCAAGCTCACTTTGTAATGAAATGTAAAAAATGCCTGAGTGTAGATAGGTGCAGCCTGATATGTTATGATATACATGATATTATTTTACAGAACATCTGGACTATACCAATCTAAGTCAACGTTGTCCGCATGCTTTGTATGTCTTACATAAATCTCAGATTGAGGACCAGCGGACTTTCAAAGATGTGAGTACATAGGGCTAAATAGAACATTACACACATAGCTGTCGGTAAATAGAACATTAGACGCAAGCTGTCGGTAAATAGAACATTAGACGCGTAGCTGTCGGTAAATAGAACATTAGACGCATAGCTGTCGGTAAATAGAACATTAGATACATATCTGTCGCTAAATAGAACATTAGATACACAGCTGTCGGTAAATAGAACATTACACGCATAGCTGTCGGTAAATAGAATATTAGACGCATAGCTGTTGGTAAATAGAACATTAGACGCATAGCTGTCGGTAAATAGAACATTACACGCATAGCTGTCGGTAAATAGAACATTACACGCATAGGTGTTGGTAAATAGAACATTAGACCTACAATCGTTTGTAAAAAGAACATTAAAAAAACAGTTATTGGTATATCGTAAAGTGTAAAGTCGTTGGTAAATAGAACATCAAACAGGTTAAATGATAAAAAGAAAAGCAATGAGAAATATTAATATGTACCTACAAACCAATATAATTGTCAATACTAAGATGAATAATTTAAGTTTAAGTCTATAATTAGAATGGGGATGCCATGGCATTTCTTAGTACTCCTTTTATAAATAACACTTAAACAAAGGATTTTTTTTTAAAGAAGCTATAAAAACATTGTCTCTTATTAAATTTTAATTTAATGAGAAAACATCATTACTTTTTGTATTCTACCAGGTAGTACACAGTCTACAACACTTACAGGTTTGTCCTGTAAAGTTAATCCGGGAAAGATTTTTAGATTTTCTGAACATGGAATCAAGATACGACGGAGAAATACTGTCTGAACTTGTTACGATGATTGAGAAAATTTTGTTTCCTCTCTTCGTTATTAGCAATGTAATAAATCAGGTAAATTGACTACAGAAATATATTGTTAAATAATAGAGCTTCTGTTCGATTAAAAATAAATGACCAAAATAAACGCATAATTCAACAATTTTATCGCAAATTAGCGTACATTTTATCTACACAGATTATTTCATTTATTTGTATTCAAACAAGTTTATCATTATATTCTTTCAAAACATAGGTGCAAGTCAATTTAATTTACGAAAGAGTTATAATTATTGTAACAGATAACTAATTCAATAGACCTGTGGCGTCACTTCAGGGGTTCGGGGGGGGGGGGTGCGGACCGCACCGGATTACACCTTTTTAGGAGTGACACCAAAATTAACTGTTCTAAATTTCATAGCAGAAAAAAAAATCGGTATAGTCGGATTTATCACCGATCAAAGTTAAAATTATGAGCAGTAGCTTAGGGTGTCACCATACAGAGCAGTAGCTTAGGGTGTCACCATACAGAGCAGTAGCTTAGGGTGTCACCATACAGAGCAGTAGCTTAGGGTGTCACCATACAGAGCAGTAGCTTAGGGTGCCACCATACAGAGCAGTAGCTTAGGGTGTCACCATACAGAGCAGTAGCTTAGGGTGTCACCATACAGAGCAGTAGCTTAGGGTGTCACCATACAGAGCAGTAGCTTAGGGTGTCACCATACAGAGCAGTAGCTTAGGGTGCCACCATACAGAGCAGTAGCTTAGGGTGTCACCATACAGAGCAGTAGCTTAGGGTGCCACCATACAGAGCAGTAGCTTAGGGTGCCACCATACAGAGCAGTAGCTTAGGGTGTCACCATACAGAGCAGTAGCTTAGGGTGTCACCATACAGAGCAGTAGCTTAGGGTGTCACCATACAGAGCAGTAGCTTAGGGTGCCACCATACAGAGCAGTAGCTTAGGGTGTCACCATATATAGCAGTAGCTTAGGGTGTCACCATACAGAGCAGTAGCTTAGGGTGCCACAATACAGAGCAGTAGCTTAGCGGGCCACCATACAGAGCAGTAGCTTAGGGTGTCACCATACAGAGTAGTAGCTTAGGGTGCCACCATACAGAGCAGTATCTTAGGGTGTCAGCATACAGAGCAGTAGCTTAGGGTGTCAGCATACAAAGCAGTAGCTTAGGTTGCCACCATACAGAGCAGTAGCTTAGGGTGTCACCATACAGAGCAGTAGCTTAGGGTGCCACAATACAGAGCAATAGCTTAGGAGGCCACCATACAGAGCAGTAGCTTAGGGTGTCACCATACAGAGCAGTAGCTTAGGGTGTCACCATACAGAGCAGTAGCTTAGGGTGTCACCATACAGAGCAGTAGCTTAGGGTGCCATCATACAGAGCAGTAGCTTAGGGTGCCACCATACAGAGCAGTAGCTTAGGGTGTCACCATAGATAGCAGTAGCTTAGGGTGTCACCATACAGAGCAGTAGCTTAGGGTGCCACAATACAGAGCAGTAGCTTAGGGTGTCACCATACAGAGCAGTAGCTTAGGGTGTCACCATACAGAGTAGTAGCTTATGGTGCCACCATACAGAGCAGTAGCTTATAGTGTCACCATACAGAGCAGTAGCTTAGGGTGTCAGCATACAAAGCAGTAGCTTAGGTTGCCACCATACAGAGCAGTAGCTTTGGGTGTCACCATACAGAGCAGTAGCTTAGGGTGCCACAATACAGAGCAGTAGCTTAGGGGGCCACCATACAGAGCAGTAGCTTAGGGTGTCACCATACAGAGCAGTAGCTTAGGGTGTCACCATACAGAGCAGTAGCTTAGGGTGCCACCATATAGAGCAGTAGCTTAGGGTGCCACCATACAGAGCAGTAGCTTAGGGTGTCACCATAGATAGCAATAGCTTAGGGTGTCACCATACAGAGCAGTAGCTTAGGGTGTCACCATACAGAGCAGTAGCTTAGGGTGTCACCATACAGAGCAGTAGCTTAGGGTGTCACCATATATAGCAGTAGAACAGGGTGCCACCATACAGAGCAGTAGCAAAGGGTGTCACCATATATAGCAGTAGAACAGGGTGCCAACACTTGCTAAGGTAATTGAATACAGTTCAAAGCTGATCGGATCCATCTAGAATTTTTTTTTTTTTGTAAACGGTCTAATAAAAGGGACGCATGTAATCACCTGGTTTTATGAAATTGGAGAAGTAGTTTACAAACTCATTTTAGTGAAAGTAATACACATCTTTCTGAAATAATTTCAGTAATACTATCGTTTTTAACGCTAAATTATTTTAAAGTAAATTCTCTCATGTCTAGTTCAGTAAAATTCGAAATATGTACCATGGCTCATGGTGGAAGTCTTGAGAGGGGGGAGACACCCTGAATTTTCCGCACCGGGTGACACCAACCATAATAATGCCACTGCAATAGATATATATGCTAATGCTTATTGCTTTTTGCTGAAAACAAAAAATTATATATCTATGAGAAAGAGAGAGAGAGAGAGAAGGTATCATTTGTAACAGTTCTTCAACTGGTTTGGTGCCCAGAGGAGGGTAACCCTTAAGTTTATTCCTTCTACTAGAGTAAATAAAGTTGTTGTTTTTATTGTCCTACAAATGAACTATTTCGACTTTATTAGTATCAATATTTTATTGTTTTTCAGATCGAGAGAAATTCGACAAAGGACTGGACTAAAGTATCTGGTGCATTTAATGGCTTTCCTGTTTATTTATATATCCGCAATCCGAAAATTGTTGATCATTTGGATAGAAATAGAATGGAGCTTCTGAGTGAAGGAGATTTAAAAAAAGTGAGACACATTCAAACATCACAGACATTAAGGCACGATAGTATTTTGAAGTTGTACTCTTACAGTCTTTATGAACTGCCACAGTTTTATATAATTGAACAAAGCACCATGGAGATGTGCAAAAATGTACAGGTATGTCAAATACAAAGTTTAATCCAAGAAAAATGAAAATATTTAAATAAATTTTAAAAACAGTCATTTAAATAAGCGGAGAAGCCTGCTACGGCTTTCTAAAATGCAAACTTAGCCAGCCAAAAAATTATTAATTAAAATCCAGGTTTAGATTTGACTATTATTTTCATGCAGATAAATTGATAACAATGTTACAGATATTTGTGTACATACATTTCTGGTCATAAAAAACTAATACAACAATCAAAATAAATTTATTCTGCCTCGAAGGCCCATCCAGAATGACACCATTTGATGTATCCGGTGACCTGCCACACATTGTCGTCATACTACAAGGTACTCCTCAACATCTTTACACTGGTGTAGACCTCTTTGAGATACACAGAGTGAGTCTTATGGAGAGACGGATAGTTGTTTCCGTTGTGAAGAAGCACAGCTTTGAGGCTCCGGTATGAGCTGTCTATGAATAGACGCCATTCACTCGGGTTATATGTGATACCTATATCCTCGTCTTAATAAGTTGGAAAATGTTTGGTGACGCTTTCTCGGATCAGTGACTTGCAAGCAGTCATCCATCAAGTTCCACAGCTTGAGCCTGGATGTCAGCAGCTCAGTTTTGGTCTTGGTAAGACCAAGGTGTCTAATCAGATCGTTAACATCTTTCAGATTACGGAAGTGTAGCCTTCTCTCCTCAAATGTATCTGTGAAATTGTAATCTGTATCTCGAATATCTTTCTCGATGTGAATTGCTGCTGTCCACTGAAGATGGCTGATCCCTCTTCTTAGGAGCGAAAACAGACAGCTTGGGTCAGTGTGGTACTGGGGCAATGAAAGAAAGAATGTCTGGGTAAACAATATGAGGTGCATTCTTGCCAGTGCGACGTTTGGTAGGATCAACCATGCAGAAGTAAAGGTTGCTTGATAGCGGAATATGAACTGCATGGCTCACCTGTACAAACCTGTAACATGGCAGATATAATTAATTATATAAATTGAAAAGCAGAAAATTTTACAAATTACGTAATAATATTTGTATATAACCTGTTTTACTATAATACTTTTAATATATGTGAAAATGTTGGGAAATAAATTTTCCTAAAACTGTTCAATATCTAAATCATTGAAATGCTTCAATATGAAGCACTGTCATATAAGCGAGCAGCCAATGTTTACTTTACCTTCAAGAGTTTTCTTGCAATATTCACATGTAAAATGAGGGGCCTATGACTTGTCTTGATCCCCGACAGGTATACCGAAGTATGTCTTGTAGGCCTCGCACATCTTACAACATGCTTTCACTGAATACTTTCTGGCTCTTATCTTTATAAATTGTCCACACATGTATAAAATATCATACATGCCGACTAAATCAATAATTGCTCTTTTACTAGGATTCGTTATTCTCTTACTCAGCAATAAAATAAACTGAAATATTGGTTTGAGTCACCTGTGCTTTTAGACTTGTATGATTACTATGGGACAGTCCTAGAAAGTTCTAAAACATTCTTCAAAGAATATTCTAGAAGACTACTAAGTTTTAAATGAGAGACAAGAAAACAGACAATCCCAGCAGTTCAAGAATATTCTAGAAGACCACTAAGCACAGAATGCGACTTAAGAATTTTCAAGAAAACACGAATTTAAAAATTTCATCCTAATCACGGCAAAGTTTTTGTGGAACAAATTGCTATATTCTTTTTGTTTTAGGCATAATGGATTAAGAAAACACACTGTGTACACAAGAAAAAACAAGCCATTAAGCCTGTTCCATTCTGGACACAGGACGTGTTAGCGCATTTTCATGTTATGTATCAGTACGTATGCTATCTTTCAGTAAATATTTGTAAATTTTGGAAATGTTTATAAATTCAATTGTGTAATGCATATATCTGTTAAAAAAAATTTATAACGACGTTTCTTTATATTTGAAAAAAAATTATTTTCTCTTAAATCTAACTACAAGTGGTTTGTGGTTACTGAAATATGACTCATAATTGAAAACATTCGA
The DNA here is from genome assembly GCA_021962125.1 of Bulinus truncatus. NCBI lineage: Eukaryota > Metazoa > Mollusca > Gastropoda > Planorbidae > Bulinus > Bulinus truncatus. The sequence goes on along the minus strand of JAGDYQ010000031.1, from coordinate 3,778,965 downwards.
ATTTATAGTCATTTAATCGTCCGAAAACTCCGTCAATTGTTGCATAGCTCTGATACTTTCAATTAAACTCAGAACACAAGCTTACTATTTCATTTGATGAGTTTCTTAATAAATCTTGGTGAAACTACGTGCTGCAGTATTTCGCACCAAATGAACGGGCTATTGAACGTATTAGGTGTATATATAATATATAAGCCCCTTATGAGCCCTGAAGCCCGGCCCTCAGAGGTCCTATCGCGAAATGAACTTTTGATGTACACATGGCAGGCCAAGACCTACAAAATGATATATACATCATGGGTCTAAGACTTATAGTTGTTGAGATATAGCGCTCCTTTATTAATATAGTTTTTATAGTAAAAAAAACGGTACTAAGGCCCCTTTTACGGCCCTGAGAGGTCAGATCGCAAAATGGAAAAAAGTCATTTCTTGGCAGGCCAAGACCTACAAAATGATATGTACATCATGGGTCTAAGACTTATGGTTGTTGAGATCTAGGGTGATGACGGACAAACGGACAGACAGACAAAACGGGGGACAATAGAGCATTTTTTTCGAAAATGCTCTAAAAACGTGTTACTTAGTGTAATAGACAGAAATACTTTATCTTTTTTAATAAATAAGAAAGCCAAAGAGAGCATACAGTTACATTTTAAAGTTCTTTTTCCTAGATTTACGTCAGGCAAAGTTTTTGAGTACATCATCAAAGTTAATTTTGCGCAAAAAGTTTGCCTCAATCATCAGCAGAGATAAGAAATCAAGCCCTTTTTGTTTCAATGTCGATCTACTTGGAGTTTTGTGTATGTTTCAACTGAGAAAAAGAGAGCTCAGTTGAAGAGTACGCAACCATTAATGTTAAAAATATGCACAAGGCGATTTCTACATTTGGAAAAGCTCACTCGATGTTGTCTCTATTACTTTGTATAATTCTGACTGACTGAACGTGTTGTTTTCAGATTTTGATGCACAAAACTTGTGGCGAATATATGAGGGGAACTGTTGTAGCTAATTACATAAATTATTGTTCAGATCATCCGGATAAACATTTATCAGTCCTTCACATTACTGAAATCAAAGAAGAAAATCGAACTGCTATATCATCATACACTTGTCCTCGTCTACTCATCTCTGTCTCAAGTTTTTTTTTTCGAAATTTACTCATATTGTTCCCTTAGCGACTTCTATTTATTTTTCTATGAAAACTTTTCTTTCTTTCTGTCTGAAAAAAATCGTTTAGATTTCTTGCAATGAACATTTCAATTTATGAATATTTAATAATATATAAATAGACGGCATCAGAAATTCTAAAAGCCTTAAGAAAAACTACATTACATTTTTTTAAAATATATGTTAAAGGGAAAATTTTGCCGTCCATCAGAGGCTTCCGCCCGAGTGTTCTGCACCCCCTAGCGATGCAGTACGGCGTGGCCCAGAATTGATAAATTAAGGGGAGGGTCAGTAAAAAGTCTAATTGCATCTAGACGGCGGTTAGGTTAGGCACGGTACTGACTGTTGATTTGTAATTTTTTTTTCAAATAAGCACATTTATTGAATGAAAAGGGGAACTTAAAGATTCATAAATGCTTTCAGGTTTTAGATTTCATCAATCCAAGAAAAGTCGAAGTCTACGCCATGCACTAGACCTTGAGAAATCTTCTGACTTCTTTTGTATATAAGTAATAATTTTTAACTGAAATATAAAATGCAGTCTATGCCACTCTAATGTTAATGCCCAATACATTTTTACAGGTGTATTTACTGAACAAAAAGTTAAACCAAAGTTTCTGTACAATCCTTGAACTATTCAACATGTTGATCCAGGCAGCTGATGCCCTAGTTTACTGCCATGATAACAACATCATCCACGGAAACATCACGTTGAAACATTTTATTTTGACTAGCCCTGGATGTATTAAACTGGCCGACTTTCATTTCGCTATTTCAGTACAGGACACAGAGACTGCATACTTGGGTAGGTCATTCATAACGGAAATTTGATATTCAAGATTGCTTTTTTAAGGATGGTTCTAGTCTGTCGGTTAAATGTGTTTTACTAAATATAAAGCATAAATAATATAAAACATTTCTGTTTGTTAATGCGAGTAGATGCAGCTGGGCGATAGTCCTGTATGCTGGCTAATACATACACTTCCAAACCTCCGTGGTATTCACCTCTCAAAATAAATAACAAACCCGTAATAAAATGAATCAAAATATTTTTTTTTATAAAGTTTTTCAATAGAGAGAAAGGTCAACTCGGCTTGCTTATTCGATGCACACAATTTCTTTGAAGACAAAAAAAAATGTTTACATCACTAATATATATTTTTTGATATTTCTAAAGATTGATGTTTTATATTTGTTCCATTTTTATACATTTTAACTATATATCAGTTTTATGAGTTTAACATTTGATTTTCGAGAAATGAGATGAAAAAATATTTGTAATTGTTTCATCTCAGTTCTTAACTAGATACTTACAGGCAACCTCTGTTGCTATCTAGATACAGGCAACCTCTGTTGCTAACTAGATACAGGCAACCTCTGTTGCTAACAAGATATTTTTATGCAATCAGGTTTTTGTTTCTGAGACTCTATTGTAATTAAACATTTAAGTAATGTATCAATACATGATTTGTTAATCATTCAACGTCCTGTATCCGGTACCTCTAGTGCAGGTTTGCATGTAATAATTGGAAGTAAAGAATAAAAATAGATTAATTATGTTTTTGAACTGTATTTTGTAAAGATCGAGATCAGCTCCAAGACTTACCAACACTTTACAGCGCTCCGGAGACTCTGAGGCGCAGAAAACGATCAAAACAATCAGATGTGTATATGTTTGGATGTTTTTCAAACTCAGTCCTCAATCACGGGGAAATGATCCCTTGTGATATGACCTTGTCTCATAAGGGTATATTCTACAAGGTGAGAATAATAATTTAAAATGCTAGTAGATTTCCTCAGAATTAAAAAATAAAAATACCGAAACTTTTTGTACCCACTTTAATACTGTACTTAGTTTTCAAATTATATATATGGAAATTATAAGTATCTTTTAATTTACATCGTTTTTTTGTAAGTACTTGAAAGGATGAGATGTCCATCTTTTAGATCCTAATGGGGCGGTTTTTTTTTGTAGTGCCCTTCTATCAGCGCCCCCCCCTCTCTCCCACCATAATCCATTGTGCAGTCTGTGAGACATATGTAGGTGACTGGAAGTCGCCGGTAGTTAATACACCGACCCACAGCTTGCAGTTCGTGATGCAACATGAAGATCCGAGCTCGCTACCAAAATGTCACCTACCTACCAATAGAAAAATCATTACCTCCCCTCCCCTTCCTAAATGGGACATTATTTTGAGGTCAGGAGTCTAAGCTGTGTTGTGAGAAATTTGAAATCAATTATCATTGAAGCCCTATCGATTTGCAGTTTTGAACACTGTTTGTATTCTTGAAGACAATGCATTTTTTGTTTAAACGTTCGAGTCAATTACTATTTATCATTGTGCACAGATATATAAGTAATAAGCTAACTCGCCCAAGGGATATAGCATCGCGCGGAAATAAAAAAAAATTAAATCATTGCAAAACTTCTCTCTACGCAATTTGTCAGAAACGCGGATCAAGACAAAGAAAACATCATTTCTACAATGATGTGATGTAAAAAAGACAAAAGAAAACATCATTTCTACAATGATGTGATGTAAAAAAGACAAATGAAAACATCATTTCTACAATGATGTGATGTAAAAAAGACAAAAGTTAAATATAAAAATTAATGTTAATAAACATTTAGTATTTTGTTCGAGTATTTCTAGTGTTTATGTTAGAGAGTTTATTTTTTTTTATTTTTCAATTAATTAATTAACTAGATATTAAGTCCGGCGTTGCCCGGAAATCTAGATGTAATGTGAAACCCCTTCCTAATCAATTTAATTAATTTAATTGGGTAAATTAGGTGCTGATATATGCCACCTTCCTAATGTGCAGCAGTTCAACAGGAAAATTATTCATCACCTCATCGTCATCTGTTAAAATACAATCATCACTTAAGTAGATCATGTATTCTCCCTCCAGCACGTCCATTATTTCTCCATTCAACTTCTCGACGTCATCATTTTTGGGACACAAAATTGCCCTGTGGGATATGGTGTCCTTAATTGCACTTATTTTCAAATTATTTCCATAGATTTCAGTAACTAAATTGCCAGTGCATAACATTAAATTGGGAATTTCAACCACATTATCGCCCAAGTTATCATTATTCATTACTTCACCATTTCCTAATCTTAACACCGTTCAACATGATCATCCATTTGGTGCTCTGTAACAGGGAATACCCTGTGATATACCTCCCACCTTTATATTAGCCAATGTAATATTTACAAATAGTATACAAATGTGTACCTTCGGATGCAGAAGTTTTGTTTTTCACAAACGTACATAGTGACTTAATTTGTATTGAAATTTGCAGAATTTCTTTTTTTTTAATATTATAAACTTTATTTACGAACGCGCTCGCTAGTGACCTTGACCTACGTTTGACTCACTATGACGATGTTAAAATGATATCTGTTGTAATTGACGATGTTAAAATGATATATGTTGTAATAAAAACGAAAATAATTTGAATGATATCATATATTATTATTATTATTTAATATTTAGGACTTTTACAAACCACAGAAACTATTTAAAACTGTAGATTTTTGAAAAATAAAAATCGAATCGATTGAACCCAAGCGCCATTTTGAATTATGTTTTCGTGACTTCGCTGGTCACGTGATTACTTTATCAAATACTATTGTTTTATTTATTTATTTCTGGAGGTCGTTTATTTATAGAACTGATTCCACACACACAGCGACCCGGACAAGCTTAGCTGCTTTATAATGTAGATACTATTACAAAAATTAATATTATCCAATTATACATTTCTGTTTGAAAGATAACATTTCTGATATAAAATGTGTATAAAAAGTAAATGTAGTTTAATAGACATGAAGTATAAATTCAACTTTCTTTAATTAATATAAACAATAAACAGTTCTATTTGACAGATAATTTGAATATTTCTGACCCAATTCAAGTAACGCCCGTGGGTCGGATGAACAAGTCCCACTGTCTATACCCCTGTTTATATTAATTAAAGTTTCCAGGAAATAATATCATTCTATTAATATATTGGTCACATATGAAATAATTAGAGATATCGACTTGTTTTCTTAAATGGTTGAATTTCTTTCTTTCAAACATTTCTTTCTTTCAAACATTTCTTTCCTTCAAACATTTCTTTCCTTCAAACATTTCTTCCCTTCAAATATTTCTTTCCTTCAAACGTTTCTTACCTACAAACATATTTTCGCTACAAACATTTTTTCGCTACAAAAATTTCTTTCCTTCAAACATTTCTTTACTTCAAAATTTCTTTCCTTCAAAAATTTCTTTCCTTCAATTATTTCTTTCCTTCAAAAATTACTTTCCTACAACATTTTTTCGCTACAAACATATTTTCGTTTCAAATATTTATTTCCTTCCCATATTTCTTTTTTTCAAACATTTCTTTCCATCAAACATTTCTTTCTTTCAAACATTTCTTTCCTTCCAAAATTTCTTTCCTTCAAATATTTCTTTCCTTCAAACATTTCTTTTCACAGACATTTCTTTCCTTCCAAAATTACTTTCCTTCAAATATTTCTTTCCTTCCGAAATTTCTTTCATTCCGAAATTTCTTTCCTTCAAACATTTCTTTCATTCAAACATTTCTTTCCATCAAACATTTCTTTCTTTCAAACATTTCTTTCCTTCCAAAATTTCTTTCCTTCAAACATTTCTTTCCTTCAAACATTTCTTTTCACAGACATTTCTTTCCTTCCTAAATTTCTTTCCTTTAAATATTTCTTTCCTTCCAAAATTTCTTTCCTTCCGAAATTTCTTTCCTTCAAACATTTCTTTCATTCAAACATTTCTTTCCTTACAAAATTTCTTTCCTTCAAACATTTCTTTCCTTCAAACATTTCTTTCCTTCCAAAATTTCTTTCTTCAAACATTTCTTTTTACAAACATTTTTTCGCTACAAACATTTCTTCCCTTCAAATATTTCTTTCTTTCAAACATTTCTTACCTACAAACATATTTTCGCTACAAACATTTCTTTCCTTCAAACATTTCTTACCTACAAACATATTTTCGCTACAAACATATTTTCGCTACAAATATTTTTTCGCTACAAAAATTTCTTTCCTTCAAACATTTCTTTACTTCAAACATTTCTTTCCTTCGAACATTTCTTTCCTTCCAATATTTCTTTCCTTCAAATATTTCTTTCCTTCAAACATTTTATTCCTACAAACATAATTTCGCTACAAACATTTTTTCGCTACAAACATTTCTTTCCTTCAAATATTTCTTTCCTTCCCATATTTCTTTCCTTCAAACATTTCTTTCCTTCCAAAATTTCTTTCCTTCAAACATTTTTTCTTTACAAACATTTCTTTCCTTCAAACATTTCTTTCCGTCAAACATTTCTTTCCTTCAAACATTTCTTTCCTTCAAACATTTCTTTCCTTCAAACATGTTTTTGCTACAAACATTTCTTTGAGTTCTGTATGAGGCTATACAACTATCATTTTAACATTATGCTACAAGTTTTAGAACTTGCACGTGAACACACAATAAATAAAATATTTGTTTGTAATAATATAGATACTGATGTCAACTTATGAACTCAGCTGGCCAAAGTATGTTACCATGGAAACAGCAAAGATATTCAAAGCTTGTTTTTTTATGAAAAGTGACAATAGACCTTCAATAATAAAAGTTCAGAAAGACATTGTTGCAATAAGAGATGGTATTATAAATAAATATATGTGTATATTACACTTTTAAATTGTTAACCAAACACTTTTCACAATATTAATTATCCAACTCAAGATACCAATATCTTAACAGGTTCGAAAAATAGATTTAATGGGACACATTCCGATTATCCCTTACATCATCTTGACCCATTGTCAACTGCAAGAAAAGTAAGTAGAATCACAGTTTTATTTAAAGTGCTAATAAAACTTCACGTAATTTATCACTTGAGAGTTCAGCATGAATGAATTTTACATCATGACTGCCTAATTAATTCACTGTCCATATCAGTAATGTTGTTTTCGTCGACGAAAACTAAAACTAAAAGTTAACGGAAATGTTGACTTTCATCAACGAGAACTAAAACTAAAATTAGCAGCAAGACTAAAACTAGATAAAAAACTAAATCTGGTAGACAAAAGACTGAATAAAAACTGGAACTAAAACTCCCCAACGAAATAAAAACTAAAATCCCCATTTATCGTTCTTTTCCGGTACTGCGGTCTGCGGGAGAAACATCTATTCTACGAAATCATTATGACCTAGGACATATCTAATTTCTTTGATGATCGCGCATGCACATCAACTGGGCGATAATATAAGCAGGGTTGTTAACAATACTCTAAAATTGTATCGTCAATACCGATACCAGTACTTCATGAAATTAGTATCGCCAATACCAATACAAATACTCAAGTAAAAATGTATTGCCAAAATCGATACCGATACATTACCAATAATTTTGAGAACAACAAAATGTTTTTATTTAAAATATAATGAGTGCAAGTTTCTCAAGTTTTTAAAAAATGTCATGAACAATGATGTTGTTTGTTATTGGTGTTTACAAGACTAAAACTAAAAGTGAAACTAAAATGAATAAGACGAAAACTAAAATTCTGGTGTTTTAGTTTTACTCGACGAAAACTAAAATTGGGCTTAAACTAAAACTAAAATTATTACATAAAAAACGAAATAAAACTGAAACTAAAATAGGACCTGGGACTAAAATAACACTACATATCAAGACTGCCTTGACCGTTATCTGGAAAAAAAAATTGCCGACACTACAAACAAGTAAAGGATTATAGTAATAAAAAAATGAACCAGCCAGACAATCAATAAATTAAAAGTGAGTTTTATTTGAATAGCTACAAAAAATAATGAAAAATTAAATGTTGGTTAATAAAACCTTTGTTTTATTGAGGACTTATTTGGCAAATAATAATTTAGTTAAATAGTAAAATGTTCTTAGAGTTGCTGCGTATGATGAACTATAAACCAAAAATGTTTCCATCTTAAACTATGGCACTTATAAGCTAAATCATTCATAGTTTGATAGGAACCGAGATTACCGGCAGGGGCTCCCAATGCCAATGGGCACTCTATCAGTTTAAGTCCTATCAGTTATATTGATATGGGATTGATATGGGGCCCGTTTAAACGGTTTTCTTGTTTGCCCATCCATAATATCAGTATTTTCGTTTAGCCATCTTAAGTGCAATTGAAATGTGACTAAAATAATTTATTTATCATCGTTGAAAGACTTATATTTCCTAATACAATTTAAAACAATATTGCTCTAAATGGTAAGGCATAAGGACAACGTATATTATTTTCTCCCTTTCTTTATTACATTATTTCCACAATTGACCCATTTGGTAAGGGTAGTATGAAAATCTCTATTGATTTCCATATGTCTAGTGTTATACATGTGAGTCACCATAGAGCAGTGTTTTTTCTTTTTACAATTACACTTTCGAATTGTGATAGAGCGAACTTCAAAACAGATTTTTCGAGATTTATGTTTAGAAGAGAGTATTATTTTCGTGTGCACAAACAAAAGAACAGAGCACATAAATGTTTTGTTCGTATGCCTCTATACTGCAATGTAGCGCACATAATTTTAAATTCCTTTCCAAAAATTTTGAATCTATTCCCCTCAAATACGACAATTTTGTTCGTGATTTTCTTTCATCTTCATCATAGTTCAAACAGCAATAAAAAGTAGACATTTTAAAAACCTGCTTTATATCTGGCTTATCATTTATAATATATATATATATTAATGTTTAATATTTTGTTTTTATCCACAGGGAGTTTACCAAGTAGACAGTAAGTATTACATTATCTGTTTCTGTTTAATTAATATATTTTTTTGTAATAACTTTTGTCATTTCCACGTAATATTAATAAATCTAAGCGTTGTAATAATGCATAAAAAATATGACCTATCTTATAAAAATAATCACTTTTAAAAATATATGTTTATAAATAAAAGAGTTTATTTTATTTTTGTTTGCGCGTCACTGCTAGCATGACAGTGAATCGTGTGCGCCCCTCAACAGCCAATCGGTGGTGCAAGATGCGTGTCTGTCACACGAGTGTACGACAAAACCCCCAGAGGACAAACCACCCACTGACAAAACCCCCAGCGGACAATCTTCTTAGTGAATGTTTTGAATAGGTGACGTAACACTCACAAATAAAGGCTGCCTTCGCACTACGAAGGGCCTATGGCGAATGGCATAAAACAAGCATTTTAGATAGCGAAAAAAAATTTCAAGGCATAAGCCTCCTCCATCAGGCGCTGAGCCTGAGGCTGTCAACCCAGCTGCCACGCCCAGGGTCGTTACAGCTATAAATCATACGAATGTTAACAGTTAAGGCCCTGTACAGTTTATGCTGTCACAAAAATACACGTGAAAGAGTAAAAAGAAAGCACAGATAATTTAAATTCAGCAAAAAGCATGCCAATAAACCCATATTAAATTACCTCTGATTAAGAAAACTAAAATTAAAAAACAACATTGTGAATTCCCCAGAATAAAGATTTTGCGATGTCTTCTTTTTTTCCTAATGTTTTTTTTTCAATAGTTACTCGTCTTTATGTGTGATCAAATTACGCCTTTTTTTTCAAAAGTTAAGGCAGGCTAGAGGTCCCTAACTCCCTTGATTGACTAATCTGTCAATTTTTGTGTTAAATACTCATGAAACAAAAGCTCCTTAGATCAAAGAAATATTATTAAAAATTATGATCGTTTTAAAACAACAGCGTAAGTGTCATGTAGAAAAAAAACCATTTATATGTCTTCAAATTCAATACATGAATACATTGAACAAAATTTGCTGCAATTAATATGTCTATAAATGATATTAATTTAATTGATAGTTTGTTAAATAAATACATAAATGTAATTTAATAGATAGGCACCCTCTCTTTTTAAAGTTATTGAAATTTCTTAGAATTTTTTTATGAAGGATTTTTTTTTGTCAACTTTTTATCATCCCTTTTTGTACTCCATTTAGTTTGGCCAAAGAAATCTCACTATACATCATACTTTATTGGAAGGAATTTTCATCTGTATGTACGGGTACGGTCAGAGGATTGAAGTTTGGTTTAATTAAAATCTTTTTAAATACAGATTGTAGAGATAATTAATTAAATAATACAAACATATATTTATTTTAAATTTGAACTAATTAATAAAAATAGCGTTGCAGTTTACTGAGCTTTATGTTATGTTATATTTTTTTATTATTCTTTTTTTTTTTGCGTAAAAGTTAATTGTACTAGGGTTATTAAATGTAGCAATATATTTTATATTGTAATATTTCTTACATCTTGTAGGAAAACGTCAATTTATTTCGAAGTAAATTGAACCACGTTACACAACAGTTACGGGAGTCAATAAAAAATGGTGCATTGGACCATGTTGTACCTTTTGTGCGTGTCGTGACAAAAGATCACCAGAAATATACTTTAGTAAGTTTTTTTTTCAATTATTGACATAAAATATTTTAAGAGTATCTGATTGATAATTTTATTTTATTTGTTATACATTTGTTCTTTGTAAGAGTCTAGTTTATTATTTAGATGGTAAACATTTCAGGAAGTTAGGATTCCATTTCGACTTTCCGGGAACATTCTCAAAAGTATCAAAACAAACCAGAGAAGTAATCCTGATGCGACATTTAATGACCTGATCATCCAAGTTGCAAACATTGTGAAATCTGTACATGAATCAAACATCGTTCTAGGTGAGATCAGTTCAGATCAATTCTTTGTTGAAGAATTACAACATGGAAAACATTGCAAAAAGAAGGTTTGTATTTAGTAGCAAAGCGGTTTACTTTTAGTTTGCATAAAATTGTAATCAACTTTGATATAAGGATACGTTTTAGCTATAATCCGTATGTAAAATATAGTTCAGTGATATGGATTTAAATGAAATGTAGCTAACATAGCAGTAAATAACATTCCAAAAAAATTATATGCATGTTTTTATATGTTATAAGACGTTTTACTTTAACTTTTTGATAGCCAACAAGGATATATATATATATATTAGGGTGCATCACCACAATAGAGGAAAAATGTAAACCATAGTGCACTTATTTTAAGTGATATATGACTGTATTAATTTTTTTATTAAAAAAAAACAAAAAAAACAAAACAAAATCAAATATATCCTATCATTTTTACAACGCCAAAGCGTATGTTTAAAAATATATTTGTATGTCACATTGTCTAACATATTCAAATTATACCCAATGTTTTATTATTAAAGTTCATAAATCCTGACTATGATTGCACGAAATACTTAAACAAACAAAATGTTAAAACCTCTAAGGTTTTCGTTCTAATATAATTTACAAACCATTTCTACCGACACAAAATTGTGGAGAGAGAGAAAGGGTCAATTCTACATCACTTCCTCCATCCCCTCTCCACGTCTCCTTGTTATTTGTAAAAGACAACAGACAGATTCGGTCCCTGGAGAGAGATAATGAGAGGGAGAACGAGAGGGGGAAAGAGAAAGATAGACAGAAGAGAGAGGGAGAGAGAGAGAGAGGGATGGGAACGAGGGGTAGAGAGTGTATAGAGCATAGGCGGCGATAGATTTGGGTGGGGGTGGGGAAAGGCCCACATTAAATAAAAACATTTTTGTAAGATAACAAATCTCACAGCCGTGAAGTAACTTGAATAATATAAACATATTTAGTCATATTGATTTGATATAAATATATCATTGTTTTTAATGTGTAAAGCATGTAGTCTACAGAACAAACGACATTCACTCTAGTAGTAAGTAATGAACACAAGTTATCTATCGGACATTGGTCACAAAGTAGTAGGAAGTAATGAACACAAGTGATATATCGGACATTAGTCTCAAAGTAGTAGGAAGTAATGAACACAAGTGATATATCGGGCATTAGTCTCAAAGTAGTAGGAAGTAACGAACACAAGTGATCTATCGGACATTAGTCTCAAAGTAGTAGGAAGTAATGAACACAAGTGATCTATCGGACATTAGTCTCAAAGTAGTAGTAAGTAATGAACACAAGTGATCTATCGGACATTAGTCTCAAAGGCTAAAAACACTTAGATTAAATGTGGGCCGATTGTGTCGACAACAGATTAACAGTTAGCACCCAGCTTCACATTTGTTACACGTCATCGGGTCACTCCGTCCAAATAGATTGAAAGGACTGAAGGATAGTGTATTCACTGCGACCAAATAGATTGAATGGACTGAAGGATAGTGACGGTCACTGCGACCAAATAGATTGAAAGGACTGAAGGATAGTGAGGGTCACTGCGACCAAATAGATTGAATGGACTGAAGGATAGTGACAGTCACTGCGACCAAATAGATTGAAAGGACTGAAGGATAGTGAGGGTCACTGCGACCAAATAGATTGAATGGACTGAAGGATAGTGAGGGTCACTACGACCAAATAGATTGAAAGGACTGAAGGATAGTGAGGGTCACTGCGACGAAATAGATTGAATGGACTGAAGGATAGTAGGGTCACTGCGACCAAATAGATTGAATGGACTGAAGGATAGTAGAGGGTCACTGCGACCAAATAGATTGAATGGACTGAAGGATAGTGAGGGTTCACTGCGACCAAATAGATTGAATGGACTGAAGGATAGTGAGGGTCACTGCGACCAAATAGATTGAATGGACTGAAGGATAGTGAGGGTCACTGCGACCAAATAGATTGAGAAGGACTGAAGGATAGTGAGGGTCACTGCGACCAAATAGATTGAAAGAAGACTGAAGGATAGTGAGGGTCACTGCGACCAAATAGATTGAAAGGACTGAAGGATAGTTAGGGTGTGAGACTAGACACTACTGGACAAGGCACCGAACTAGTAAAGAGCAAATAACTCACGTTCCTTAACTTTACGTTTAGAAGTGTGTCTTACGAGCTTGGCGCTGTTCTAACTGACCACGTTTGTCTCTTAATTCAATGTTTATATCAACAATAAATTTCATACAATTTATTCAATAGGTCAATGTTTTTTGAGTGATGTAAATTATTAACATCTTTTTATTGGACAGTTTTACTTCATTATTGACATTTCTCATGTTTGTATTTCATATTAAGATTAGGTTGTTGTTTCTCTATAGACATGACAATTTGATAATTAAATTATTACAACATTATGTTAGCATGTGATATCTGTTTTATCACACCATAATTTTCTATTCAAACACTTTTAATTTTCATTGATTAAAAAAAAAAGAAATACAAAATTGTAATTATTGTTGTCTAGCTTAAACAAAGCAAGAAACATGAGATATATGAAGTAACATAGTAGATAGTCGATGTTATTATAGCATTGCTTTTAATTCATTAGGTGAGCCTCAGTTATTCCTGTATTCCGTGTACACTTCCACTGAACCACCAAAGAGGACAATAAGGTTTTTTCGCTGACAACATTTTCAATTATCGGAAATTTACTCTTTTAATATTAATTTAACTTGACGTTAGAATGATTTAATAACCTTCGTTGTCTTATCAATGAATTTACATTTTCAAAATTATCAAATTAAATGAAGTATCCGTCAGGCCAGTATCAATTTGATTATTTGGGATATAACTTATTAAAAGAAACAAATGTCAAAGCAATCTGTTTTACTGGTGTCAGTATCGATTAATTATTGTAGTTCATTCATCGTTAGGAATGGTGCATATTTTTAACAGATACCCAATGAAATCTAAAATATAATAAATATGTTAATATTGTAAATATATTAATATTGTTATAAATTATATAAATACACGACACTCTGTTGTATAACAAATATACTAATTATATTCATAATATCAATATTTGTATTTTAAAAAAAATCATATTTAAAAGACATTTATTTATAATAGTAGATAACTTAGTTCAACAAAAATCGATTTGCAAATGTTTTACTGATATGTCTATTATGGTTTATGTTATGAGCAGTTGATCGCTTAATAACATACATGAATACAGTCCTTGAAATACTAAGTTTGAGTCTCATGTGAAATCTTTAAATTTGAGCCCAACTTGTAATAATTGCCTGACATTGGTTACGAATGGTTAAGGCAATAGTGTATTTAACTTTATTTGTCTGCATTGGCGACATATGGAGTCACCTGTGTTATGATTTGATCACTTGATGTTTACGTCATATATAGGAAAAACTGTTTCTTACCAACATAGCAGCTAGTCGTCTAAAGTGTTTTGGGTTTAATTCTACATATTCTTTGATTCTTTAGAATGGGATCTTGCGTTTAACCCTCCTCTATATCTTTACATGTCAGAACATTTTAAATTATTTTTTTTATCTTTGGGCATTTGTTTATAATAAAGTTGTCTTAATTAAGTATTTAATTGAATATTTTGAAATGTTATCCCTCCTACATTGGGCCCATCTCAACATGTGAGAACCCCGGATAATCTCAACATGTGAGAACCCCGGATAATCTCAACATGTGAGAACGCAGATAATCTCAACATGTGAGAACCCCGAATAATCTCAACATGTAGAGAACCCCGGATAATCTCAACATGTGAGAACCCCGGATAATCTCAACATGTGAGAAGCCCAGATAATCTCAACATGTGAGAACCCCGGATAATCTCAACATGTGAGAACCCCGGATAATCTCAACATTTGAGAACCCCGGATAATCTAATGCCGTTAATGGCACACGACGTATGTGGACGGATAGTCGTGTGGTAAAGCGCTCGACTGTCGACCTGAGGGTCACTGGTTCGATCTTCGGTGAGGACCAATGGATATTTCAAGTCATGTGGCTTTAGTCCGCACTATGTCTTCAGTGGTGTCTCCATGGCCATTGCACTATCCAGCTATGGTGGGGATGAAAGATGTGCACTGCAAAACCGTCCCATTAGTGGATTATAGGATCTAAGAGATTTCATCTCATCTTACAGAATTTAACACACACACACACACACCGGCAGTCCGTGTGACATGTCTTACCATCATGTCCTAAATCAGACTTTTCGTCTACATCAATCGTGACTCAGAACCACATCGTCTATCACGCGACTGTATAAAATATAAAACCGTTTTTGAGACGTTTGTTTTAAATTTGTTTCTATGAATTTTACTGATCTACAATTTTGTTATCTTGCAGAAATGTATTTATACTATTTAAAATATCCTGTTGAATGATCTGATGTCAAAATAAAATATCGTCATAAATTGTTTTATTTCTTTTGATATCAACAAACGCAACTGGAATTGTCATTTTTACATACTCATTTGATTCTCACGATTTGTTTAATTCAATAGCAGAATTTTTCTATTAAAAGTTTGCCTAGTAAGTTTTGTAGGAACTGCACTCAGTGCACTGAAGGCACACTTTAAAGGTTGTACAACTTCCTTCTTGTGATCCAAGTAGTCTTGGTGAAGGTGGGTGGTGTTAATATTGGTAGTGTTGATGGTTATGATTACCAGCCGTGACTGAATTTATGTAGATTACTTTTAAAACAAGGTATTAAAATCATTATTATTTTTCTGCAAATAATAGTGGCAATAAAAATGAATTTGTGTCGAGTATCGAACATTTTTCGTTTAAAATATATCGGCGATACACAAATCAATCCTTAATACAAAAGGATCGGCAATACAATAACCAATTCTAAAAAAAGTATCGCCGATACTGTATTGGCCGATACCGATACTTCCGATACTAACAAGCCCATCTCATGTGTGTGAACAAATTTTTACTTTATCGTTATGAGCAACTGCAATTTTTTCATGATTGACTGAACAGAAGAACTGTAAACAAAAACCAAGATAAGTGTGCACACAGACAACTATTGTCACTGACCTGTATAATTAAGACATCTTCCGTGTAGCATCACCCCCGCCCCTATTTCTTCCTTCTCTGCTTCAATACATCAGAGGTTCAGAACAATAAGCACATACCACGACCACTTGGTAAAACCCTATTAACTCACCCCAGCCCATTCCATCTTCAGTCTCTTTGTGAGTTTAAATTACATTTGGTCAGCTCATAGTGAAATCTCGATGTCAGGTAGAAATTTTCCCTTAATTAATTAAAGTACATTGCCCGTTCAATGAAGAGTGGGAAAGTAATTCTCACACCTACAAATAAGACATATTACCGAAACGTACTAGGGGGAACAACCTTTACAATGGACTCTGATTTATTTACATTAGTAAGGAATGAAAGTAGAAACAGTGAGAGGAATTATCTTTAAAAATTGAGTTTAGTGGAAGGAATTGAAGTCCAGACTCAACGAGCCCGTTCCAGATAGGTACCGCTCTTCAGCCGCCCGAATAACGCAGTGCAGTATTTAGTGTGATATGCCGCGTTCAGCCGTCCGAATAACGCAGTACAGTATTTAGTGTGATATGCCGCGTCCAGCCGTCCGAATAACGCAGTACAGTATTTAGTGTGATATGCCGCGTCTAGCCAGTCCGAATAACGCAGTACAGTATTTAGTGTGATATGCCGCGTCCAGCCGTCGAAAAACGCAGTACAGTATTTAGTGTGATATGCCGCGTACGGCCGTCCGAATAACGCAGTACAGTATTTAGTGTGATATGCCGCGTTCAGCTGTCCGAATAACGCAGTACAGTATTTAGTGTGATATGCCGCGTTCAGCCGTCCGAATAACGCAGTACAGTATTTAGTGTGATATGCCGCGTTCAGCTGTCCGAATAACGGTACGGTATTTTGTGTGGTGCCACACCAAAATACCTAACCACACTGTACCATTAGTTATTAAGAAATAGTTAAAAACATTTTTTGGATTTTAGAAGTTAAATTGTTACAAACTGTATTTTGTTGTAAACTTAGCTGGCAGCCAAAAAGCTCTATTTATATATTAAAATAAAGATAATGTCTTGTTTGTTATGCAAACACCGACTTGACCTAGTTCTCCATTCGTCTATCACGTGGATGTAAACAAATAATTATTTTACCTCTCGCATTCAGTTGGGACCAAGACAAAGGTCTTCGGTGTCTATCTGCTAACTTGTGGCAGCAATAGCATCTAACACTTTGAGTTGCAGGAAACTGAATTTACGTTTTATTTTTACAAATAAAAGTTTATGAAACAATACTTGAAATTATTAACAAATGTCAATTTTTCTAAAACTTCAAAATGTTTGGTGGGTGACATTTTTCAATTTTTTTAATAAATTTGATATGGTTTTGTGTTTCTACAATAAAAACTCATCTGTTGATGGTATACCATACAAGTGTTGTTCTGAAGTCATATACCTATATATATATATATATATATATATATATATATATATATATATATTAGTTATTATTTTTTGTAATGCGTACATATTTTGAAACAGTTAATATTTGTTTGTAAAGCGCCATACACATTTATAATTTACTAAATAGTGATTTTCCCTCAAGGCAGCAGCACAAAGAAATCAAAACAAAAAATTCCACCATACCTAATATTTTACTATCTACACTTCAACGTTGAATTATTGGAAATTAGTTAAATATTACTTTCTTTACACGTAGATGAATTATTAAATGTGGTTTTTTTTTTTTACAATAATCATTTGACATTCTAATGTTATTTTATGTACATCATTCCCTCATTTTCCGCTTTCTGTGACGTATTCGGAAACACGCTTGCTAGGCCAGGAGTTTTAGCAACCCACCCAGAATAAATTCTTTACAATGGTTTAAATGCAGAATCTGACACATATATATATGTAGATTAACTGGTATGAATGACACCCAATGAAACTCATTGGAATTTTTTCTACAGCATTGCAAAAATTGCACGAATTACACGTAACTTTCCACTATTCACGGTTCTGTAAGTGTCAATAACCTTGGTAAATCTGAAGTAGGTCTAATCCACATCAAACTGTCAGCTAACGTACTTCAGATTATGTTATATAAGTATTTAAAATGAAAGGTCAAATAAAGTGTAACCAATATGACCTGCTTCCAGTGGCGCAACCAGGAGGGGGGCAGGGGGGGGGCTTGAGCGCCCCCCCCCTCCCCGGCAAAATCATCAAATACATAATTTAAGTTATAAAGTTATAAATAAGACTGTCAAAATGTCTTTTTCAACATGTGAGCCCCCCCCCCCCCCCAGCATTTTTTGCTGGTTGCGCCACTGCCTACTTCCATTAGTAGACTTACGTTTTAACCGTATTGACGAAGCATTAGCTTCACAAAAGTAATACATACATTTTTATGTTTGTTGCATTATATAAAACTACTTCATAAAACAAACCATAAATAAATAAATAATGCAACACTCTGAACTGATGTGAGTAGCAGCCCCGTAGCGTGAAAAATCCACAGCAGGGGCCAGGCATAAGCGGGGGGAAGGGCGGGTAATACATTTTACTAAGTAGAGCAAATAAACAGAGGGGGCCAGACAAAATGCAGGGGGGCGGCCCCCTGCCCCCCCCGCACGCTACGGGCCTGGTGAGTAGTATGGCTTTCAGACTCCGGGTGGGGCAGGCATCAAACCGCTGGTGAAACTGGCAGTTGCTTTCACCCAGTGCCATAATCACAGTGTTCACATGCTGGTGTACACCTCTTCCTCAAATGCCCAAGGTATGTAGAATTCCAAGCATTCATCATCAATTATTTCTTCATCTTTTACATCCAGCATGTCATTATCATGTAACTCTTCATCGTCAATCATTTCCACAACATTGACCAGCTCCTTGGCATTCAAACATGACTCTCCATTACAATTTTTGAAGGCTGTTATGCATGACAAACCATACTCAAAGCAGCGACACAAACGTGTCCCACACTGTTTCCTGGATCCGGAATTACATTTGCAACAAACCACCTTCAGAACATCTGGTGGAGCCACATCTAAGTCAGTGGCAATATGGATGTACTTTTCCTCATGAAGCTTCCATCCCCATTCTGTGTGATTCAGTATTGCTTAACAACATCAAGATATTTTCCACCTTCCAGCCACTGAACAGCACGGAGTAAGTAACCGCCGTCTACAACATGAATCGAACTGCTTGGTTTCAGTGATGGTTCTACACCCTTGCAGATTTCTTTACCGAGCTGTGATTTATCCACTTTCCGCATCTTTGAACAGAGAAGTAGGAAGTGTTGACAGTTCATAGCTGAAATATTTCTCCATATCAGGTGATCTTTGCATAATGACCAGAAGCCTATTAAATAGAACTGTGGGATCAACACCTGTCAAAGCTTTCTTGGAAGTTGATGAAGAAGCATTGTTTACTTGTGCTAATGTTCTTATTTGAGATTTTCTTTTAAGGACAACATCCTTGAAGTTCTTGCCGCTCATGTTCTGAACAATATCAGCGCCAACTTTTTCAGCATTGTCGCAGTTTATATTATCAGATTCAGATGCTGGAATACCTGATGGTATGCTGTGGAGTCTTGTGTCAGAAGTATCAAATTGATTATGTGACTTCAAGAATTCGAGAACTTTTGTGAGATCGTCATTATCTCTATTGATCCTGGACTACCCCGCTTCCGGATGCTGAACTGCATCATGGCAGTAGTCAATATCAGCAAACTGCGCTAAAGATCTCCTTACAGCTGCAGTCCTATGAATTGTGGAAGTCCATGTGGTGCGTACATTTTCAGTCACTCCTCTTCCATGAGTTATTCCTCCCTTACCTTTAATGGCCCGCATCATTGCCTGCTCTATGGTAAGGTCAACTGACAGTCCGGCCCACTAATCTACTACTACGCCGTGCAACATGTGATCCTGACATGAGCTGCTTGTGTAGATCTGGATGTGAGTTAGGTAAGCCCATCATCATCTCCAGGTAGAGACGAGCACACTTGGCATAATTGTTGTGACCAGATGCTGCGAAGAGATTCACCATTCTCATGATACTGACAAGATGTAGCTGATAGTCGCCCATTCGTTCTGCCCGCAGCAGAAGCTTTAATGTGGCAATGTAATACATATACAGAAGCAAAAGGTTTTTACTATATAAGCTATAGCAATAGTTATGTCATTTTCAGGGCCCCATTCTACACCTTATACGTAAGTATACGAGATAAAGGGCCCTAGGGGCCCCAAGAGTAGCTATCCCCCTAACATAAATTTGGTTTAAATAATTTTGGTCATGCCTTTTAAGTGCTGGGCTTCAGTGTTTTTGAAGGTACCGTCTTATCTTTCAGGTTTTTTTTAATAATCTTGTAGTTGGCAGCTGCCTTTTTTTGTAAACAATTCAGGTCATCTCTTAACATGGCTGTCAGTATTTTATATAGAATATAAAGGACCTTTTTTTAAAAATTTATTTAATGCATTTAAACACAATTTAGGTATTCAAAACAAGGGTGTCATTAATCCTCGTTATGTTAACTAACTAGTTATTACCAAATAATTTCACAAAACGCTTGTAAGACATTAATTCTAGGTACGTAATGTAATATTTATTCAACTCCTGGCCTATGCTTGCTGTGATCAAGCCCTTCCCAGCACACTATAGTGTTTTTTTTCTCTGAAACCCCTCCCCCCCCCCCTAATTTTTCCCTGATGTCGTCTGTGATCGGGAATTCCACAATCTATAAATAGTCCTGCGCGACGTTGTAGTCGAAGTTGCTTTATATATATATATATATATATATATATATATATATATATATATATAGATATAGATAGATAGATAGATAGATAGGCCTATAGATAACTACAATTGGACAGTCTTAGAAAGCTCTACACTTTTTTTTAAAGTATTCTAGAAGACTACTCCGTATTGAATGCGAATCAAGTATTTTCTTGAAAACAGACAATTTTAGCAGTTCAATAATGTTCTAGAAGACTACTAAACATAGAATAAGAATGATGAATTTAAAAAAAAAAAAGAATTTCTAAATATTATTATCCTGATCACAGAAACAAAGTTTTAGTGGAACAATAGCTGTTTTCTATTTGTTTTGACATAACGGATTATGAAAACACACTTTGAATCAAGGCACAAAGAAAAAGTTAAAAGTTGTTACATAGTGTTATAAGCGTTAAAATGTGTGTAATAAGCACATTTAAAATGTATGTAACACAAAAAAAAAATCTTGTATTTCACAATCCCTTTTGGTCATCTTTAAAACTAATGCTTCAAAAAACGGAACGTAGTTACTCAATGAAACAAAATGGGTTAAAACAAACTATAATTATATATTATTTAATTAATTGCAGTGCTTATGTACGAAATATGGGTTAGTAGAAGTTTTAATAAAAAAATAGATACTCAGAAATTGTCATACACAATTCTAAGTTTAGCTAGGATGGTGGTGATAATAATATCTGCAAGTCCTTTGGGTCATTTTTATCCACCACAAAAAGGCGAATACTATAAATCACAACATATAGTCTTAAAGGTGAGTCGTTTTCAAACTCCGACTAGCCGTGTTTTCGTTTTCTTTTAATGTGTACAAAAGAATAAACTAAAAATACATACAATCAAATTTACCTAGCCGAGTCCACTTGGATGTTGTGCTGACTATTGTCTGAGGCAAATGCCAAATATGAAAATGACGTTAAGTGAACCTAGAATTTTTAAAACATGTTAAATGAAATATTTAAGTTCAGGGCAAATAACATTAAAAATATGTACTTAAATATGGATGTAAAACTATTGAAAAGCACAAAACAACTTGAATTTTAGCTTCAGATATTATTAATCAAAACCAGCACACACACATAAATAAAGTTTTAAAGTAAGAGTTAAGCTTTTTTTGTCTGATGAGACTAAAATTCTACTAATAAAGTAGCGATCTTGTCATCCGTCCGGGCGGCGGCGTGTGGTTAAGTCGTCGCTATAAATAATCTATGACATCCCGATGGTAATTTTTTTTTTTTTTTTTTTGCAGAATGGGAGCGCCGTCGCTATAAATAAAAGAAAATCCTCTATGACGTTATTTCCCGATGGATGCTGTATCGTGCCTTCGTGCTGCAAAATGGCATAAATAAAGTAGTTATTACCGCATTTTTGAGACGTCAAATGCGCTATTGTTTCCGTTTTGTCTGTATGTCCGTCCGCCTGTCATCACCCTCAGAGGTCAGATCCCGAAATGGACTTTTGATGCGCACATGGCAGGCCAAGATCTACAAAATGATATATACATCATGGGTCTAGGACTTATTTTTGTTGAGATCTAGGGTGATGACGGACAGACAGACAGACAGACAAAACGGGGACAAAAGAGCATTTTTTTCGAAAATGCTCTAAAAGGAGGAGACACATACGGTTGATGAGGAAAGAAATAGAGCATTGTTTTTGATACCCCTGTTTTGTTTAAGTTTAGGAAAGGTATGGAAATCAGGAATGAAAGAAGGAGCTAAAAGAAGTGTTTTATGGTGAGGCTATAACGTGATGTAACTATTGTTAACTATTTCTAGAATTAAAGTAATATTGATTAACTAGACATTCCACGTTTGTTGGAGGTATTTGTAAAACAGTGTCTTATGTGTTGTCGACAAAACAACAATTAACGGAGTTTTCGGACGATTAAATGACTACAATTTAGAATGTTTCAATTATGAGTCCTATATCATTGACCACAAACCACTTGTAGTTAGATTTAAGAGAAAATATTTTTTTTCAAATAGAAAAAACGTCTTTTTAAATTTTTTTTTCCAGATATATGCATTACACAATTGAATTTATAAACATTTCCAAAATTTACAAATACTTACTGAAAGCTAACATACGTACTGATACATAACACGAAAATGCGCTAACAGGTCCTGTGTCCAGAAAGGAACAGGCTTAAGATGCTGGTTTTTTTACTTTCCAGTGCATTTTTCTAAAACCTTATTTAATGCTTTGTTTTGATTTTAGCATTGATAGAATTATGGGGAAAAACGTTTTTCTTTAGTTTTCAATGGGACAGCCGTATAGAAAAAAAAATTCATACTTAATTAATAGCAGTCCTTAATAATAAGTCGACCACCGTTTTTTTTAAAGTAAAAGTGGAATACAAACATTACTTTTTTGCGATGAACGAATTGACGAAACCTGTAGGGGGAATACATTTCATTTATTACCTAAACATTTTATTCTTTGCAAAAAAAAAAATGATAATATTAATAAAAAAAAATAATAACATTATACATTGAATATTTTATAAAATGTTTCTATGCCAACTACATTTTTCCAATCGATTACACTGATAAACACGTTTTGGATTTCTTATATGTCATTAACGTTTTCGGAATCAGTTTTTGATGCTGATTTTGAATCTGTAAATCATTTTGCTCTATCAGCTCAAATTATTAAGATATTGCCGAACAAAAGTTGTATGCGCCCAAATAGGAATAGACTGCTGACAGCATGATTTTATGCACACAAACGCACGCACCTGCGCGTACACACATGTTCACAAACACACATACCTCGTAATTATATACGTATATTGGCAATGTTCTTTTTTTTTCTGTTGATGTCATATGTTTGTAGGGTGAGTGTTGATTTGCAGTTGTGTTATGAATTGCGCATTGTCTTAGAATTTGATTACGTTGCAGTTTCAGATTTCATAAAAGGAGCAGTGAATGTGGCGATTGCAAGTTGTTTAAAATATGGCGACCAGAGGATGCGTAAATTCATCGGATCTGTTTTTCTATGTGTGCAGCTTTTTCACAAACAAGTCTCATCAAAAGACTTTCATGCCGTTACTGAAGAAAGCTTGTCAACTTTATTTTGACTTAAAGGTGGATTGTGGTAAGTCGTGGGCACCACAGTTCATCTGTTTGATATGTTCATGCAACTTGCATGGTTGGATGAGGAAGGCAAAGAAAAACAACCACATGGCATTCGAAGTTCCTATGATATGGCGTGAGCAAAGCAATCACTCTACAGATTGTTATTTTTGTTTAGCAAACATCAATGGAATTTGTTATAAAACTCGTACAACTGTCAATTACCCAAACGTTCCATCAGTTTCAAAACCAATTCCACACGATCCTGTCATTTGTCCAGTACCACAATCGCCTGTAGAATACACAGTAGACGAAGAGAAGGATGAAGAAAGTGATGTTCCATCTTGTGCCGATGACTCAGACCCTGACTACAAAGCTGCCGGAGAAGGAATTCATTTGATGAATTATGCTGAACTTTGCGACCTTGTGCGAGATCGGGTGCTAACAAAAGGCCAAGCTGAACTTCTTGTTTCACGGTTAAATGCATTTAATTTGCTTGCACCAGGTACAGCTACAGCAAACTTTCGTCGCAGGCATAAACAGCTTGTTCAATACTTTGATGTGACTGGCAGTATTTGCCACTGCACAGATGTTGACGGCCTTATGAGAAGTCTTGGTGTCGAACACATTGTTGAAGATTGGCGACTGTTCATTGACTCGTCAAAGACTAGCTTAAAAGCAGTATTGTTGCACAATGGAAACAAATATGCTTCAGTACCAGTTGGATATTCTGCCCACATGAAAGAGACATATGAAAACATGTCTGAGCTGATGGAAACAATACGTTATCGCGTGTACAACTGGAATATCTGCGGTGATCTAAAAGTAATAACTATTTTGATGGGAATGCAGACATGGTACACGAAGTACATGTGCTTCATATGCGAATGGGACAGGCGAGATAAGAAGCACCACTATACAAAAAAGAATTGGTCGATCAGAGACAGAATGCAACCAGGAAACAAAAACGTTCTTCATCAACCGTTGGTTGATCGTGACAAAATTCTTCATATAAAATTAGGACTGATGAAGAACTTTGTCAAGGCATTAGACAGCACATCGGATGCATTTATATACCTATGCAACAAGTTTTCAGAGCTCTTTTATGCTAAAGGTATTTTCATAGGTCCACAAATAAGAAAAATTATGGCCGATGAAGACTTTCAAAACACTTTTTAAGTCATCCTGAAAAAGATGCGTGGGTGGCATTCAAGTCAGTAGTAACCAATTTTCTTGGAAATAAGAAGTCTGTCGACTATGAAAAAGTTGTAAAGAAATGCATTAGTGCCTACAAACACCTGGGATGCAATATGTCTCTGAAAATTCATTTACTCGATTCATATCTAGACTTCTTCCCAGAAAACCTAGGCGCAGTAAGCGATGAACATGGCGAACGCTTCCACCAAGACATTTCTGTGATGGAGTCACGCTACCAGGGCCGGTGGAGTGCAGCGATGTTAGCTGACTACTGTTGGACTCTACAACGCGACTTGACAAGTACTCAGTACAAGCGGAAGTCTACAGCCAAGAAATTCAAACCATGAACATTTTAAACATTTTACACATGCATTTGACTTTAAATAGAATATATTTTTTACATATAATTTTATTAGAACTGATTTCATGCTTGTGTTTAATATTTTTTTACATTAACTGCAAAAGAGAATATATGATTTAAAAATTTCATTTTTATACATATTGGAGTATTATAACTATAATTAAAAAATTAAGATTGTGGATTTCTTAAAATTGGAGGCTGATAGAGACAAATGGTTTTCATATTCGTAATCAGCGTGTGTAAATTGAGTATGATTAGATGATGGGTACCAAGAAATCCACGATAAATTATTTTTTGTTTTCCAGTGTTATTGTCGTCTTCTTTGCCGTACAAAATGTGACACATCACACGCTATCGGTCAAACAAGGAGATTGGCATAATTGTATTATCCTTCAATATAGAAAAGAATGCCACAAAATGAGGACACATTTTGAGGGAGGGCAGAAGCTAAAAAAGCAGAGGATTGTATTCCTTATCGGAGGACTGTATTCCTTATAGGAGGATTGTATTCCTTACTGTATTTTCAGTGCCTTTTTATAAAAACTTTTTTTAATGCTTTGTTATGATTTTAACATTGATAGAATTAAGGGCAAAACGTAACGGGTGAGATAAATTAGCACCCATATATTTACCTGATGGTGTTTAGTTTGTCTTGGTTTGGTTAGTTGGTTTGCTTTGGTTGATTTGGTTGGTTTGTTTGGTTGGTTATTTGGTTTGGTTTAGATGGTTAGCGTTGACGGGTAAAACGTAATTTGTGACGTATATAATGTAGGTCATGTCTGCACATTATGAAGGTGGCATACATCAGCACCTAATTAACATAATCAATCGTATTTAAAAATTCAGTAGTTAAATTGATTTCCAGATGGTACAATTTATCTATAAATTAAAAAAAAATTCTTCACTTTGAATTCTGTGTTATTAAAGACAGTAAAACAAAATTTGCGCACAACAGGACCGGGGTAAGATGACGAGCGGGGCAAGATGAAAAACGTCTTAATTTTGAACTTTTCCATAAGTTGGCAGCATCAGCCGAACACAACTGGCTCCCCTAACGGCCGTTCGTTAAAAAATAGCGTGAACACGATGAAATCGCCATTTTTGTGTTAGTTGTGAAGCTTTCATTGTTTACCGCAGCCTCGATATAAATTTTATGCAGGAGTAAATAAGCTCTGTTGCAGAAACAGGTAAGATATTTCGTTTCTCTTTCATATTTATGAATAACTTAATTCAAATACTACCTATTACCATGAAAAAATGTCAATTAATTGTCTTTTTTATGGCAATAAAAATAAATATTTAAAAACAGACCGGTCGGGTCAAGATGACGGGGGCAAGATGACGAGCTCGTCATTTTGCGTGTTTTCGAATTTATTAAACCAACTAACTATATGTAATATATATTTCATGTATGGTTAGACACTATAAGAAGAAATCCTCAAGATGCGAATGGAACAAAGAATCTATGGCCTCTGCTCTCTAAAAATATTAAAGAAGGACATATCAATAATTTGTTGCATTAGCGCAACTAGCTTTTACCTGCCACCTTTTCTGATTTTTGCCAGAAAACGAATGCTTCCTGAACTTGTAGAAAGAGCCCCACCAGGAACTGTAGGCCACTGCAGTGATAACGGTTGGAGCAATGAGGGCTCTTTTTTATCTTTTTTCAAGCACTTTTATCTTCACGTGAAACTAAGCAAAGAATCTACTGCCCTGTTGATTATTGATAACCACAAAACTCATATAACTTTGGAGGCTTTCTTATATTGCCGAGAGAAAAACATCATCATGGTTGGGTTACCGCCCCACACATCACATCGTCTCCAGCCCCTTGTTGTGTCATTTTTCGGCCCATTAAAGAACTTCTATAGCCAAGCATGTGACAACTTTATGGTCACTCATCCAGGACAACCTATCACAGACAAAAGTATTGACGAGTTATATAACACCGCATACTTCAAAGCAGCTACAGTTGGAAATGGATTTAGGGAATGTGGTATCAAGCCTCATAATCCCCTTGTGTTTAGAGAACATGAGTTTGCTGCTGCAAAAACTACCGACCATGATATTGTTGTTGATGAGACTGAGAATAATAATGCTAATCCTCAGACCCTTGTATTAGTAAACCAAATTATAAACCCTCCAGAAGAACCAAAACTTAGTTCAAATGATGATTCCTATGCACCAAAAGAGCCTGTTAGTATTTTTTATTTCAAACCATTGCCTAAAGCAAAACAATGTGAGAGAAAAGGAAAAGGCAAAAAACTGAGTTCGAGCATTCTATCAAAGAAATGTTACAACCAATGGAAAATCAAAAGGAAGAACAGAAACATTTAAAAAAAAACAGATAAAAGAAGCTTGTGAAGCTAAAAAGGTAGTAAAAAAACTTGAACTAGAAGTAAGTTCCTGCAGGCCTAAGTCTACAATAGCCAGGTCAAACAGCCCAGTTGCATCAACTTCAAAGGGTGTAGTTATAAGCTGTCCTGCTTGTGAAGAGGAATATTGTGACCCTCTAACAGAAGAATGGATCCAGTGCTGTAAATGCCAAGAGTGGTGGCATGAGGACTGCTCCAATTATGAAAATGTCATTTTTATTTGTGACTATTGTTAGCTGCACAACTTAATTCTTAAATATTATGTTACAATGCATACGTAAAAATACATTTATCATTTGTTAAACCATGTAATAAAATGTGTTCAACTTTATCTTAGTGTTGTCATCTTGCCCCATGGCCAATGTCATCTTACCCCGGGTACTGGGGCAAGATGAAAATTTGGTATGGTTTGGGAAAATTAAAATTATACTGCATTACTTTTGTTTGAAAAATTTAATTGTAATATAATTAAAACCACAAATGGTTAATCTAAAAGTTCATGTAAAATTAATTTTTCTATCTTTTTAAATAAAGTCAATAAACACCATAAATTGTTAACATAGCCATCTTGCCCCGGTCTCCCCTACATTTGAAGCGGAAATGTTTTTGCTGGATGAGTGCACAATTGGTTGATCACTAAGAGTTGTTGCTAAAACCGGCCATTTACTAAGTTTATTGTTATAAACTTGGAATTCCGTGTCAATAGTTCCTATTAATTCTCATATTAAATATTTTATTGAGATAAAACCTTTAGTTGCGAATGCAACGGGCAACTACTAGCTATATGATATTTTAAGGAACTAGTAAACAAAGGCCCGGTACCCGGACCGGTGATTAGGCACACAGTTTGTGTTGAAAATGGTTGTTATACAAATAATAACAAACTGAACAATATGAATATTACATTATCTTGAGATATCCATAATGCAAAATTCGTTTGCTTTAAAATGTATATTGTCGAAAATAATACAGAATATTAATT
Source organism: Bulinus truncatus (assembly GCA_021962125.1). NCBI lineage: Eukaryota > Metazoa > Mollusca > Gastropoda > Planorbidae > Bulinus > Bulinus truncatus. The sequence goes on along the minus strand of JAGDYQ010000031.1, from coordinate 3,750,217 downwards.
GAACGATTTCTTTTGATATTTCTCTTAAGATATCGTCTCATTTAATAAAATACTGAACACCATAAATTCCACATTATCGTGAGATATACATATGAAATTTTTTTGTCAGTGCCCACCCCCTAGACGTCACGTGACACCTAAATTTGCTTGTCTGACCAGTTGGGAGACGAATCATGCCTGTATTTTAGTTTAAGTAAATGTTTCAGCCATCTTGTGTGACTGACACGAACTTGTGTGACAGACTAGATTGCCGACAGAGCAGGATTTGATTTTTTTTGTATTATGGATGCAGACGGGGATATATTGAGAAAGAGAGAGAGAGAGAGAAAGATATATATATATATATAAATATATAAATGTGTTCAACTTTATCTTAGTGTTGTCATCTTGCCCCATGGCCAATGTCATCTTACCCCGGGTACTGGGGCAAGATGAAAATTTGGTATGGTTTGGGAAAATTAAAATTATACTGCATTAATTTTGTTTGAAAAATTTAATTGTAATATAATTAAAACCACAAATGGTTAATCTAAAAGTTCATGTAAAATTAATTTTTCTATCTTTTTAAATAAAGTCAATAAACACCATAAATTGTTAACATAGCCATCTTGCCCCGGTCTCCCCTACATTTGAAGCGGAAATGTTTTTGCTGGATGAGTGCACAATTGGTTGATCACTAAGAGTTGTTGCTAAAACCGGCCATTTACTAAGTTTATTGTTATAAACTTGGAATTCCGTGTCAATAGTTCCTATTAATTCTCATATTAAATATTTTATTGAGATAAAACCTTTAGTTGCGAATGCAACGGGCAACTACTAGCTATATGATATTTTAAGGAACTAGTAAACAAAGGCCCGGTACCCGGACCGGTGATTAGGCACACAGTTTGTGTTGAAAATGGTTGTTATACAAATAATAACAAACTGAACAATATGAATATTACATTATCTTGAGATATCCATAATGCAAAATTCGTTTGCTTTAAAATGTATATTGTCGAAAATAATACAGAATATTAATTGAACGATTTCTTTTGATATTTCTCTTAAGATATCGTCTCATTTAATAAAATACTGAACACCATAAATTCCACATTATCGTGAGATATACATATGAAATTTTTTTGTCAGTGCCCACCCCCTAGACGTCACGTGACACCTAAATTTGCTTGTCTGACCAGTTGGGAGACGAATCATGCCTGTATTTTAGTTTAAGTAAATGTTTCAGCCATCTTGTGTGACTGACACGAACTTGTGTGACAGACTAGATTGCCGACAGAGCAGGATTTGATTTTTTTTGTATTATGGATGCAGACGGGGATATATTGAGAAAGAGAGAGAGAGAGAGAAAGATATATATATATATATATATATATATATATATAGAGAGAGAGAGAGAGAGAGAGATAGAGAGATAGAAATATATATATATATATATATATATATATATATATAGAGAGAGAGAGAGAGAGAGAGAGAGAGAAAGAGGAGGGAAACACACACCCACACCATTGTAAAAAAACCTGCCAAATAAAAAATAAAAAAAAAACAGCCCATGAACAAATGTAGCCCAAAAAAAAAAACTGTTTGATTTTTTTCCCTATTTTTTTTTCAAACATTTGATTTTTCCATTTTTTTTTATTTTTCCAAACATTTCATTTTTCCAAACATTTCATTTTCCCCAAAAATTTGCGAGTCGAACTTGAAATTTAAAAAGCAGTTGCAAGAAAAATTAATAAGTTTTTCGCACTAAAAATCAAGTAAATTTTTAAAGAAACGTTACTGAATATTGTTATGTGTTGATGTGTGGGAATATAATGATCAGCCAATTTTTATACCAATTTTCTCCAATTTTTTTTTTCGTTTTTATGCTTCCACGAAACTTTAAGTTTCAACATTCGGTAAAGATGTAGCAACAACATTTTGCTCATTTCGCTATAACAGCTCATTTTCTAAGTTTACGTTTCCACGTCAAATTTGAATACATAGTTTTCAAACAAATGTATAGGTATAGATAGTTGTTACTTCACTTATTAAAAACCATTCTTGAGAATAAAGTCAATCTGTAAAACTTCTAGTTAAACCAAAATGTTTAACATAGATGGGTAGATAGATGCCTTAAAAGTAAAGTATCAATTTTAAAACAAATTACCATTACAAAGAAAGCTAAAGTGCGTTTTAAAGAGATTTTTACCATTTGCAAGGCACAAAAGAGCAGGCTGGAATTCTGTATGTAGGGTAAATGTCTTGATCATAAGAAATAACAATTTAAAAAATATATTTATTGAATAGATTGTAACATAATAATTATTAAAATCGGCTAATATAACTGTATTATAACAAAGCAGAGAAATTATAAATAAATGAATTGGGCTGAGTTTTGAGCACATCTTAGACTAGAATTTTTTTTTTACCGTGCGACATAAATGTCGCTTAGTTGTATAGTTAAAGTATCGCTTTAACTCTGTTTCACCCCCCACCGGAGGTCGCACCCCTGCCCCGAGATTAATGATGCAATAACGACTTATGTACGCCTACACATTATTTGTTCGGTCGCTCACTCCCCCCCACCCCCCGGGCCTTAATACAATTGATGTAATTGTAGCTATTCTCCACATACACTTGAACATCCACGCAATGACATCCACTCTCAGCTTTGGCGTGAAACTGCTGACGCCATCAGTGTGGCTGGTCTGTCTGTAAAAGGCACCGTGCTGTGGTTAAGAGACTCCAAGTAACGGTCAGTAACAGACCGGTCAGTGACACGCGGAGAAGACACGCAGTTTTACGAGCGCCAGAGAGGACACAGAGAAAAGATGAGTTCAAGAACAGTTTAAAGTTTGTCACTTTAGAACACTAGGTCTGTTGTTGCAGCGAGTTCGTTGTCGACACGTCGCCTTAACAAATGAATTCGTGCAACTGGGTCAGTTGCTCACACTATAGACTTGGTTTTCACCTGGACAATTATAACCTGTACTTTCTACTATTTGTATACTGTTAATAGATCCTTCATTGTTCAGCTAAAGTGCTCAGGTGTCTTTGAGTGCCTGTCTAGAAAGTCGTCACAGTATGCTCTGGCTTTAAATATATGATTTTCTACGAATTTATAAGCCTATTACTGGCATCAAATTGAAGATACTCGACCTCCGAGAGTTCGAAACTCAGCTAATTGTTCAGCCTCTATCACGGGTCGGTCATGCTCTGGCTTAATCCGTTTTTAGCCCGACTAGTAATGAACTATTTGTTATTACTGAATTTGTGACGTTATCATTACATTAAACACATAGCAGAAAATAAGTATCTAAATTCCATTTGGAAGTAAAGATGGATCATCAACGGTAGAGCATAGAGCCAACTAGTAATGATTTTTAAAAAAAAGTGTCTTCCACTACTATCGTAGCTCTATTCCATATAAATTTATGTCCTTGAAAAAAAAAGTATATATATACATATATTATATGCGGATTATAACTTAAACGTATTGTTATTTGAATGTCAAATACAATTTATCCAAAAAAAAATACAAACCTTCTTTTTGCAATGTTGTCCATGTGGTAATTCTTCAACAAAGAATTGATCCGCTTTGATCTCACCTAGTACGATGTTTGACTCATGTAGAGATTTCACAATGTTTGCAACTTGAATGATCAGGTCATTTAATGTCGCATCAGGATTACCTCTCTGGTTGGTTTTGATACTTGTGAGAATGTTCCCAGAAAGTTGAAATGGAATCCTAACTTCCTGAAATGTTTACCATCTAAATAATAAACTAGACTCTTACATAGAACAAATGTATAACAAATAAAATAAAAATATCAAATAGATACTCTCGCAATATTTTATGCCAAGAATATGCAAAAAACAAAACTTACTATAGTAAATTTTTGGTAACCTTTTGTCACGACACGCACAAAAGGTACAACATGGTCCAATGTGCCATTTTTTATTGACTCCCGTAACTGTGGTGAAACATCCTTTAATTTACTTCTAAATAAATTGAAGTTTTCCTGCAGGATATAAAAAATGTTATTATATAAAACATATCATTAATTTAATTACCATAATAATGGAATAATAAAACTAACGTCTATGCAAAAAGAGAATTAACAACATATATATATATTGTAACACTATATTTTTGTTATATAATGTTATGTGCTTGTTGATGTAATGCTTCTCCAAGGTAACACTGTGTGTTCCTCACTGCTGCTTCAAATAACTATACTGGTTTTATGTAGCTGCCGATATCATAACTGGTTTATAATCTTAAGTAGCGTTCAGTCTCGTTGCACTCTCAAACAACACACCAATCAATGAGGCAAAGTTCCACGATTCAATTATATTTATTCAACAATAAGAAAACATATGTAGTATGAACGTATGTGCAGCAGTATTCACAAATCTTCGTACACAATATAACACGTAGTATTCCAGGTTCCCCGAAAGGAATTATCTGGCAATACTTTGACACTTAGTATCCTGGATCCCCGAAAGGATTAGCAGACATACTTTGACACTTAGTATCCTGGATCCCCGAAAGGATTAGCAGACATAGTTCAATAAAATAGACTTTGACTGTGCACTGTAAAACTCAATAACTTGATAGCTTGTGCCTCTATTATTTCTCCACTAACTTATCCTCTAACTATCTCTACAACTGGTGTCCTGATGTCTCTATCGTCGGTCTGTCGAACTGTCGGTCTGTCTATGTCTCTCGTAGGTCTCACGAAATTTACGTTACCTCTGTTATTTATGTGTTGGTGAATTATCACGTGCCCCAAACGCCCAGAACTTTTGATTGGTTCCCTAACATCCTTTCTAACTCATCTACATATTAATGACTCTTATTCCAGCCTAGGGATTGGTGAGGCTAAAAACTCACTATGGGCTAGTATTCCTTTGTCTGCCTAATTACATCTATCGTCACCTACCTATGGGGGTCATAACCTGTGGTGACAACCAATTTTACCCTAAACAAAGATCAACCGCTGGAATTCTAGTTATCAAAACATAATACTGTATCATGGACCCATGAGTTTGACAGTGGTTCTAAAATTGTATAGACCTATCTAAAGCTATTGTTACATATATATATATAAAACATAATTTCAAATTCAGTAAGCTGCAAATCTATTTTCATTAATTAATTCAAATTTAACATACAGATACTTATGTATTATTACATTTTTTTTAATCTTTACATCCCGTAGATAAAATATTTTATATATCAAACAAAGTTAAGTCCTCGTGACGTACCTTTACATAATGATGACAATTCTGCTGAATAAAGTCTGATGTGAAATTATACCTCTTCTCTTCCCAATCTAAATTAAATAAAAAAGGAAAGATAAAAGATTTATAATAGACAAAAAAAATACTTCATAAAAATTATTCAAAGAATTTTAATTAAACTGATAAAGTGTGGGTGCTTGTCTACGTAGTTACATTTCTACAGCAAATTTTCACTTAAATCAATGTCATTTAGAGACCTATTAATTCCAGTATATTTAAAAAAAAATACCCATGGATGGAATTTGAATAGACCAAAACTATCTTTTCCAAACAAGTCTCTGTTAAATGACCATAATATATATATGATTATTTCTTTGATGTACAAAGATTTGTGCTAAAAATAATTATCGAAGAATTTAAGAATTTATGAATCCGGAGAGTTAAAATTCTACAGTGTTGTCTAAACTTTTGAACTATGCGTCCTTTTGTATAGAAATGAAAATAAAACAAGCAATTTAAGTCTTTTTCGTTTCAGACAAAGGACATTTTAGAGCATTTTCATGTACGCAGATAATGAGAGAGGGAAGTAATCATGTTGAATAACTGTTACAAAAAATAATGATTAAGCCCCTTTAATTAGCTTTTATTATTTATATTTAAAATATAAGCAAAAACGGTGCTTAAAACGCCTCCTTTTTCGGCCCTCAGAGGTCAGGTCGCGAAATGGACTTTGATGTACACTTGGCAGGCCAAGACCTACAAAATGATATATACATCATAGGTCTAGGACTTATGGTTGCTTAGATATAGGGCGCTCCTATGTTAATATAGCTTATATAGTAAAAAACGGTACTTAATACGCCCCCTTTTTCGGCCCTCAGAGGTCAGATCGCGAAATGAACCAAAGTGTTTTTTGGCAGGCCAAGACCTATAAAATGATATATACATTATGGGTCTAGGACTTATGGTTGTTGAGATCTAGGGTGATGACGGACAGACAGACAGACAAAACGGGGACAATCGAGCATTTTTTTCGAAAATAGGGAAAAAATCAAATGTTTTTTTTTTGAGGTACATTTATTCTCTCTCTCTCTCTCATTCTCTCTCTCTCTGTCTTTCTCTCTGTCTCTATCTCTCTCTATATATATCTATCTATCTCTCATTCTCTCTCTCTCTCTCTCTCTCTCTCTCTCTCTCAATATATCCCCGTCGGCATCCATAATACAAAAAAAAATCAAATCTTGCTCTGTCGGCATTCTGGTGTCTGTCACACAATATCGCGTCTGTCACACAAGTTCGTGTCTTTCACACAAGTTGGCGGCATATTAAACTTTAAGATGGCTGAAACATTTTCTTAAACTACAATACAGGCATGATACGTCTCCCAACTGGTCAGTCAAGCAAGATGTTCCCACTTAGATGCTAGTAATGATATTGGTCCTGACGTATGTAGAGAGTTCAGGTGGGCAAGCACCCTACACTGATTCATACAGCCAACAAACCATAAAAATATTTTCAATACCATAAGGCAATGGAAGGGATCTTCAGAGCGATAACATCAATTATTATGCCAATAAATTTAGGTGTCACGTGACGTCTGGGGGGGGGGCGCTGACAAAAAATTTCATATGTATATCTCACGATAATGTGGAATTTATGGTGTTCAGTATTTTATTAAATGAGAAGCAATCTTAGGAGAAATATCTAAAGAAATCGTTCAATTAATATTCTGTATTATTTTCCACAATATACTTTCAAAACAAACGAATTTTGCATTATGGATATCTCAAGATAATGTAATTTTCATATTGTTCAGTTTGTTATTATTTGTATAACAACCATTTTCAACACCAACTGTGTGCCTTAACTGTAAGCAAAAACGGTACTTAAAACGCCCCCTTTTTCGGCCCTCAGAGGTCAGATCGCGAAATTGACTTTAGATGTACACTTGGCAGGCTAAGACCTACAAAATGATATATACATCATGGGTCTAGGACTTATGTTTTTTTTAGAGCATCTTCGAAAAAAAATGCTCTATTGTCCCCGTTTTGTCTGTCTGTCTGTCTGTCTGTCCGTCATCACCTTAGATCTCAAAAACCATAAGTCCTAGACCCATGATGTATATATCATTTTATATTTCTTGGCCTGCCAAAAAAACACTTTGGTTCATTTCGCGATCTGACCTATGAGGGCCGAAAAAGGGGGCGTATTAAGTACCATTTTTTACTATAAAAGCTGTATTAAAAAAGGAGCGCCCTATATCTAAGCAACCATAAGTCCTAGACCCATGATGTATATATCATTTTGTAGGTCTTGGCCTGCCAAGTGTACATCAAAAGTCCATTTCGTTATCTCCACGATTTCCACGATTCAATGATATTTATTAAACAATAAGAAATGTAGAATGCACTCAATCGCAGCAATATTCACAAATGATGTATACCGTCTTATTTTATGGTAAGAGTACGTATACTTGAACAAAATAAACTTGACTACGTGTACTGTATAATTTCACCTTCTCTCTGAACACATGTATACTGTCTTTCCTTATGGATAAGAGTACGTATACTTAATAACGTGTACAATAGTGTACATCTATTGTTTCTCACTGAACTGTCATCTAACTATCGCTACAAATAAATTGTCGTCCCGAAGGATTGAAACAGATGCATTTGAACGTCTATTACTCTGTCAGCCTCTCGTACTACACTGATGTCTGTCTTTCCGAAGTCTCTTCGTGTCTACCCAAAAGCTGAGTTACATCCCATTATATGTGATGATGAACTCCAAAGCCCCTACTCTTTTGATTGGTTCCCCAACACCATTTCTACGTCATAAGGACCCTTTTTCCAGCCCAGCGATTGGTGCGACCAAAAACTTACTCTGGGCTAGTATTTCGTTGTCCCACAAATCCGGTGTCACCGATCCTCATTGACAAATTTATTGTCCCCACCCAAATCAACGATAACACGCTGGAATTATAATATCAAATCTATGCCTGTGTCCTTGGCCCATGAACTTTCAATGTTGACCACCCAACTGAACCGCCGTTCTAAAATTGTATGGATGTATCTAAAGCTATTGTTACAAGTCGTCAATGAGGTTTATTTGAGATCAAGGTTTTCGCAGCTGGTATTAGTGACAGATATGGTTGGCACGCAAAATACTCTACCACTCTTGTCAGCTATATCAATCATCTTTAGCAAAGAAATAGGCATACGATCCCCCTTCCCCCCCTCCTCACACCTTGCCTTGCCATTCGGGCCGATCGGAAGTACTCAAGCGGGATTACTATGCAAGTGTCTAAAGTGTTCCTTGCCATGCAGGCTGAAGTAGCAGACACACACAACCCTGCGCCCTGTAGGCATGGCATGGCAAAGCAGACACGTATCTTGTGCCACCTATAAAGCGTGTGTGGAATGCACACAACTCACTTTCTAACTCGTAATGGCGGCGCAAAAAACAAGAACAAAAATATTAGCTGGGGTTCTATGTTGACAAATCATACATTTGTGTGCTACAAACACCAAACCTGGCACAGATGTTCAGTTTTTTTATGCTGAATGCAATGTGATACAAGGCCACAGCAAAATTTTGATCAGTTCCTATTTATAGTAACATTAAAAATAGCCGCTTAAAGAAATTCACGTAAGGTGACAAACTGATAATTTTTAAGCTACAAACACCAAACCTGGCACACATGTTCAGTTTATAATGCAAAACAAAATGTGTTATAGAAAATGCACAAGTTTGTTAAGTTTCTATTTTTAGTAACATAAAAATGACCACAAAATTAAATCTTTAGTATGATGATAAATTGACCTTACATTTTTGAATATGGTTCAATTAGTTCAATTTGTGTTAGATGCTTGAACTGGATGTTGTACTGAAAAGTCGGCTCCACAGACACAGCTGCATATAGCAGTGCATTTTGATCCGGCCTTGTTGTACTTACAACGCTTGGATCTGCATTCTTTTTTACAAGCACATTTCAACAGTTCACGACAAGTCAAAGATGCTTGTGGCAAACAGTCCAAAAAGGCTGCCATTGTTTTTCCATAAACTGCCAACCGCACTCACTTGGATCAGGAAGCTCTGGTTGTCATTCATGTGCCTGGCTCCAAATATGGCCTCCTTGGTAAATTGCCCGTTTGAAAGATTCGTGCGGTCAATGGGTTTATTGGAGATCACATCTGGATCCTACAACTGGGTATTGTTCGCATTCACCCGCAAGAAACATCCCCATTGCGATGGTAATACGGTCTCTGGCGTCACACGCTTTCTCATCTCTAGTATTCGGCGCTCTCTTGTGAAAGCTTTTAAGCTGTGACTTCGATAATAGTCCCACACTACATCTAGACGATGGGAGACATTTTGCAGGGTCTGCATCACATAGGGGATAAACACCTGTTTGCGTAGTCAGCAAATGTTCTTACAGATCCTGGCCTCAACATATTGACAACAGCCGTCCCATCAAGGATAGTCATGTCAGTGACTGTTGGCACTGCTGATGAAGTTTGGAGAGGTTCCAAACACTCCAGCAACCCCGACTTGCTTGACACTCTCATTCGTCCTTCACAGGACAGTGATGGAGGAGCCACTGATTTTCATATGAAAAAAGTCTGTCAAGCCCCAATTTCTGGTTTGGCATGCTACATACAATCTCGAAAAGAGGTAACAGTCACTTTTCAGTGATGAAATCCTATACTGTGGTGCTGATCGCATCTTTCTTTGTAGATGAATGTTTTACTTCATCGATATACTCTGTCAATTCAGCAAAGACCAAAGCTTTTCGAATTTGATCAGATCTCTGATCTGCGCAGTCTAATTTAGGCTGAGCTTTTCTGTATAGGCTAGCGAGACAGGCAGGGTGGTATTTTAGTTCTTGGGCAATCACATCATATATCATTTCAAACCTTTTAGTTTACTAACGATTTTTAATTACTATCTATCGTACAATATATGCTAACCAAAAATATACTGTGTTAACAATCATGGTTAAATAATATAATGTACATGAGTGTTTGTACTAGGGTTTCGGTTAAGATTATGGTAATGTAAAATTAAGTAAAGTTAATGTTGGTGTTACTGTTAATACGTGCCAAGGTTAGGAATATGTCCAGATAGAAAATTATGACTTATGTGATTTAAGATAGGTCTAATTCTCAACGTTTGTCGAGGACTGAGCTTTTACCTTTTAAATTATAACAAAATAAATAAACATAACGTTAACTCACCCTATCTATCCCTAAACTGGTAACCCTAATCGTAAAATATAAAAACTTTAAATAACAATTTTAGTGAAAAATTTACAAACGAAATGTAACTTACTTTTCGGGTCATAAAAATACTTCTCAGAGGAGTATTTGTAACCCTTCATAACTTCTCTCTCTGATGTCTCTACATAAGTACCTACATAAGTCTCTACATAATACCCTACATAAGTCCCTACATAAATCTCTACATATGTCCATACATAAGTTTCTACATATGACCCTACATATGACTCATGATATGACCCTTCTTAAGTCTCTAATATGTCCCTACATATGTCCCTACATAAATCTCTACATATGTCCCTACATAAATCTCTACATGTGTCCCTACATATGTCCCTACATAAATCTCTACATATGTCCCTACATAAGTCCTTACATATGTCCCTACATAAGTCTCTACATAAGTCCCTACATAAGTCCTTACATATGTCCCTACATAAGTCCCTACATATGTCCCTACATAAGTCCCTACATAAGTCCCTACATAAGTCCTTACATATGTCCCTATATAAGTCCTTACATATGTCCCTACATAAGTCTCTACATATGTCCCTACATAAGTCCCTACATAAGTCCCTACATAAGTCCTTACCTATGTCCCTACATAAGTCTCTACATATGTCCCTTATATAAGTCTCTACATATGACCCTACATAAGTCCCTACATAAGTCCCTACATAAGTCCCTACATATGTCCCTACATAAGTCCCTACATAAGTCCTTACATATGTCCCTACATAAGTCTCTACATATGACCCTACATACGACTCATTATATGACCCTTCTTAAGTCTCTAATATGTCCCTACATATGTCCCTACATATGTCCCTACATTAGACTCTACATAAGTCCCTACATAAGTCTCTACATATGACCCTACATAAGTACCTACATAAGTCTCTACATATGACCCTACAATAGCCCCTACATAAGTACCTACATAAGTCCCTACATAAGTACCTACATAAGTCCCTACATAATCTGATATCGGGACATTTTGTGACTTTAAAAACTTGTCAACGTCAGAAAAATTAAATTTTGGTAATAAATTTAAACTCATTATACCTTAGATTAAACGAAAATGTAGAAAAAATAACCGAGAATTAATAGAATTTATCGAGCTAAGTGTTAATCAAGTATATAAATATCAATAACACAAAGCGACCGGAAGCCCATTATGATCTTTTCACAAAGACAGATGACGCGCAGGAATACATGTGCGATTCAGTTTGTGCCGTACAGTACTCTCGCACTGAAGGCTTTATTTTAATTATATATGTATGTGTACTCGGTAACCAATAAAATAATCAAATAAGACAAATTTTTTAGATAATTTTTGTATAAAAAGGAATTTTTTCTATGTTTACTGCTTTGGAAAACGTGTTGCAATATTTGAGTTGGAAATAAATAAATTCCTACGCGTCTGCAAGTAGTCCCTACGCTTTATGATAACATACGTTTAAAAAAAACAAAGATTTATTTTGGCTCTATTTCTAAATTTAAAATATTATTATTTGTGAACACATTTTAACTCATGTCATGTTTGTAGCATGATGATGCACGATCTTATATAAGAATGCAACATAGAACCCTAGCTATATATACTAAACTTATTTATAAGTTTGCATTTAAAAGTTATGATTCTAATGAGGTAAGTCAAAGTGTGCGACGCGTAGATGAGGAAAGGACAAAACATTATAAAAATTAAAAATATGAATCCCACAGAAACAATTCATGTCATACTTACTTTCTTCTTGGTAAACTCCCTGTGGATCATAACAAGATATAAAACATTAATATGTTGCATTAAAAATTAGGTAATGTAAATTAGTTTTAAAAAGTGGTCTCCCTTGGCTATTGCCATCTCGGCAATAAATGAAAGAAAAGCACAATAATATTGAGCTATATGTGCTAAAGATCAATATCTCATTCTTACATATGAATAATTTTATATAGCAAAGATTTTTGTTTAGTGATAATGTAATTTTAATGTAACGATCAGTTATTATAAATATGTTGATTTCTTTTCTGTTCAGTTGAAAAGTTTATATTAAAAAAAAGTTAACACACTTTGGTAAAGGTGGTAAAGACCAGGGCTGATGTGTGGGTCCAATATTCGTCCTACACTGACAACAGTGTCGGTATTTTACTAGCCTCAGACAAAGGCCGGGGTGAGGCAAAGGGGAATAACTCCCGGGATCGACCCCGGGCTATGCTAGCCCTATGATATGACATAGACACAGAAACAGTTGAATTGTACTCCTCTTTGGCCACAATAGCCCAGAAATGAGGGTTAAATGGAATTCACAGATATGTTAAGGTCAATATCGTTTAGGTGGCCAATGTCTGCTAGGCGGCAAACAGTCTTTATTCACATTGGCCGGTCAGTTGAAGACCTTGGACCAATGTCGAAATGACATTTGGGAAAGTATCGTGTGAAAGAGATAACATCAATGATGAACTTTTTGAACATTAAAGCATTAAAGATGAATGTACTGCAAACAGTTTATACTATGGAATTGGTCTAATTCAAAATTGAAGTATTCAAACAATATTTAAGTTGAACAATTTCTCAAAGTGTCAGTCGGGACCCACTGGTTATAGCCGTCGACGAATTTCAGGTGGGACGTGACTAAATTTAAATTTATGACTAAAATGTCAATAATCAATATGTGCTTAATCACAACTATCTCTATAAATTTCAAAGGTAAAAGTTTAAAACCAGCGTAGCGTAATATTTTTGAGATCCACTTTTGACAATGTGCAAGTGTATCAATTGTGGCAATAACGTGAGCATGAAAGGGATACAATAATATACATTGTCATTACGCCCGGTGGCATCACAAAAGGGGGAGCGGGCCTTACCGGGTGACACCAAAATGAACAACTCAAATTTCATATCAGAAAGAACTCGGCCTAGTCGGGTTTATAACCGATCATAGTTAAAGCATAGGGAGCATTTGGAGCTTAGGTAAACGAATACAATTCTTGAGATGCATGAGGTGCTTTCGAATATGACTCAGTGTTAAAAGAGCACCAAATGAGATTTTAAAAAGCAATATACATGTGCAAGGAAAGCATCCTTATCTATCACCTGTTTTGCGATTTCGGAATTATGTTTCACAGCACCTCTCATGACCTATTTGACAAAACTATCCTTTGCTTCAATCTATTCCCAATAACAAAAATAGGTCTTATTAACAACTACCGTATAAAATTTCGTAACTTTTTGTTATAATTAATATGAAGCTCAGTGTTAATTCATGATTAATACTAATGTATTAACTTTGGCTAATACATATCTGGCATCGTTCTGATAATTAAAAAAAAATTTTTTTTTGCATCCCTGGAATGGACTGTGAATGGATCATGGTGCGAAAAACATTCACGATGAACGGTCAAGTGATAAATTTTAGCAAAATGTATTTGCATTTCATGATTCTACTTACTTTTCTTTCAGTCGACAACGGATCAAGGAGAGTTGTGGGGTATTCTGAATGTGTCCCATTAAATTCATTTTGAGAACCTGTACAACATATTGGTATGTTTAGTATGATAATCAATATTGTATATAGTTTTCGGTTAACATTTTTAAAGTTTTAATAATGTATATTACATTCTCTTATTGAAAGGAGTTCAGAAAGAATTCTACTCATTGAAGGTCTATTGTCACTTTTCATAAAAAAACAATCTTTAAATATCTTTGCTGTTTCCATGGTAACAAACTTCGGCCAGCGGAGCTCAAAAGTTGACATCAGGATCTATATTATCACAAACAAAGATTTTATTTGTCAACAGTAAGTTATTGTGTGTTCAAGTACACTATTAAAAACTTGTAGCCTATTGTTATAATGATATTTTTAGAGTCGTAAACATCATACATTAAAACCGCCACTCAGCTGGTGTGTAAGAAATGTTTGAAGTGATGTAATGTTTGAAGTGATGATAAAATGTCTGAAGTGATGTAATGTTTGAAATGATGAAATGTTTGAATTGATGATGAAATGTTTGAAGTGATGAAATGTTTGAAGTGATGATAAAATGTCTGAAGTGATAAATTGTTTGAGGTGATGAAATGTTTGAAGAGATAAAATGTCTGAGGTGATGTAATGTTTGAAGTGATAAAATGTCTGAAGTGATGTAATGTTTGAAATGATGAAATGTTTGAAGTGATGATGAAATGTTTGAAGTGATGAAATGTTTGAAGTGATGATAAAATGTCTGAAGTGATAAATTGTTTGAGGTGATGAAATGTTTGAAGTGATGAAATGTTTGAAGTGATGAAATGTTTGAAGTGATGATGAAATGTTTGAAGTGATGATGAAATGTTTGAAATGATAAAATGTCTGAAGTGATGAAATGTTTGAAGTGATGAAATGTTTGAAGTGATAAAATGTCTGAAGTGATGATGAAATGTTTGAAATGATAAAATGTCTGAAGTGATGATGAAATGTTTGAAGTGATAAAATGTTTGAAGTGATTATGAAATGTTTGAAGTGATGATGAAATGTTTGAAGTGATCTAATGTTTGAAGTGATAAAATGTTTGAAGTGATAAAATGTTTGAAGTGATCTAATGTTTGAAGTGATAAAATGTTTGAAGTGATAAAATGTTTGAAGTGATGAAATGTTTGAAGAGATGATGAAATGTTTGAAGTGATGAAATGTTTGAAGTGATGATAAAATGTTTGAAGTGATGATAAATTGTTTGAAGTGATGAAATTTTTGAAGTGATGAAATGTTTGAAGTGATGATGAAATGTTTGAAGCGATCTAATGTTTGAAGTGATAAAATGTTTGAAGTGATCTAATGTTTGAAGTGATAAAATGTTTAAAGTGATCTAATGTTTGAAGTGATAAAATGTTTGAAGTGATAAAATGTTTGAAGTGATAAAATGTTTGAAGTGATAAAATGTTTGAAGTGATAAAATGTTTGAAGTGATGAAATTTTTGAAGTGATGAAATGTTTGAAGTCATGAAATGTTTGAAGTGATAAAAATTTAAAGTGATAAAATGTCTGAAGTGATAAATTGTTTGAAGTGATGAAATGTTTGAAGTAATGATGAAATGTTTGAAGTGATGATGAAATGTTTGAAGTGATGATGAAATGTTTGAAGTGATAAAATGTTTGAAGTGATGAAAGAATCTTGCAGCAAATAAATGTTTGTAGAAAGAAATTTGTAGCAAAGAAATGTTTGTAAAAAGAAGTTTATATCAAAGACATGTTTGTAACATACTAAAACAATTTGAAAGCTAATTATTGGAGTGTATGCAAAAAGTATCATTATTAATGTTTTGTTTTATTTGGAGAAGTATTGAAATCTATTCACTTTGAACTATTTTTCTCACCTTGTCGAGTATATTCTTATTAGTCAATTTCATATCACAAGGAATCATTTCCCCGTGATTGAGTACTGAGTTTGAAAAACACCCAAACATCCACACATCTGATTGTTTTGATCGTTTTTTCCGTCTCAGAGTCTCCGGAGCGCTGTAAAGTGTTGGTAGGTCCTGGAGCTGCTCTCGATCTTTACAAAATACAGATTAAAATGTTTAGAATTTACTTCTATTTTTAACCACTCATTATAACATGCAAACCTCTATCAGAGGTACCAGATACATGATGTTGTACCTGTACTAGAGCTACCGGATACACGAGGATGTACCTGTACTAGAGGTACCGGATACACGAGGATGTATCTGTACTAGAGGTACCGGATACACGAGGATGTACCTGTACTAGAGGTACCGGATACACGAGGATGTACCTGTACTAGAGGTACCGGATACACGAGGATGTACCTGTACTAGAGGTACCGGATACACGAGGATGTACCTGTACTAGAGGTACCTGATAAATGATGTTGGACACAAAAACCTGATTGCCTGTACGTACGTAGTTAACAGAGATAAAAGTATTAGAAACTTTGTATCAATCCTAATGACATATCTAAGGTACAGATTTTTTTTTCTTTTTGATTGTTCTAACTCTACATCATGAATGTAGATTCGTTTTCCTTTGCCTCCTGTATCGTGATATTCCATTTCTCAAAAATTAAATGTTACAATTATAGATATTTTCTAGCATTTAAACTACAGTGGTACCTGGAGATAAGTATAATTCGTTCCGTAACATTGCTTGCTTGTCACATTGCTCGTATCTGAAAGCAATTTTCCCAATTGAAATGTAATTAAATGGCATTAATCCGTTTCAGCCCCACAATGGCACTCTCGTTTTTTTTTGTTTAGTGTTTTTTAATAAGAAAAATGTATTTATAACTAACAAATATTGTATAGGAAGATAATAAAAGAGAATGTAAAGAAATAAAATGGTTTTATTAGGTGTATTTACTTGGAAATTAGCCAATTTGATGTTAAGGAAGATGGTATCGGAGGTGTAGGGTGGAGGAGATAGGCGAAGAAGCTTAGAAATTATTGCAACGGACCAATGGTTATAAAAAGAATGTGATAAAGTTATGCAAATGAACAAAAAGCACAAAACGTGAGAACAATTTATCAAAGATACTTCGACAATGAGGCTGTTGTGGGTTTCTTCAAATAATGTTGCACAGTTCTTTTATATACATGTAGTAAATGTTACATTTTCAGTCAACAACATAAATAAACGAAGTCGACTCCAGTTTAAGTAACAATAATAATAATTTTTAATTCTTGACTATAACTGCATGAACTGACATATAATGGTGAACTCAAGAGGAGTACAATAACTACTGTGTAAATAAAACTGCAACATAAATCCGCATACAACGAAGCCCAAATCTAGACTGATCTCACTACTGCTAAAATAAAGCACGTGCTCCCCACTATCGGTAGTAGTATACGTCATTTTTACCGAAATAACGTATGCACTAGAACAGAGGTTCTTAAACTGTGGTCAGCGGACCCCTGGGGATACGCGAATCCTTTACTGGGGGTCCGCAAAGCCATTTGAAAAAAAAAATCATCGTAAAATATATACATATATAAAGTACCTAAAGTTGGGATGGGGTCCGTCAAAAAATTTTTTTTCAAGTGGGGTGTTCGCGGAGTACATAAGTTTAAGAACCTCTGCACTGGAACTCAGAATAAACTACAGAACGAGATGGCGGAATGACGCCATAGATACTGTGGTGGGCGTAGCCTACCGAATTGAGTCATCAAACTTCGACTATCTACATTATAAAGCAGCTAAGCTTGTCCGGGTTGCTTACGTCCGTGTGGGGAATCCGTTCTATAAATAAACGACCTCCAGAAATAATAGTATTTGATAAAGTAATCACATGACCAGCGAGGTCACGAAAACATAATTTAAAAAATGGCGTCTTCGGTTCGATTTTTCTTTTTTAAAAATCTACAGTTTTAAATAGTTTCTGTGGTTTTTTATTTTGAAATGTAAAAGTCCTAAGTATTAAATAATAATAATAATATATAATTTCATTCCAATTATTTTAGTTTTTATTACAACAGATAGAATTTTAATAAGACTAGCTCACTAGCGAGCGCGTTCGTAAATTAACCTATGACCTATGACGTCATTTGCAGAATGGGAGCGCCGTCGCTATAAATAAAAAAAAATCCTCTATGACGTCATTTCCCGACGAGTGCTTCGCGCTGCCAAATGACATAGTAAAGTAGTTATTTTTTTACTTTTCAGTGCATTTTTTAATGCTTTGTTTTGATTTAAACTATAAATAGACGTCAAATTAAAAAAAAAACTAACTACTCTGCACTTGATTTCACGTAAATCGGCTACGCATTTTACGTAAATCGGCTGCGCATTTGATAATCATGCTCAGTTATTATAGTTTGTCAACATTGTGAACTGGAGGTTATTGTTCCCTCGATTGATTACTTTTTGATGATGGTTTGTTGGTTATGGCAGCCACACCTTTTAACGTATGAAATGTAGGTCATTTCTGCACATTAGGAACGTGGCATAAATCAGTACCTAATTAAATTAATTAAATTGATTAGGAAGGGGTTTAACATTACACCTAGATTTCCCGGGCAACGCCGGGCTTAATATCTAGTCCTACTTATATAGCGCTAAGCTTGTCCGGGTCGCGACGGTGTGTGGGGAATCCGTTCTATAAATAAACGACCTCCGTAAAAGCCTTCGGCTGCGCATATGGCAGAAATAAATAAAACAATAGTATTTGATAAAGTAATCGCGTGACCAACGAATACAAAAATTCAAAATGGCGTCATGCCCGTGTCTCGATTGGATTTTTTTTTAAAAATCTACAGTTTTAAATAGTTTCTGTGGTTTTTTATTATGAAATGTAAAAGTTCCAAATATTAAATAATAATAATAATATATAATATCATTCAAATTATTATAGTTTTTATTACAACAGATAGCATTTTAAACAATAAGACTAGGTCACTAGCGAGCGCGTTCGTAAATAAAGTTATTTTTAAAAGACAATATAATATTTAAAAACAAATTCTGCAAATTTCTATACAAATTAAGTTTTCAGCTATTATCATATTTCAATTTTTTAAGTTAAATAGGGCTTTGATTTATTTAAAGCTACAAAATAAATGTTTATAGGCTTAAAATAAGTCAAGTGGATGTGAATAAATAATCGAGCAATTTTTTTAAAATAATATATTTAAATTTTCTCTTTTTGTACTGTGACACGGTGGCCGAATGGATAGGTAACGTGGGATTGGCGTTCTATGCTGACTTTTCAGGTTCTTTTCCTCACAGGGACTTTTTTTTTCATTTATTTTCAAGTAACTAATTAGATCTCTTTGACATTTTTTTTTAAATGAAGTAATTTATCCTTTAGGATGTCGTAAGAAGAAGAAACAACTAATTAGATTTTTAACTATTTCAAAACTTAAAAAAAAAAAAATATTTTTAAAAAAATTATTAAAGATGAACACATAGGCGTACCGTACCTAAGGTGGGGGGGGGGTCCAAAATCGAAATATTAAGTACATTATCTCATGTCATGGTATAAAATGTTAAAATGCAGG
Source organism: Bulinus truncatus (assembly GCA_021962125.1). Classification (NCBI taxonomy): domain Eukaryota; kingdom Metazoa; phylum Mollusca; class Gastropoda; family Planorbidae; genus Bulinus; species Bulinus truncatus. The sequence goes on along the minus strand of JAGDYQ010000031.1, from coordinate 3,730,723 downwards.
GGCCCCAAAAGAGGTCAAACCCCCGGGCATCCAAATCCCTAGGTTCGGCACTGGCTTTACAATATTCTATATATAAAATTTCGTTGATGGATTGTGATCGTAATCGAATTAGCAGACGCCTCTGTTTATGACATGATTATTCTCATATTTAACATTTTATTGAGATAAAACCTTTAGTTGCGAATGCAACGGGCAACTACTAGTATAAGTATATTTCTCCAGAGGCAAACAAACATACTGAATGAGGCGCGGGAAAATGCCAGTCTCACGAGGCGCAGAAGACTTGGTAGCGTGCAGCCGACCAACCGGAACGTTTCTCAAATGTTTCTCGTATTTCAAAGTTAAACATCGCTCGATCGACAGCTCGTATCTAAAAAAGCTCGTATGTTAGGGCACTCGTATGTCGAGGTACCACTATATTTCGGTATTTATTTCTAAATGATTTTATTTTTGTTATTAAAGAAATTGTGTGAATCAAATAAGTAGGTCAAGTTAACCTTTCTCTCTCTTAAAACACTTTGTCAAAACAAATATATAAATTCATTCAATTGCGGTTGTTGTTTTATCTTTGGCTACGGCAACATCAATGAGGTCATACTGCGGATTTATTGGCTGAGGTACCGGACTATCGCCCAGCCTCATCTATTGAATCTATTCGTACAAACAAACAGAAATTTATTGCATTTTAAATTTAGTAAAACGCATTAAACGGTAAGACTAGAAAATTCCTTTTAAAAATTTTTACACATGATTTCAACTTTCCCTTTTTGAATGACCTACCCCAGTTTACTGTCTCTGTGTCCTGTAATGACGTAGCCAAATGAAAGTCTGTCAGTTTAATACATCCAGGGCTAGTTAAAATAAAATGTTTCAGTGTGATGTTTCCGTGGATGTAGTTGTTATTATGGCAGTAAACTAGGGCATCAGCTGCCTGGATCAACATGTTGAAAAGTTCAAGATGTGTACAGAAACTTTCGTTAGACCCTTTATTCAGTAAATACATCTGCAAAAATGAAGTGGGTAGTAATAAAAGTGTCATCAAAGCTTAAACAATGACTTTGTAGTCCACATATTTCAGCTAAAAATGATTATTTATATACAGGAGAAATGAGCTTTCAATACACATGCATATTTGTAAAACAAAAAAAAAATACAAATCAACAGTCGTTACCTTCTAAGTTATCAATTCTAAATGAATGTTATTCTGTAAGTCTTTATACAATTTTTGATGTCAACAATTTATATAGACTTAAATATTTTATAAAATCAATGGTTCATTAAAAGAAACTTAACGGTCGGTTTTAGATAGAAAGAAAAATATGTTTTTAGAATGAAAACAAAAATGAATAGGAAATCGTTTAGGAAACAAAGCAAGCAAATTTCGAAAAAAATATAATAGTTTTTAGAAGTTTCCCGATTGTTATCTCAACAAATAAATGACCCCCCCCCCCCATGCACTCTGTTGGTCGTGAGCATCAGGTAGGGAAACAATTTAGGTGCTACAACACTGATGGAAACAAAAGGTGTGTCAGTCGAGTCTATGGTACAGCTATACGTGTACTGCATGAAGACTGTTAAAACGACCATGGATGACGAATCAGGAAAAATGGACAGTATTTGTGGGGTAGGTTAGATCCGTAAGTGGGCTTAAGAGCCAAATGATTATGATGATGACAACATGAAGAATGTTAAAGGACGAAAAAAAAGGCACGGGTCGTCGCACGGTAAAGCGCTTGATTGTAGACTGTATTTCATCAAATAACTATTTTTTGAGTAAAAAATGTGTTTGAATTGAATCAATCTATAGGGGACGGATGGTCGTGCGGTAACGCGTTTGACTGTTGACCTGAAGATACCTGGTTCGATCTCTGGTGAGGACAAAGGAAATTTTTCAGGTCATGTCTCCAGTGGTGCCTCCATTACATTCCATTACACTCCCGGCTCTGGTGGGGATGAAAGAAGAGCACCATAAAAACCGTCCCATTAGTGGTTTATATGATCTAAGAGATTTCATCTCATCTTTGCAGGGACTTTACACAAAGCATCATGCAAATATTGTCTCCTTTAAATATTATAGACTGTCGGCAGGAATGAATGGGTTTCTGTTGATTGAAACGGTTTCCAAATGTTGCTGTTAGAGCCACATGCGGGTCTTTGATTAGTTATGAGGTGTTCTCCGCGCATTTGTCCATGGTTCAACATAAAAACTGGTTGATATATTCAGTACAAATTATTATCACCTGGGATGTTATTTGAGCTGTGAAGGGTAATTATTCATACAGAACTTCTCTGTGAAGAAGGAGTCAATCCAATTCTCATGGAACTGAAGACAAATACGATAGGCTTATTCCAATAAAAAAAAAAATCTATAGAGTACTACATATAAGTTTATTGTGAAATATGTGAATAAATGCGCGTGTTTTCATGTTAAGTGATATTGTAAATTGTGTATATTTTATGGCAAACAAATCCGAGTGCTATTAAATTAGCGATTTGAAATTTTCATAAAAATAAAAAAAAAAAACCCTGCTTTTTAGAGCATTTTCGAAAAAAAATGCTCTATTGTCCCCGTTTTGTCTGTCCGTCCGTCATCACCCTAGATCTCAACAACCATAAGTCCTCGACCCATGATGTATATATCATTTTGTAGGTCTTGGCCTGCCAAGAAATGACTTTTTTCCATTTCGCGATCTGACCTCTCAGGGCCGTAAAAGGGGCCTTAGTACCATTTTTTACTATATAAGCTATATTAATAAAGGAGCGCTATATCTCAGCAACTATAAGTCCTACACCCATGATGTATATATCATTTTGTAGGTCTTGGCCTGCCATGTGTACATCAAAAGTTCATTTCGCGATAGGACCTCTGAGGGCCGGGCTTCAGGGCTCCTAATGGGCTTATATATTATATATACACCTTGTACGTTCAATAACCCGTTCATTTGGTGCGAAATACTGCAGCACGTAGTTTCACCAAGATTTATTAAGAAACTCATCAAATGAAATAGTAAGCTTGTGTTCTGAGTTTAATTGAAAGTATCAGAGCTATGCAACAATTGACGGAGTTTTCGGACGATTAAATTACTATAATTTAGAATGTTTTCAATTATGAGTCCTATTTCAGTAACCACAAACCACTTGTAGTTAGATTTAAGAGACAATAATTTTTTTTTTCAAATATAAAGAAACGTCTTTATAATATTTCTTTTTACAGATATATGCATTACACAATTGAATTTATAAACATTTCTAAAATTTACAAATATTTACTGAAAGCTAACAAACGTACTGATGCATAACATGAAAATGCGCTAACACGTCCTGTGTCCAGAATGGAACAGGCTTAATTGCTTGTTCTTATTAAGTCTTTTTGCTAACACTTTTTATAATTTTGTATGACAGCGGAATGTATTAATTCGATTTTGATTGTTGCGGAATTTTTCAATCTACACGTATATCAGTGTCATTGATATTAATGTATCTTCAAAATAATAACATTCGAATCTAACCCTTGAATTTAATTTCAAAATGTTTTAGCTGGCCAGAAATGCAATACAGTCTGCTGTGACAGGCTTCTAAGCTCATTTTAACGGCTTATTTTAAAACTGTATTTAAATAACTCATTTTAAATATTTTTTGTTGTTAACTCCGTTTGTATGTTCTAAAAGTAAAGTTTCCTAAGACTCTAAGGTTCATCGGGGCAGATGAAGTTTAGAATTCATCTGTTTCTATAACCTCGGCATATGATGGGATTGTGTGGTTAGCACAACGCCCAGCCGCCTTTACTTCCCCAACTTAAGTCAGGTACCCATTTAAAGCTGGGTGGACTTGTGGACTTACAACTTAATATCCCAACTTTCTCACTGGAGTTCTAACTCAGGGCTCGACAGTCCAGCGCTCTACACCGCACGACCACCCGTCCCCGTTTATATTTGACATACCTGCAAATCTCTGCACATCTCTATGGTGCTTTGTTCAATTATGTAAAACTGTGGCAGTTCATAAAGACTGTAGGAGTACAACTTTACAATACTGTCGTGCCTTAATGCCTGTAATGTACGAATGTGTCTCAGTATATTTAAATCTCCTTCACTCAGAAACTCCATTTTATTTCTTTCTAAACGATTGACGAATTTTGGATTGCGAATATATAAATAAACAGGGAATCCATTAAATGCGCCAGACATTTTAATCCAGTCCTCTTTCGAATTGCTCTTGATCTGAAAAAAAAACAACACTGATACTAATAATATCAAAATGGTTTATTTGTAGGACTACACAATAAAACCAGGTTTGCTTTCTTTAGTTCTAAAAGAAGTAGACTGTAAAACCATTACTTAAATGAGGCTCTCATAGGAGCCCCATATGGTTGACGAGCTGGTAGACCTACATATTGTAATCTCTCTCTCTCTCTCTCTCTCTCTCTCCTCTCTCTCTCTCTCTCTCTCTCTCTCTCTCTCTCTCTCTCTCTCTCTTATATATATTTAAATATGTATGACTTTATTTGGACGATTTTAAAATTTAGTACAGTGTAAACAACAACAACAATAATTTAAATACTAATATTTTATTATAACTTAAGAATATTTTAAACTTTTGCATCTCATATTTAAAACCACAGAGTGTATTTACAAAAAGTAGATTCTTTAAAGAAATGTATCGAATCCGAGAGGTAGAAAAAAAGCCATGATAAACATTTTAAACTGTACACTAGGGTGATAACAAAAAAAATATTTTTATGAAACCACTTGCAATCGAGGAACTTTTATGTGTAATTTAAGAATATCAATCGCATTTTTGATTTTTTTAAAAAAAGTTCCCCCACCTCCCCATTTTTCGGAAGAAAAAAGTGAAAAAATATTTCTTTTTTCGAAAAAAAGAACAAGATTTTTTTTAGCTTAATTCAAAAGAGTAATAATAATAACTAATCAACTTTTATTAACAAATAAGATAAGATCAGTTAGTAATATGTACGGAATGTACCAGAAATGTGTAAAACATATTGTTCATATGAACTTCAGATTCAAAAATTCAAATTTTCTCGATTTCGCATGAAGTTCCTTCATCAGTTTTACAGCACGTTTTTGCATTTTACCCTGATGAGTGAGGTAAACAGTTCATTGAAGGACGCTTTATTGTAGTGTTGCACATTGAATCAAGCATTTGCCCATTCATAGCAGATGAAGTTGCAAGTAGGAGCGAGGATGTTGCGCCACTCTGGTATCAGGAATATATCGCATGTGAGTTCCATCTTGCCTAGTGTAAATTAGGTAGTCTCTTCCAGCTGATGCGATGCCAACGTGAAGTTGTTTTGTAATGACGATATGCCTGATATAATTCATAAAAATAACTTGAAATCATCTCGCCATCCAGGGTTCTCGCCTGTGCTAACATCATCTGTCACAACGAGGTGGTAATCAGCCTGAAGAGTGGCATAGTTTTGCGTTAATTTGGCAATGAAGGAAAAGTTGAGTTCTTGTTTGCTCGTTGGTTCTTGAATAAGAAATTCATGACATGTTTCAGAAGGAGGTTGAGTACATGGTGCTGACAGTCAATATATTGTGGCTTCTGAAAGCCCTTGCTCAAGACATCACATTTAAGAGTACCGGGTTTTATTTCGGTTGTCATATTTTCAGCATAACTACTTGATACTCTTCCCCTTGCACTCTTTTACCATCAAACTGGAGACAATAGGATTCTTTGCTTTGAAGTTTTTGAAAATTTTTGGTTTTCATTTCCCGTCCTTCAGAGATTACTCGTTTCCAAACACCCGCCTGACTTGGAACCGGCACATCATGATCCTGTTCAGCAATGGTTGCAAGAACGTCATATGCTTTATGTGTAGAAATGTTGCTTTTTAGTACTAGCAAACCCGCTGTTATAGTGCTTGCTCTTTGGTATTTCGGTTTGCATTCAGAAGATGACGTGAAAGTCGGGTGAAGAAGGAGAGGTTTCAGAATCCGAAGATTCTGAGACAGTGGTATGTGTTTGTGTAGGTTGTGAGACAGTTGTATGTGTTTGTGTAGGTTGTGAGACAGTTGTATGTGTTTGTGTATGCTGTGAGACAGTTGTATGTGTTTGTGTAGATTGCGATTGAGAAGAGCTGGCTTGAGATTGAGTTTTGGATAGTCGGATTCGTTTTCTTGGGTGGATTGATTCTAAAGTGCCTTGTTTGACCATTGAATAACCAATCTTTCCTCCACTCTTAACTTGCCTCTGGTAGAGCTCTTTATCCTCCTTGCTTTTCCATTGACGTTGGTGACATCGAATAACTTAGAAAGTGTTGGTGTAAATTTATCAGACGGTTTCTTTTTGTTTTTGTCATATAAATCAAACAGACAATTGATTTTCTTTCTACTTAGTGCGCTGGATAATAGTGGAAAGTCTAGAATTTCCCTCAAGAGATATTCTATATCCGTTATCATAATTTTGATTCGATCCAGTCGCCGTTTCTGGCTATTAAACAGAAAAGTGCAGTTTCCAAGAATTTGACGGTTTGTGGGCATCCCTGTGAGATTGATTAGCTTTTCAACAGATGGAATTCTTGGATCCCTATTCTGTTAAGAAGATGAGGGTAGATGCCTTGTTTATAAACAAATGGAAAAACTGACTGGAATGTGCTTAAAAGCAGTCTAAAAAGTCATGTAAAAACTCAGTGTGAAATTGAAACTGATAGTCAAACTGCGCGATATGTGAAAACAAAAATGAAAAGGTGGGGGAACTTTTTTCAATTTAGAAAAAAAATAATGTTGCTACTGTCATCTACATACAATTGTTCCTCGAATGTAAGGGGTTTTATGTTGGTTACGAAAAATAATGAAAATTGTTATCACCCTACTGTACACTCTTACTTTCAATCTAAAGCAAACAGACAGTCTGATATAAGTGAGATAGAAAATATTTACTTAGATTATTATTAATCACATATGTTCACTTGACTCAAATGTTGTGTGTTATAAAATGTAAACTATGTATGAAGTATTTAACGCAATGGGGTAAATTTTCCCTGGGCTTGACATCTGAGTGAAAAAAGGAACATTGAATAGTATTAAGTATTTTTAAGACAAATGCCCTATGACTCATATAAAAAAAAACTATCTACAAAAATTATATCTGTAGTCAATTTACCTGATGTATTACATTGTTAATGACGAATAGAGGAAACAGAATTTTCTCTATAATTATAACAAGTTCGGACAGTTTTTCTGCGTGATGTTCTGATGTCAATCTCAGCAAAGAATGAACACTGTCCCGGATTACCTTCACAGGACAAACCAGCAAGTGTTGCACACTGTGCACAACCTGGTAGAATACAATTAAAAGAGTACTGAAGCGTACACATTCCATTCACATTGAATTCTATCACAGAAATAAGTTTCTATAGCGCATTTTTATATGCATTGTTTTAGTGTTATTTATAAAACTAGATATTAAGCCCGGCGTTGCTTGAGAAATCTAGGTGTAATGTGAAGCCATTCCTAATCAATTTAACTATTGAATTTTAAAATACGATTGTTACGATGTGGGTTATTTTAGCACAATAGTTTACGGTTTAGGAACAAAATGTGCGTGGGGAGGGGGTGCATCATTGTGACCAGATAGAAGAATAATTTACGCGAAAGCACGCCCCATCGTCCACCTCCCATGTTAATTAGTTGTGAGTCACCGGTGGTACTTAGCTCACGGAGACAATTTACCTGGGAAAGAATGTTCGTAGAACCGTTACGAACGTCGTGGGGCAGAATCTTCTCACGAGGGATAATTGAGTTGGAGGGTGTCATAGGATCCCTTGTTACATGTCAAATCACGTTCCCCACCCACAGACCCGTCACATAAATTACCCCGAGTGTAGAGTCAGTTGGACTGAGAATTAATTAGGAATAATTAATCACCGGTGTCACAGCCAATTGTGTACCGTATATAAGCTGGACGATTTTGTATGTGAGACAGAGAGGAGGAGAGAGAGAAGCGAGACTGAGAACTAGAGAGCAGGAGCGGAAGAGTAGGACGTAAGCTGAAGTACTGTATGTGAGAACTGGCGTCTACATAGCTATATAATAAACTTGTTTTATCATCTAAAAACCGGTGTTTGTTGACTTATTAGCAGAGACTAAAAGTGAGCTGTGAAAATAGAAATATTGTCACCAGAACATCCACATCTACTCTCTCATACACCTAGACAACGATCTGTACGTGGCCAGGATTAGCATTAGGACAATCCGACGATGTAACAACGATTGATTAGTTTAATTAGGTGCTGATTAATGCCACCTTCTTAATGAGCAGAAATGACCTACATTTCATACGTTACAAATTACGTTTTACCCGTCAGCGCTAACCAACCAAACCAAACCGCAAAACCAGCTAACCAAACCAACCAACAAAACCGACCGATCAACCAACCGAACAAACCAAACCCACTAAATCAACCAAAGCAAACCAATCAACCAAACCAAACCAAACTAAACACCATTAGGTAAAGATATGGGTGCTAATTTATGTCACCAATTAAGTTTAACCCCTTATTCTCTCAATATTAAAATCAAAACAAAGCATTAAAAAATGTTTCATAAAAATGCACTGAAAAGTAAAAAGTAAATACTTTTGTATGGGATTTTGCAGTACAAAGGCAATTTGGCGTGGCACGAAACTGCACCCGCGCGCAATTTCAGTTCGGCTTTTTTTTGTCCCTCAATCCACCCCTTCCCACAGCATACTATCGTGTTATTTTGATGTAACATTTTTAGAGCATTTTCGAAAAAAAAAATGCTCTATTGTCCCCGTTTTGTCTGTCCGTGTACACCCTAGATCTCAACAACCATAAGTCCTAGACCTATGATGTATATATCATTTTGTAGGTCTTGGCCTGCCAAGAAATGACTTTTTTCCATTTCGCGATCTGACCTCTCAGGACCGTAAAAGGGGCCTTAGTACCGTTTTTTACTATATAAGCTATATTAATAAAGGAGCGCTATATCTCAGCAACTATAAGTCCTAGACCCATGATGTATATATCATTTTGTAGGTCTTGGCCTGCCATGTGTACATCAAAAGTTCATTTTGCGATAGGACCTCTGAGGGCCGGGCTTCAGGGCTTCTAAGGGGCTTATATATTATATATACACCTTGTACGTTCAATATCCCGTTCTCATTTGGTGCGAAATACTGCAGCACGTAGTTTCACCAAGATTTATTAAGAAACTCATCAAATGAAATAGTAAGCTTGTGTTCTGAGTTTAATTGAAAGTATCAGAGCTATGCAACAATTGACGGAGTTTTCGGACGATTAAATGACTATAATTTCGAATGTTTTCAATTATGAGTCCTATTTCAGTAACCACAAACCACCTGTAGTTAGATTTAAGAGACAATAATTTTTTTTTTCAAATATAAAGAAACGTCTTTATAATTTTTTTTTACAGATATATGCATTACACAATTGAATTTATAAACATTTCCAAAATTCACAAATATTTACTGAAAGATAGCATACGTACTGATACATAACATGAAAATGCGCTAACACGTCCTATGTCCAGAATGGAACAGGCTTAATTGCTTGTTTTTTTCATTCAGGTCATGTCAGTCTCCATATTATCTGGAGGCAGCTGTTGTGTATTTTTTTTTAGACTTGCTCAACACAGTTAAGTTTCTTTTAGTATAACCTTCATCCTACACTATTCAGTACATATAGATGTTAGTTAATATTTTTTTAATTGGTACATATTCTGAAACAGTTAACATTTGTTTGTAATGCACCATACATATTTATAATTTACTTAATCTGGATTCCCCCCCCCCCCCAAAACAGAAGCACAAAGAAATCAAAACAAAAGATTTTATTATCTAATATTTTATTATCTACACTTCAGCGTTGAATATGTTATCTTGGCCCACTTTGTAGCCTAATGGTGTGTGCGTGAAATCCCTGTAAGTATGAGAAGAAATCTCTTAGATCCTTTGAGCCACTAAGGGGAAGGTTTTTATGTTGCCCTACTTTCATGCCCACCGTAGCCGCTAGTGAAATGGCCATGGAGGCACCACGGGAGATATGTCGAGAACCTGAAAATTTACTTGGTCATTACCTGAGATCGAATCAGGTAGGCCTACCTGCAGGTCGTCAGTCGAGCGCTTTACCGCACGACCATCCGTCCCCATGTAGTATCAAAACAAAAGATTTCACCATATCTAATATTTTATTTTCTACACTTCAGAGTTGAATGTGTGGTTGAATGTGTTCTCTTGGCCCACTTTGTAGCCTAATGGTAGCACCGGCCTTCATAACATTTAAACATTTTATCTATATTTATACACCAATATTTTTTAAATTAAAAAAATGGAAATAGTTCAATATTGCTTTATTCTTCACACATAATTGTATTATTAAATGTGTTTTATTTTACAACGTTTTTATTAACTTCAGTTCTTGTTTGTCTTTCCGGGGTCACTTCTTGTTTGTCTGTCCGAGGACCACTTTCCGATAAGCTATAGTTCTGATACTTTCAATAAAACTCAGAACCCGGTGACAATGCAATATTCTTACTATTTCATTATGATTTGATGAGTTTCTTAAGTATTTTTTCGAAAACAACGTTTTTAAAATTATTGGAGCTGTCTAGACATGAAATACTATTGTACAACCACCATTGTGCTCGTATTGCTTAATATATTTCACTAAATAAAAGGACAAAACGTCATATTAGAAATTAAAATAATCGAGTTGTCGAACGTTGTTGAAAGCGTCTTGCTTGCTTTGACGTATTACAAACGCAACATATCTATCTATCTATCTATCTATCTATCTATCTATCTATCTATCTATATATATATATATATATATATATATATATATATATATATATATATATATTTATAGAATTGCGTCTAGCAGGTTGCCGTTGTCCCGCAAGATTGGACGAGGAAGAGAATTATATATATTAATGATGTTAGTACCTATTTATTTTTTTCGTTATATTTCTATTTTTATATACCATGTTTCCTTTTCTATTTACAAACGGCTGTATAATTAATTTTTTATTAACCAAAAGCTTTATGTCTGTTCTATTTACCGACAGCTGTAAATCTAATGTTGTATTTACCAACAGATATATACCTAATATTATATTTACACACACACACAGACACACACAGACACACACACACACACACACACACATATATATATATATATATATGAACAAAATGTGATGACTTCTTTTACTGGCTCGAGATTTTGCTCCAGTCTAACATCGTGGCATATACTAATTTCTGCCAATTCTAAATTTTAGCCAAAATGTCTTAAGGCGCTTGAATAACAGCACATCCGGTCCAGTTGTTCTACCCCCAAAGCTCTTATTGAAGACGGCTGTGTTTGTAAACATACCATTGGCCATTAGGTTAAATTAGGGGAAGTACCTAGCTCAATAAACAGGAGTTGTTTAATCAACAACACTTTCGACCTAGTAGTCATAACCAAATGAATGTTATTTATATAACCGCAACATTTGATCTCATAACACTTGATTTTTGTAACTAAATTAAAATGCACAGGTGATCTGGCTATTTGTATGAAAATCAACATTTCTAGAAATTTCTAGAATTTTCCGGAACCTTCTCAAGTTTTCCACGTTTTTCTAGAAGCTCCTAGAACCTTCTAGAATTGTATTGATTTTTTTAACACTTTCCAGAACCTTGTAGCATTTTCTGTGTGCTTTATTTATACATACACACATTCAAAATTCATTCAAAATGATTTAAAATTTCAGTGTCGATGAGGCAGTACTAAACAAAGTCATATGTTTATGATATTTTTTCTGTGCCGTTTTGAAGTCAAAGGAAACACAAAAAACAAAATGCTCCAAAAAATTTGACAAAAAGTTTTTTTGGGCCACCCTAATATATATATATATCCTTTCGTTTACCAACATATATATGTCTAATATTCAATTTACTAACAGCTGTATGTTTAATGTTTTATTTACTAACAGCAGTTTGTCTACTGTTGCATTTACCAAGAGATTTACTACTTATGTTCTATTTACCAACAAATATACCACTAATGTTTATTTTCCAACAGCTATGTGTCTTAAGTTCTATTTACCAAGGCCCTATCTACTTACATCTTGAAAAGTCCGCTGGTCCTCAGACTGAAATCTCTCTAAGACTTTTAAAACCACCGGACAAAGTTCATTTAGATTCATATGATCCAGATCTTCTGTCAATCAAATAATATCATATTTGTTTTAACGCACTAAGCTGCATCTATCTACGTTCAAGTTTTATACACATTTTCTTACTTAAAATGGACTGGATCTGGAGCCCATCACGGTGCATCGGGATATAAATTGATGAATTTAACTTTGTATTACTACTGTATGGTTGAACAATCGCTTGGTAGCAAATTATTGCAAAATGTGTTTTTTTAATAAAAAACAAATGCATTAGACAAGTTATTTTTTTTTTGTAAAGTGACTGGGACGACACTTATCTTAACACTTCTGTATTTTTGAAGAGATTTTGATTTGACATATATGCCTTTATTTACTTCAAAATTTCAAATGGATGTAGCAATATAATATATACATAATTATTATTCATTTTATTTGCTGATATTGCTGTAGGGGACTAGAAACGTTCATCAAAATTTGTTTTTTTATATATGTTACGGATTGGGTTTTAATCGAAAGTATAAGACTGAAGCCTCAGATTACGCTGGTTTACGTGGGAAAAATGTAAATAAAACATTATGAATTTGTGACAGCTTGTTAAAAATGATAAACTTTGATGTGCTTGGTTTGTGTGTATCACGTCAGGTTTTTGAGATAACCTTAAATTGTGTTTACATGGTTTATGCTTATATATGTCATGAAAATACTTTAATGACTAATTTTGTCAGAACCCTGGACAACAGGTATAGCCTATTTTTGTACAAATGTACAGTAGGTATTCGGTTAACGAACTTAACCCGTTCCACAATTATGTTCGCTATCCGAATCGTTCGTTAACCGATCATCGATTTACCATATATGATAATGGAAATTCGATTAATTCGTTCTACAGATCCTACAAATTTAATTTTTAGAGCATTTTCGAAAAAAAAAAAGCTCTATTGTCCCCGTTTTGTCTGTCTATTCTGTCTGTCTGTCTGTCTGTCTGTCTGTCCGTTATCACCATAGATCTCAACAACCATAAGTCCTAGACCCATGATGTATATATCATTTTGTAGGTCTTGGCCTGCCAAGTGTACATCAAAAGTCCATTTTACAGTCCTGACATCTCAGGGCCGAAAAAAAGTCTTCTGGTGTAGCCGCTTTGCTTACTATTTTAAATATAAATAATAATAGCTAATCAAAGGGCGTCGTCATTATTTATTTTTGTAACAGTTATTCAACATGATTACTTCCCTCACTATTTATCAAAACACGGAAAAAATACGGATTTCGTTCGGCGAAAATGCTCTAAAATGTCATTTGTCCGAAACGGAAAAGACTTCAATTGCTTGTTTTAAAATATCATGTACAAGTATAATTTTTTAAGTAAGTGAGCCTCCAAATCATGTGACAGACTGCTATTTTTGCATGACTAATGTTGTTGGATTCAACAAAAAGGAGCTGGCACAAGATTCAATATCCTAATGTACCATCAGCCCTGAGGAGAAGACACTAGATTCAATATCCTAATGTACCCAGCCCTGAGGAGCAGGCACAAGATTCGTTATCCTAATCGTATCGATCAGCATGAAGAACGAAGGTGCAATATTCCATATTCTAATATACCATCAGCCCAAAAGGAGCGAGGCTCAAGATTCAATCATCCTAATGTACCTTCAGCTACTTGATGAGCAGGCACAAGATTCAGCTATCCTAAATGCTACCATCAGCCCCCTAAAGACAGACACAAAAATCAATATCCTAATGTACCATCAGCCCCTAAGAGCAGACACAAGAATCAATATCCTAATGTACCATCAGCCCTGAGGAGCAGACACAAGGATCAATATCCTAATTTGCCATCAGACCCTAAAGGCGTGACAAAGAATCAACCTATCCTAATGTGCCATCGGACCCTCAGAGCAGACACTAGGAAGTCAATATGTGTCTAGTGATACCATCCAGACCCTCCGAGCCGAACACAAAGAATCGATATCACTAATGTACACATCGGACCACTAAGAGCGGACACCAAGAGATCAATGTCCTAATGTGCCAATCAGCCCCTTTAGGGAGCAGTTACAAGAATCAATATCCTAATGTACCGCTCAGCCCTGAGGAGCAGACACAAGATTCAATATCCTAATGTACCATCAGCCCTGAGCAGCAGGCACAAGATTCAATATCCTAATACACCATCAGCCCTGAGCAGCAGGCACAAGATTCAATATCCTAATGTACCATCAGCCCTGAGTCCTGGTCGACAGTGTGAAGACATTCCTGTGCCTGCTCCTCCTACTCAGCTGGATGATATTGAAAGTGATGACAGCTCAAGTTCTGACGACAGTGGTGGTGTTTATGATTCTGATCTTAGTGCAGAAATCACACCAAAATCTCTTATCAAGAAGATCTTGATGATCTAGTTCGAGAAATTGACCTTCCAATGTCATGAGCTGAATTTCTTGCATCCCGCTTACAAGAACGGAACCTTCTACCTCCTGAATGTAGTGTGTGTACAGATGCCGTAAAGCAGAATTTGTACATCTCTTTTCAACTAATCAAGACTTGTTTTATTGTAAAAATATTGATGGTACTGTCACATGGGAAAAGCTTACGATGTCAATCAGTGGAGATTGTTAATTGATTCATCAAAGCGCAGTATGAAAACAATTCTTACATTTAATGGAAACACACTATCATCACTTCCAGTAGTACACTCGGAAATACTGGGAGAGACTTATGAAAACATGAAACTGTTGCTCAGTTCTTTGAATTATGACCAACACAAGTGGTTGATATGTGGAGATTTAAAGATCATAGCCATCATATTATGGCTACAAGGATGGTCTGCACAATGTCCATGTTTTTGTGCCTCTGGGATAGCAGAGAAGACTCTACGAATTTTGCCAAGAAAGTGTTGCCACCAAGAGAAGAATTCTGCCCAAGAAGTTACAGTGTCAAGTTACAGCAATTGGTAGAAGCACATCGAGTTCTCCTTCCACCACTCATACAAAATTGCGATTAATGAAAGCTTTTGTCAAGAATATGGGGCTCTGGATTTTTATATTTGTCAAACAAATTTACCTGTATAAGTGAAGCAAAGTTGACACCAGGTATCTTTGTTGGACGGCAGATACAAGAAGTAATGAAAGATGGGGAGTTAACATCTAAATTGTCCACAGTTGACCTACAAGTCTGGAATGCTTTCAAAGATGTTGTCAACAATTTCTAAGGTAACTTCAAGTCAGACAGTTACAAAGTCTTATTAAGAACATGGTAGTCAAATTTCGGGCTTTGGGTTGCCGCATGAGTGTCAAGTTGCACTTTTGGACTACTTTCATGCATATCTTGGTGCATACAGTGAAGGGCAGGGTAAGAGGTTCCATCAGGACATTTGTGCAATGGAGAGTCGATACCAAGGTCAATGGAATGTGAATATGATGGCCGACTATTGCACAGAGGGATAGATAATTAATAAATGGAAATCTGCTTTTATATTGCGCTTTGGTTAATAATTTTGTAGCTTTCAATAGTTTTCTGCATTATTGAAGTTTGTCCATCCTATATTTTGTTGCTGGTGTATTCACTTTTTCCTATATTATTAAATGTCGAACTGCAAACAATCTTGACGTGATACAAAAATTTGGATTACATATTTTGAATCAGCATGAAAAGTTGTGTAAGAAACATCTATTTACATGTCTGCAATTTTCACAAAATAATTTTTGTATCAGTGTTATCATTAACAAGATGGCGTCATTGTGTAATAATTCAAATATGTTCTATATGTGTGGTCTGTGACATTGTCATCATGATGGCTTACCTGTGACTTTATAGCGCGGTATGAGTGAGTGTGTATAGATGATAATCTACTAGAGAGCTAGAATTCGATTGAAAAATAGTTATAAGATGAGTGACAATCAGTTGAGTAGAGTTATTGCAGGTGGGAAAGTCAATAGAGGTGGGATAATAAGTAGAAGTCAACTAGGTAGTGATTCGGTGTGGATGTCAAGTGGGTAGTGAATTAGAATATATGTGAACTGGCAAGTGAGTTGGAGCTGTTGTCTACATTTTAGTGAGTTGGAATGGATGTCAGTAGGGGAGTGAGTCGGAGTAAAAGTCATCTAGTTAGTACGTCGGAGGGGATGGTGAGTGAGTCAGTGGCTTTCAAATGGGTAGTGAGTTAAAGCGGATGTCAACTAAATTTTCGTGTGTGCATTTCTATAAATAAAGTTAGACACTTAACGTCTACAAACTATACTGTATGCAGCTGTGTTTAACTTGTCAGAGAAGCCAGAAAGTGATCGGTGTGAAGTAAAAGCAATATCATACTACTTCAACTATCTCATGCGCATAGACAATAACCATTACCCACCATGAAATGGATAACTGACAAGCTATATGCGACCGTTCCTGCTACGCAACATGCTCTATGTTGATACATCGAGAATAGAGAGGGTCTGAACAAGTTCACTTGTCTGTGTACATTTTTTTAAATTGTCCATTAACCGTGTACACACATTCTTTGAAGGGTTATGGATGTATCTAAATTTTGCTTAAGATAACCTTTAAATAAATATATATTTAATGAGATTGTAAAGTGTGTAATGATTTCATAGTTATAATAATTAAAAAAATGTAACAGAAAAGACGATATGGAGAATGAGACCACGGCAATCTTAAAATTTAAGTATTTATTTTTCTTTCATTTTTTTAAGTCCAATCATTATCATTTTCTAACATAAATACATACATTTCACTACTATAAGTTATAAAATAAATAAAAAATAGTTTCCGAATTAAGAAAGAATATTTTAGCTATTTCCCATGGTTCCACAATTTTCCTTATTGATGAAAAAATTGATGTCACTGCAAGGGTATGAGGGGAGGGGAGGGAGGGCGACATTGTGAGTGTTCATTGCCGTGATACTCCAAAATACGAACGCTGTCCGTATGAAATTTCTAATCCCACTTTGTTCAGGTTTCTAATCATTTTTTCGTTTATAAATAAAGTGAAATGAATTCGCTAATTTTTTTCCGCCGGCGAAAGATGGCATTACTTACAATTAGTTACACAATCGCTCCTCTACTACATAGAACTGTATCTCCCATACTTCACATAAGAATTTGAGTTTAATACTTCAAATTCCGAATTGTCTTTGTGTTTGTTAGTTTATTCATTATAATTATATAAATTAGATAGATCTATTGCTGGATCTTTACATAGACTCGATTATTTATACCTCAGATTAGTAACTTAATTTATATTCAAATCGTTTCTTTTTCAAATAGTTCAACCTATGAATCAATTTCTTCTCGTATATAAATTATATGAAATTAATAGATCCGTTTCTGGGTCCCCACTAAAATTCGATATTTTGCATTAATTTACAATCAGCCAGGAGCTGCATCTATTGTACTTGTGTCCAGCAGTCCAGTTGTGTTGAGTTCCAGTGGCTGAAACATACCTGTTAAAGTTTAACTTGATTCATTTTTAAACAATCTTATACTTACTGGCCATGTATTGTAAAAAATGGGCCAGTCCTCTCTGTACCAACTGAACACACAAATATGAGCATCTACTGCGTTGTCTGAGAAAGCGCTTCGATTTTGTCAACCATTTCTCTAGGACGGTCAAGATTTTGATCTCTGCTGTTTGAAATAGCTGGTTTTTTTAAGAAGAGAAAAATATTTTCAGTTTTTTTTTTTTTTTAAACCTTAATTTTTTGAAATGTTTGTCATATGTTTACTCTTAATAAATATTATGTTAGTTAATTCCATATGTAATACTTTTCTGTGCTTTTTACCCGTGGTGAATCAGTATTTTGTATTTATTAACTTTTAAAGTCAGGTAAAAACTTCATGGTGTACAGCTGTTGGCAACTGAAAATGTATCTCTTATGATGCTCTGAAATCTATTTTTTTTATGTCTTTCTATGTGCAAATTTTCAATTTAATCGATTAAAACAGGCATTATTGTAATTTAAAAAAAAACGTGAACTCTAAAAATGTATCGAATCTAGATGTATTTATAATTGAGCATGAATTTGTTTGAATAGAAATATATGAAAAACAACATTCCCATTCTCGAATTAAAATCGATCGGCGTTTTCGGTTTTATAAAAATTAGAAGCACTTATAAAGTCTATTACCATGTGACCAATTTATTCAGAAATTATTTTCTGATTTTCAGTTCGCAAATAAAACGTTGTTTTTTATAAAAAAAAATTAATTTTATTTTTTTTTCTACTTTTTAGTTTTTGATTGGTCAAGATTAGAAATCGCTTTATTTTTATTCCAGAACCTTAGATGTGCAATGCAAAAATGCCTACTTTCAATGCGCAATTTAAAGGCAAATTAGATAAAAAGTTGTGTACAATGTAAGATTATATGTCGATTATTTTAATTAATTTAATAATGCCAGAATCATTTTGTGTTACATATCAGTTTAATAAGTTATTTTAGACTGTAAGAAAAGTCAATAAGAACAACTCTTCCCATTTACCTAACAGGATGAATCATCACACGATCGGCAGAATTTTCCTTACCCATGATGATTCTTCTTTCCTTCACTTTTATTGACCCCGGAAAGAGAAACAAAAAGTGACCCCGGAAAGACAAACGAGAAGTGAAGTTAATAAATATATATGCTTTTACAACCACAATAATTTTATTTTCAAAAAATATTAAGAAACTCATCAAATCATAATGAAATAGTAAGAATATTGCATTGTCATCGAGTTCTGAGTTTTATTGAAAATATCAGAGCTATAGCTTATCGGAAAGTGGTCTTAAATTGGATTGCCAAAATCCGGACAGACAAACAAGAAGTGAAGTTAATAAAAACGTTGTTATGAAATAAGTTGTCTTGATAATTTAAAATACTATTGATAAACGTTGGATATGTTTTAAGTGATATTAGGTTTAAAATTGAATAAACTGTTAATAATTTAAACTAAAATTACTTTAAACATTTACCTTAAAGGAAAATAACAGTTGTATGAAGCAAAAAAAATTATATATCTTTCAGATGTATTATATGCTAAATTTGGATTCATTGAATTAACTGTTATAAAAAAAATGCTAAACACATTTCTTTACGACTTTTGACAGTGACAATAGAATTCTAATATATCGCTTC
The DNA here is from genome assembly GCA_021962125.1 of Bulinus truncatus. Classification (NCBI taxonomy): domain Eukaryota; kingdom Metazoa; phylum Mollusca; class Gastropoda; family Planorbidae; genus Bulinus; species Bulinus truncatus. The sequence continues at coordinate 3,711,433 of JAGDYQ010000031.1, read as the reverse complement.
ATAGGTACACTTAATATTAAATTCAATAAACGCTTTTCTTTACAATAATAATTGTATGACGAGTGACTTTTATTTTCGTCGTAAGAGTAAACTTTTAATAATAATGTAATGTATTACTTTGATTTGTTACATTTAGATTATTCTGGACCATATTATTCTTAGTATATTGGTGGTTATATCTTCTTCCTATTGACTTTGTAGAACGGTAACACAGTGGATGCAGTATAGGACTGTGTACCATCTGCGGGCTAAACCTAGTTTTGTGAATTATTATGCATTCTTACTTTCTTTTTTTTTCTATTTTTCATTACTTTTTTGTTTCTTTTTTCGTCACATAGGGGCGTACAAATAATGTAATTGTAAATTAGAAACCGCTAAAATGGTTGGGAGTGAGTCACATTTTTCGGGCAACGCAGTGCATTTTAACGAAATGGAGCGTATTTTAAAATGCAATTCTTTTTTTAATTTGCTGTGTTTTTTTGTGAAATGTGAAATCATTTGTCACTAACTTGTCGAAGTCAAATCGATTATAAATTTTGAACACTTTGTGTATTTTCAATGACAATGTCAAAATCTGGGCTTTGTAGACTGTTATGATGGCCGTTGTGTATGGGTAAACTAGTCCTGATCTGGATACGTGAGGTCAATAAATTATTTGTGTACAGCCACGTGACGAGTAAATACAGAACGACTAAGTCGGGTGGGTATATGATTACCAACACTTGACTTTATTCAACGTAGATACATATTAACATATAGTTCTAAAAAGAACTCTTAGCGGAGCGCTAAGTTTACAATATGCAAACCATACGTATACAAATAACTCTAAAAAGAAGTTTAACGTGGACCTCTCGTAAAAGAGAGTGTGTGTATAGTTCTCCCCGCAAGGAATTAGTAAAGTTCATCTCTTTTATATCATTGGGCCCCTTAATATGTTCCTTGTCCAAACATACATCAACGTCATCTCACACAGGGGTGCTGGGCAACGGTGCCACATGATAAGGCCACCGTCACGGGCTATTGGTTTGACGGACAAGTACGGCATGTCAGCTCAACGTCCGTACATTCTATTGGGGGATGTGGTGGGGGCATGAGGAGAGGGGGGGTGGGGATAAACAAGGAATATGTCTTTAAATACAGTCTTTAACAGAAGATTTCATTTCATAAGTTAAGAACTTTTTTTTTACATTTCAAATTGTCAGAATTTTTTTTAATGTAATTTCTACAGAAGACAAATAGTGTAGCATGTAGGTTGTATGTACAGAAAGAAATTATTTTAGATTGATATTGTTCAGAACAATAAAAAGCTGAATAATGTAATGTATGTAACGTATTTTTTTTTAAATTTTTTTTAATTACTGGAAATTAAAAAAAAAAACCTGTTTTAACTGTTGAAGTATAAGGAAAAAGTGCATCTGGTCGTCGTATTTCCAAATCTTTTTTGAAGAATTTTGTGGTCTGTGATCACTTGTAAGTTTGGCAATATTTTCTAAGTCTCTAGGAGACAATTTAAAGCATTTCTGTAACTTTCCCAGTACTTCAAGTTTGGTTTTATTCTCTGTTTGTTGTGAGACTAGTAACCTGGTGAAATATAATTTATTTCTATAGAAATATAAGATTTTCTCGATCATTTGTAATGAACTACATTATAAAATTATAACATCAAAGTTCTCTAGGCTTAGTAAATCTTACAAATATATTGATTGTTAAATTAAGCAAAGTAAAATGGAGGTAATATATCTTTATTGAACAAAGTATTTTGGAAGATGAAGAAAATAAAACGAATAATGGATATTGTCGTACACGGTTTGTTTCTAAATTAAGATTTCTGCAAAAATATAAAAGATCAAATAGTTTTTGTTTATTGCATAAACATTTTCTTAATGGAAAACAACTCCTTGCATAATTCTATATCCGATACAGAAATACAGAGAAACATGGAAGTATTTAGAAAGAAAAGATTGATAGATTGATTTCATATTTATCAAATGTGGAATATGTAAAAATGTGTACGTATAGTTTCTCTTATGAGCCTAAGCAGATCCTTGCGAGCAGATGAAATAATGTTCATCTGTTTTATTTTGTGTGTGGGAAGTCCAAGTAATGATCAGATGAAATCTCTTAAATCTTATAAACCACTAATGGGACGGTTTTTGCAGAGCCGTTCTTTTAGACCTATCATAGCTGATAGTGCAATGGCCATGGAGGCACCACGGGAGATGTAGCGGGGACTTTAAACATGACCTGAAGTATTTATTGGTCCTCACCGAAGATCAAACCAGGGACCCCCGGGTCGACAGTGGAGCGCTTTACCACACGACCATCCGTCCCCATGTCTATTTCTGTAGCCACGACTGTTCTATGAGAATGTTTGGCTAGTACAATTACCAGCCGCCTTTACTTTCCCCCAACAAATGTCAGGTACCCACCCATCTGTAAGTTTGGTGGACTGAGGGACATTGATTGGAGTTGGGACAAGTCCCAGCACTCACGAAGGCTTGAACTCGAAATCTTTCGGTTAGCAATCGAGTTCTCTACCACCACAAATGTGGAATATGCAGCATAAGTATACAGTTTTTCGTTTTATAATGTAGCAGATGAGGAACATGTGGTTTACGTTTTGAGTTTTATTAATGTACGATGATGCATTTATTCTATATCTAAAATTTTTAGTGGTTTGTATGATGTTTAGAATTACATTAGTTTCTTGTTTATGTCTTCACATCTGCCATAATCTGTGACGTCTTGACATCTAGAAATAACTTCTCCTAGTAACATGACCAGCAAAAGATATTTTCTTTGAATCAATACAAACAAAGATGGATCTTCCTTTTGCGGGTAACTGTAACACCATGTAAAAAATATTGCATTTACTTTAGTCATGTTTCCGAAATAAAAAAGAAAATGAAACTTAAAATAATCACAAATACTGGATTAAAAAGTCAATGGATACAAATAAACACATGCAAACACATAGATACCTAGATAGACAAATAGATAGATACTTTGATATATAAACAGACAGATAGATAGATAGCTAGATAGACAATTAAATACTTAGATAGATAAACAGGCAGATAGATAGATAGCTAGATAGACTAATAGATGGATACTTAGATAGATAAACAGACATATAGATAGATAGATAGATAGATAGATAGATAGATAGATAGACTAATAGATATATACTTAGATAGATAAAAAGACAGATAGATAGCTAGTTAGACAAATAGATAGATAAGTAGATAGATAAACAGAAAGATAGATGGATAGACAGATATTTAGATATTTAGCTAGTTAGATAGTTAGTTAGACAGATAGATAGATATAGCTCAATAGACAGACAGACAGACAGATAGACAGATACATAGATACTAATATAGCGAAATAGACAGTTAGACATATGGACAGACAGATAGATTGATAGATAAGAGGGTGACTCAAAAAAAAAAGTTTTTATTCTTAACTTCCCACCCAATATCTTATCCCCTACAATGTTTTGCGATTTGGAAAACAAAAAACTTACTCTGGCCAAAGTGTCTGTAAAGCAATGAGGTTTGTTGGTACCTCAAAATACGTACTACTTTAACTAACATTTATTTTACATTTTTGTATAAAATTAATCATTGAATATCAATTTGAAAATCATCAATTTTTATAGATCAAATTGATTTAGTTAAACCATCTCTTTAATGCATTTGATTGACATTTCATTGCTATGCAGATTTACCATAATAGACGTTAATGTACAAAAAATAACAAAAAACAACTTATTGTTTTTATTATGAAATAATTAAGAAACCATTGAAACAAAATATTTTTTGACACTTTTTTGCATTACATTCATGATGTTTTTCAAGCAAATATTACACAAAAAATTCATTTAAAAGTACTTATTCACTTTGAAACATATCAGAATACATTTGTGAAATATAAAAATGAAATTCACAATAAGAGAACCCAGTCCATCAAAGATGTCAGTTCAAACATTCACAATTACTATGGTCCACGACAGTGTAGAAATCATGCAATTTCATGCAGATTTTTCACAGAGAAGGCGTCAAGACACCAACATGAAATTTTCACCATGGCTAGTACTTGCCAAGGTTAACAAGTGTGCAAAATTTGAAAAGTGTGAATTACTGTCCACATGGTCATCTGGGGGTCGCAACGCATACAAAAATGGACGACCATGATGCTTAAAGGGGCCCACCATGAGTTTACAATTAATGATTAACTGGAATTCTCTATCAAAATAATAAACACATATATGGTACTACCTAAATGTATAACAAAAATCATTCCGTGTTTTACAGATTCTTGGCTATACCGGGTCAAATATTAATGAAAACTGTCTGAAGTGCTATGTTTTGACAGTTTTTGGGCATTCTGTATGCAAGCTACACTTGATATAAATACATCATTCAACTCAAGATAAAACAATGAGTAAATACTGAAAATTTCAGCCTGATTCATCGTACAGTTTTTGAAATATTTACGTTCAAATATCGCGAAAATGTAAATGACACGCGAACTCGCGACTACCCTTAAAACTTTAAAAAATCATATCTCAGAATATTTTTGACCAAATAGCCTGAAATTTTCACGAATCACTCAACTTTGTATAAACAACAAGCCCTGTAAATTTTAGGAAGATCTGAGAGGGTCGGGTGAACACCACTGGTTGAGTCGACATGGAATGACACAGGGACATGTTGAATGATAATATAAAAAAAAACTCAAACCGTCTTGGAACTGGGATGGTTAATCGCAGATTCTAAAGCAATAAAGCACGTCGGATGCCGGCACATAGAAATAGTGATTGTTGTACCTAGCTGTAAGTGTTGCTGTACTTAGCTGCAAGTATTGATGTACCTAGCTATAAGTATTGTTACACATAGCTGTAAGTATTGTTGCACATAGCTATAATTATTGCTGTATCTAGCTATAAACATTGCTGTGCCTAGCTGTAAATAGTGATGTATCTAACCAATAAGTATTTCTGTACCTACCTGTACGTATTGCTGTACCTAGCTATAAGTATTGTTACACATAGCTGTAAGTGCTGTTGCACCTAGCTATAAGTATTGCTGTACCTAGCTCTAAACATTGCTGTGCCTAGCTGTAATTAGTGATGTATCTAGCCTATAAGTATTTCTGTACCTAGCTGTACGTATTGCTGTACCTAGCTATAAGTATTGTTACACATAGCTGTAAGTGTTGTTGCACCTAGCTATAAGTATTGCTGTACCTAGCTCTAAACATTGCTGTGCCTAGCTGTAATTAGTGATGTATCTAGCCTATAAGTATTTCTGCACCTAGCTGTACGTATTGCTGTACCTAGCTATAAGTATTGTTACACATAGCTGTAAGTGTTGTTGCACCTAGCTATAAGTATTGCTATACCTAGCTCTAAACATTACTGTGCCTAGCTGTAAGTAGTGATGTACCTAGCCTATAAGTATTTCTATTCCTAGCTATAAGTATTGCTGTACCTAGCTATAAGTATTGCTGTACCTAGCTATAAGTATTGTTACACATAGCTGTAAGTGTTGTTGCACCTAGCTATAAGTATTGCTATACCTAGCTCTAAACATTACTGTGCCTAGCTGTAAGTAGTGATGTACCTAGCCTATAAGTATTTCTATTCCTAGCTATAAGTATTGCTGTACCTAGCTATAAGTATTGCTGTACCTAGCTATAAGTATTGTTACACATAGCTCTAAGAGTTGTTGCACCTAGCTATAAGTATTGCTATACCTAGCTCTAAACATTACTGTGCCTAGCCTATAAGTATTTCTATTCCTAGCTATAAGTATTGCTGTACCTAGCTATAAGTATTGCTGTACCTAGCTATAAGTATTGTTACACATAGCTGTAAGTGTTGTTGCACCTAGCTATAAGTATTGCTGTACCTAGCTCTAAACATTGCTGTGCCTAGCTGTAATTAGTGATGTATCTAGCCTATAAGTATTGCTGTACCTAGCTATACGTATTGCTGTACCTAGCTATAAGTATTGCTGTACCTAGCTATAAGTATTGCTGTACCTAGCTATAAGTATTGCTGTACCTAGCTATAAGTATTGCTGTACCTAGCTATAAGTATTGCTGTTAGTATCACCACCCCACATTGTGTCCCCACTCTCGTGTGCTAAAACACTGCAGACACCCATATTTCATATTTAATTATAACTTTTTTAACCAATGGCATAAATATATTACCATATGTGCTTAAAATAGTCTATCAACATCTCCAGACATTGTTTCTGTAATAAAAGGATATAATGTATTTGTCAATAGTATGTATTTTATAAAATATTGACAGAATGATAGACAGAGCGATGACTAATTGTTGGTTAAAAGAAACATTGATAGCTAAATTGACGAGCAGGTTAGAAAAATGGATAGATAAATTGATAGACAGACAAATAGTTAGATTAGATAGATAGGTAGTTAGATAGAAAGATAGATATATTAGATAGGTAGGTAGATATATATATAGATAGAAGGATAGATGAGTAGATATATAGATAGATGGGTAGATAGATTGATTAGTAGGTAGATAGTTAGTTAGTTTAATAGATAGATAGATAGATAGATAGATAGATAGATAGATAGATAGATGATTGATAGATAGATAGATAGATAGATAGATAGATAGATAGATAGATAGATAGATAGATAGATAGATAGATGATAGATATATAGCGTTAATTATGGATTGTGATAATTTAAGTTAAACTGCTAGAAATTTTTTTAATTTCATGTTTTTCTAGAAAAAGTTAAAAATAAAGATGCACAACAAATATTTTTTAATCTATGTAATATTGCTTCCTACCAATTGCAGATCATCTAAGTGAAGTGCAGATGTTTTTCCTTGGAAGACTAGATTCTCTAGTGTATCATGAGATTCAGATTGTAATGTTCGATAATCACAGGTAGATAAAATTGCCAACCCATATACAGAGTTACAAGTGGTTAGTTCTGGTAGAACCTGAGAAAATTTTCCTTAGTTTCAATTAAACAATTTATATTTCTTTTAGTTTTTTGTTTCATATCATTAATTAGCTGGATGCTTATTTAGTTTGTACTGCAATACAAAAAATATTATTGCTCTTTAGTTTGTTTTTTTTAATATTTTTTAATAATTATGATGATTTTTGTACATTTTTCAGGTATTCTGTAGCTATGAGTTTTTTTTGTGTCAATTCATACACAAGTAAAGTCATGGCACAGATTCAAAAGTTGATAATTATAACTAGACTTTATTTTTAAAATATTAACATTCGTATCTTATAAATAAATATACAAAAATGCATAAAAGTCAATACCTTAAACTTGAGAAATTTCAGGTTTGTTATTAATTTGACGTCTCTTAACACGGCATACAGAATATCTTTAATTTCGATGAATGACGTTACCTCAGAAACTGTTTAAAAATGAAAAAAAGTTATTAAAAACAGAGGCTCTTAGACAGGAAGTCCATAGCAAAACATAATCATACTGTTACAACTCTTTAAAAATTCTTGTTTATGGAATTAAAACAACACACAGGCTGGCGTGGGTTCCAAGAGTATTTACTAATATCTATCAAAACACATAGACAACGACAATAACATCACGGCCATCTTCTTGCCGGCTTCTACGTCACTCCTCTACACCACGTCATAGCGTTCAATATCTCGATGCACGGTGCGCGCCGGGGGGAAGTCGTAACACTGCCCCCCTCTTAGATCTGTCCGTCCCGGACAGGTCAGTTCTCACAACAATATCTGTACAGTCTGTCCACATGAACCAGAGCTCTGTTCTCAGCGTGACCGTTGATGCTAGCTAGGAGCATGTCTTTTGTCAGGCTGTGGAGGTTGATTATCCCCGTGGTGGGGCGGGGAGGATCGTGTTCGTCCCCATAGAAATCTGGCTGTTCACCAGGTAGGTTTTCTTGCAGGCGTTCGGGATACTGACCTCCATTGATGAGGCCCAACAAAATCAAACTCTTGTTGTTGAAGAATAACATGACGATGACGAAACACACGTTGTAGCAGTAACGAAATGTTTTGCGTTTGACAGAGCTAGGATGAATGTATACTGAACTGATCAGATTAAAGTCAATGGTCAGGTTCATCTCTGTCCTGCCTCGTTCTCCTCTGCTCCAATGCACTCTGCTAGTCTCCTCGCTCCTCTCTACCTTTCGTCTCTGCTCCCCAGGTGGCCCTTTATGGGTCACCAACTCCTTGGGTGGCTCATCGCAGGTCACCAACGTATCAGGTGGTTCTTCACAATTCACCAACGTATCAGGTGGCTCATCACAGGTCACCAACGTCTCAGGTGGCTCATCACCGGTCACCAACGTCTCAGGCGGCTCATCGCAGGTCACCAACGTGTCAGGTGGCTCATCACATGTCACCAACGTCTCAGGTGGCTCATCACATGTCACCAACGTATCAGGTGGCTCATCACCGGTCACTAACGTCTCAGGTGGCTCATCACAGGTCACCAACGTCTCAGGCGGCTCATCGCAAGTCACCAACGTGTCAGGTGGCTCATCACATGTCACCAACGTCTTAGGTGGCTCATCACATGTCACCAACGTCTCAGGTGGCTCATCACAGGTCACCAATCTTTCTTGTTATCGAAGCGCGGCAGATTGTGCACGAAATTAAGACCTGTAGGGGTCTTGCCGTTGCAGTGCCAAACGTTGGCACTAGCATCAGCTCCACTGTTGTGGATTTCCATGCATTCGTGGCTTTTGTTTAGTTGTGGTTTATTGTTCTTGACGTTGTTTTTATCAGACTCTGTTAAGTTGTCTGGATATTCAAGGTAACCAGGGCAGCGGTTGCAACAAGCTTTCAGACATTCTGCAGACCGATCATTCTCACAGGGGCTCAGATCGCTGGGCGGCTCTTCTTGGATTAGTTCCTTCTCGTGCGTTACGTTTTGGATGACCACATCCTCAGGTGCCACTTCATGGATGACCACATCCTCAGGTACCACTTCTTGGATGACCACATCCTCAGGTACCACTTCCTGGATGACCACATCCTCAGGTACCACTTCATGGATGACCACATCCTCAGGTACCACTTCCTGGATGACCACATTCCCAGATAAAACTGGCCGCATGTCTAAGTCTGCTTCAATGATTAACTTTGTCTGACTCTGAGTCATGTTTTCTTTTGTTGTCGTTTCATTCACTACTTTCACTTTTGGTAATTCAATCTTTGCTTTCTCGGTTCTGGTGTTGGGATCTTCCTTCAGATCTCTTATCTCGTCTCTTATTGCTTGAAGTAATTCTTTCCTTTCATTCTTAAGTAATTCTTTCCTTTCATTCTGGCCTTCTTTCATTTCCCTTCTTAATTTTTCAATTTCAGGCTCTACAACTAGAGGTTTACTTAGCTTCTTACCGGCCATTTTCAGAAAGGAAATCCCCACCTCTGACACCAATTGTTACAACTCTTTAAAAATTCTTGTTTATGGAATTAAAACAACACACAGGCTGGCGTGGGTTCCAAGAGTATTTACTAATATCAATCAAAACACATAGACAACGACAATAACATCACGGCCATCTTCTTGCCGGCTTCCACGTCACTCCTCTCCACCACGTCATAGCGTTCAATATCTCGATGCACGGTGCGCACCGGGGGGGGAAGTCGTAACAAAACAATAAATTTATTTAATAAATAACTAATGTCAGAACAAAATACGATTGATAGTGAACAATGTGTACTCAAATTTAATAAATTTGAATTTCGTCCATGTACACCTAATAGACTAAGCTAAACGTGTCCGACTTCGAAGCTCATGACAGCAAAGTGCGCTCATAATTTGTAAGTCCTGAATCACGTTTATGTTTTCTATTTTTAGCACATTTTCGAGAAGTCGAATTCGCTAATGTCACCATATTTTCCGTCTGCTATTGTTTCCGTTTTGTATGTCTGTCCGTCCGTCTGTCATCACCCTACATCTCAGCAACCATAAGTCCTAGACCCATGATGTACCGGTATATACTTTTTTTAAGGTCTTGGCCTGCCAATTCTGCATCAAAAGTCCATTTCGCGATCTGACCTCTGAGGGCCGGGCGTCAGGGTTTCTTAGGGTACCGTTTTTTACTATATAAGCTATTTTAATAAAGGGGTGTAACTCATTATTTATTTTTTAAACAGTTATTCAACATGACTTACTTCCCTTAATTTATAAAACCCAGAATACATATCACGAAAATTCGCTAACAAGTCCTGTGTCCGGAATGGAACAGGCTTAATTGCTTGTTTTTATACTGTTGAGCTACTAATCTCAGTGTAATCTCAGTGTTATCTGAGTGTAATCTCAGTGTAATCTCAGTGTTGAGTGTCATCTGAATGTAATCGTAGTGTAATCTCAGTGTTTTCTGAATGTAATCTCAGTGGTATCTCTGTGGTTTCTCAAAGTTACGACGAAAGATAAATATATATATATATATATATATATATATATATATATATATATATATCAAACCGACATTGACCTCCCCATTGAATACATTCATTTACACATTCGTATCTACTTACGTTGTAGTTCCTCTTATTACTTAATTGATCTAAACAATGAATAGCTTGAATAAATATATTATAATGGACTAAGTATGTCTTAACACATATGATACATAGCATTTTACAAATTAAAAAATCTATATATCTAGGTCTGCAACCACGCTTATATTTTAATAATGATTTGTTTAAATATTAGAATGATCTAAGGATTTTTTTTACTTTTAGCACACTATGCAAAGCATTTGTTGTATTTATGCTATTGATTAGCACTTTATAACATACTGTGGATTAGCAGCGATTTTTCTCTAATCAATACATTATTACTAGGTTGGTTTAATCAAAAGAATGTAACGCTTTTTTGACCTGTGTGTCCGACTTTCAAAGTGGATATCGGCCTTATGTTATATGCCAGATTATAAAGATAGAAAAGATTAAACCAGCATCTTAGGCCTGTTCCATTCTGGACACAGGACGTGTTAGCGCATTTTCGTGTTAAGTATTAGTACGTATGTTAGCTTTCAGTAAATATTTGTAAATATTGGAAATGTTTATAAATTCAATTGTGTAATGCATATATCAGAAAAAAAAATATTAAAAAGACGTTTCATCTTAAATCTAACGACAAGAGGTTTGTGGTCACTGAGATAGGACTCATATTTAAAACATTCTAAATTGTAGTCATTTAATCGTCCGAAAACTCTTTCAATTGTTGTTTGATAAATTGTTGTTGCCAATCTTGTTTCACTTTCGTCCAATAACCCATTTATTTGGTGCGCCACCACAGCGTATAAGGTGTAGAATGGCGCCATGAAAATGACATAATTATTAATATAGGTTATATAGTAAAAAACGGAAAAAAAAACAGATTGTAATATCGGGAAATGACGTCATTATTTATAGCGACGGCTTCCCCACTCTCCGCCCGCCGGACGACAAGATAAGCACTTTATTAGTAGAAAGTGGTGCTATGGACTGTTTTTCCGGGTAATAATAATACAGTCCACACAATACATTCAGGCTTCAGTCTGCCCCATCAATCTCAAGAATCGACACAATGGCAGACAAAATAAACTATTTTAAATTCTATTTTTTTTTTGTAAAACGCATTGTTTTGATTTGAACAGTGAAAAGAACATTTAATGTTAATTAATTCATCTCGAATAAGTGTTGATGGGTAAAATGTGATTAGTGACGTATGAAATGTGGATTGCTTCTACAAATCAGGTAGTTGTAAATATTTTTATCTATTGTTGTATCGGAAATGTTTCAAGTGTCGAGTAGAACTCCCACTTCTCCGACGTAGTATTTATTATATGCGAAGAATTAATGAAAAGGTTTTCAGCTTGCAAAAAAAATATTTCAATGTTGGTCTCAAATAAAATGATATAAACGTATATTACTGTTTAGTGGTCATTTAAGTGTGTACATAATATACAATGTACGTACGTGCTACTCATTGAGTAAAAAAGGTAATCTCCCGTCATTATCTATCATTTATCATGACATTAAAAGATTAAGTAAATATCCTTTTTAGAGCATTTTCGAAAAAAAAATGCTCTATTGTCCCCGTTTTGTCTGTCTGTCTGTCCGTCCGTCCGTCCGTCCGTCATCACCCTAGATCTCAACAACCATAAGTCTTAGACCCATGATCTATATATCATTTTGTAGGTCTTGGCCTGCCAAGAAATGACTTTTTTCCATTTTGCGATCTGACCTCTCAGGGCCGTAAAAGGGGCCTTAGTACCATTTTTTACCATATAAGCTATATTAATAAAGGAACGCTATATCTCAGCAACTATAAGTCCTAGACCCATGATGTATATATCATTTTGAAAGCCTTGACCTGCCATGTGTACATCATAAGTTCATTTTGCGATAGGACCTCTGAGGGCCGGGCTTCATGGCTTCTAAGGGGCTTATATATTATATATACACCTTGTACGTTAAATAACCCGTTCATTTGGTGCGAAATACTGCAGCACGTAGTTTCACCAAGATTTATTAAGAAACTCATCAAATGAAATAGTAAGCTTGTGTTTCTGAGTTTAATTGAAAGTATCAGAGCTATGCAACAATTGACGGAGTTTTCGGACAATTAAATGACTATAATTTCGAATGTTTTCAATTATGAGTCATATTTCAGTAACCACAAACCGCTTGTAGTTAGATTTAAGAGACAATAATTTTTTTTCAAATATAAAGAAACGTCTTTAAAATTTTTTTTTTACAAATATATGCATTACACAATTGAATTTATAAACATTTCCAAAATTTACAAATATTTACTAAAAGCTAACAAACGTACTGATACATAACACGAAAATGCGCTAACACGTCCTGTGTCCAGAATGGAACAGGCTTAATTGCTTGTTTGTTTATTTCTTCTTTTTATGTCTTCTCGGTTTCTTTACTAAAGAAAGCCGAACTTAATTTACTACCCCATCCCCCCTTCCCCCAGTGTCGGGAAGAAGCAGTGCCTCACCAACCCTCACATTTTTTACCCTGCAATACGTTAAACTAGTATGCTAAACCAATATGATAAACTAGTATGTTAAACTAGTATGATAAAATAGTATGTTAAACTAGTATGTTAAACTAGTATGATAAACTAGTATGTTAAACTAGAATGATAAACTAGTATGTTAAACTAGTATGTTAGACTAGTATGATAAACTAGTATGTTCAACTAGAATGATAAACTATATGTTAAACTAGAATGATAAACTAGTATGTTAAACTAGAATGATAAACTAGTATGTTAAACTAGTATGCCCTTCTGACAGCTAATTAATAAAATGCTATGTTTTTTAAAGATTTCAATTATTTCCACTTGTTGTGGATTTGTGTGTGTTTGTTTGTCGGCTAATATTGTTCTAATTTGGTCTCAAATTTGGCAAACATATATATTTTGGCATGACACCAAATTTTTTTTTAATAATTTTGAGTCCATAAATTAATATCTTATAAAATTATGCAGCGAATAACTTTTTAGTAATATTTATGTTGGGAAATAATTGCCTTGAGACCTGCTTGCAACTATGATGACAAAAAATTTCGGAAGAAACAATGATGCATAAGGTTGTAAATTAATGAAGTGTTTTTGTAGTCTTATATATACTTATATATCAGACAAAATAAATATATGTCGTTTAACAAACAATAAACTAAACAGTATAAGATAAAAAAAAAATATGTATATTTTTTTTTGTGAAAAAAAATTTCATTAAAATATAATAAGAAAATAACCTTAGAATGGCTTAGTTCATATAAATATATTGTCCTAACTATATTAGCAGTATAAAAGTTAGAAGCGATAGTGAAAACAATATACTGGACTAAAATGTTTTATAATTAGTTGATAACAATAAATAATGATGGGCAACCACATATGAGTAATAATAATTTATATAAATATTTGTCAGACTTAAGGAATATATTTTTTTACTTTTTAGAAGCCTATATGAAAGCTTACTTTCTAAACTAAAAAAAAATCTTCATCAATATATATATATATATATATATATATATATATATATATATATATATATATATATATATATATATATATATATATATATATATATATATATCATATATAATAATACTCATTTCCAGTGTGCGTTAAATCGAAAGTAAAGAATTAATACAACAGTATTCCAGTTTAAAATACAACCATGAAAAAAATCGGATCTGCCCGAAACCGAAAAATAACATAGCCTACCGATCAAGCCTAAGGGGAAATAACTAGGGTTCGAAAATTACGCGTAAGATTGGCGAGCGTAATTTACGCGTAAGTTACGCCTAAATTACGCATACCATTAATTCCCAATTACTTGAAAATTTATATTCCTTGTGTTGCTCACGCTCACTGATTGCTAGTAGGTGTATTTTTAATAATGTTTTCAAAGGTTTTAACTTGTAATTAACTGGTCATACTAATTTGCCCGTCGTCCGCATCGGCCACGTATTTCGTCGTGTATTGACTGCATCAGCGGCGGTCATCTTTGGCTGAGTAATACCGTCTAATACGGTCAACGCGGGGCGGGTGCAATGCGCCTCGAAATACGGCCGCCGCGGGTGCCGAACTCAGCAAAAGACGGCACACGCGATCGACGCTGGTTAGGGTTCGAAAATTACGTGTAAGATTGGCGCGCGTAATTTACGCCAAAATTACACGTGTCATTAATGCCCAATTACTTGAAAATGTATGTTCCCTTGCTGCTCACGCTCACTGATTGCAAGCAGGTGTATTTTTTAATAATGTTTTCAAATGTTTTTACTTGTAATTTACCGGTCATACTAATTTGCCCCATCGTCCACGTATTTCGTCGTGTACTGACTGCATCAGCGGCGGCCATCTTTGGCTGAGTAATACCGTCTATTACGGTCGACGCGGGGTGGGTGAAATGCGGCACGAAATACGGCCGCCGCGGTTACCGAACTCAGCAAAAGACGGCACACGTGGTCGACGCTAGTGCAATCCGCAGCGAAATACAGACGACGTGGGTTCAATACGCAGCGTAATACGGCCGACGCGATCGACGGAAGCACTATACACAGTAAAATGTTTTCTATACGTTTCATGACATTTGGAACATATATTATTAGAGATAATGTTTAAAAAAATTGGGTTTTTCCAGATTACAATAAAAAAAATTTCATTTCAGGGAAAAAAGTTTTCTATACGTTTCATGACATTGGGAACATATCTAGATAATGTTTAAAAATTATTATTATTATTTTTTTGATTTTTGGGTTTTATAACCTCCCCGTTTGGGTTGCGGCCACTTGCTTATATGTATAGGCCCCTAGATGTACTTATATGTATAGGCCCCTAGATGTACTTATATGTATAGGCCCCTAGATGTACTTATATGTATAGGCCCCTAGATGTACTTATATGTATAGGCCCCTAGATGTACTTATATGTATAGGCCCCAAGATGTACTTATATGTATAGGCCCCTAGATGTACTTATATGTATAGGCCCCTAGATGTACTTATATGTATAGACCCCTAGATGTACTTATATGTATAGACCCCTAGATGTACTTATATGTATAGGCCCCTAGATGTACTTATATGTATAGACCCCTAGATGTACTTATATGTATAGACCCTTAGATGTACTTATATGTATAGGCCCCGAGGTGTACTTATATGTATAGGCCCCTAGATGTACTTATATGTATAGACCCCTAGATGTACTTATATGTATAGGCCCCGAGATGTACTTATATGTATAGGCCCCGAGATGTACTTATATGTATAGGCCCCGAGATGTACTTATATGTATAGGCCCCGAGGTGTACTTATATGTATAGGCCCTGAGATGTACTTATATGTATAAGCCCCGAGATGTACTTATATGTATAGGCCCCTAGATTTACTTATATGTATAGGCCCCTAGATGTATTTATATGTATAGGCCCTTAGATGTACTTATATGTATAGGCCCCTAGATGTACTTATATGTATAGACCCCTAGATGTACTTATATGTATAGACCCCTAGATGTACTTATATGTATAGGCCCCTAGATGTACTTATATGTATAGGCCCCGAGATGTACTTATATGTATAGGCCCCTAGATGTACTTATATGTATAGGCCCCGAGATGTACTTATATGTATAGACCCCTAGATGTACTTATATGTATAGGCCCCTAGATGTACTTACATGTATAGGCCCCGAGGTGTACTTATATGTATAAGCCCCGAGATGTACTTATATGTATAGGCCCCGAGATGTACTTATATGTATAGGCCCCTAGATGTACTTATATGTATAGGCCCCTAGATGTACTTATATGTATAGGCTCCTAGACGTTGTATTAAAAAAATCATTGCCGCTTGTGAAAAAGTACTTTAATTTTTTTATGATTTCAATATGAATGTTGTATAAAGTAAGCCTAAGTGTTTGATGTTATATTATTACAAGTCATGGTGTTATAAAAGAGTGTAAACATAAGTACATTTACTCTGCTAGTTCATCTCTTCATATATCTTTTTATTAAGTTCAAAGGTTAAGAGAAGTTCTAAAGATTAAAATTGAACCTGATAGACGCATTTCTTAATTACAATGCCGTGTCATTATATTGATATTCGTCGGGATTGATTTCTGCATATTCTTCTTCTTCAGAAGAATAGAAAATATCTTCATATGTTTCTGTTTGAACAATGTCATTCTCCAAATCGTTATCGTAGAAATTTTCTTTGGAATCAATTATCTTTTTTTCTTCAACAATATGGTAGCTGTCATAGATGTCTTCTTCATAGTCGTCTGCAACCTTGCTGGCCCCATCGGTAGGATTACTTAATTCATTTGGCAGGATAATATTTGTTGTAAAGTCATTCTCTGAAGCTCTAATTGTAATTTCCTCACTAACGCCCGGAGTTGTAATGTTTTCATCCTTCACAATGTCATTAGCGTCGTGTTCTTCTGAAATAGTTGATGAAGCAGGTGAAGGGTTCAAAGGTGTTAATGAAAACTGAGGCTTATTTAGGTCGTTATGAGTTGAAGTTCCTTCCTGTGAGTTGGTTTCTCCCGAGTTTGTTCTAAAAGGTGAAAATTTTCTGGGAAAAAAATAAATTAAGGTTGAGCTAGGATCAAGGAATTCTATCATTAAACTATATTTATAAATGTATTCTTCTAACTCACTGTCATTAGAGTATTAATTTATCATAAAAATTAGTGGTATAAATTCTTTGGTACCATGTTTTGTATTTGGTTGCAACACGAGCTCAGTTAAGTTAAAGGTAATACGATGGTTCTTTTGTTTTCTCGCCTGTTGTTTGGTGGTCAAATGGGCACTACAAACTGTCCTAGTCGTTCACAATGGTTAGGTGAGGAAAAATAATGCAACATGAGCGCCTATATCGAATATATGTTTCGTATGTACCTTTGTAGTTTACGGACTTATCGCAGCCTATATCAGTTGGGTATTTACAGGGTTGGGTTGTTAGCCCTACGCCTAACAAAGGTTGACGATGGTTTGATCTATGACACATTTCTCCCAATTTTTCTGGGGGACTACCTAAGTACTACGCACCGATCAAAACCCATGGAACGTGGTAAACAGCCAGTAGGCCATTAAGGTCAGGGTATTGAAATGGACGTTACTATAGTTTTGAAGTAGACATCGGACCGAAATGTCAAGATAATTGGCGGATATAATGTCCAGGTTACATGAATATGTCGGGCGGATGGCCGAGTGGTGTATATTAGGGTGATAACTATTTTAATTTTTTTTCGTAACCAACATGAAACCCCTTACATTCGAGGAACAATTATATGTAAATGACAGTAGCAACATTAATTTTTTTTTAAATTGAAAAAAGTTCCCCCACCTTTTAATTTTTGTTTTCTCATATCGCGCAGTATGACGCTCGGTTTCGATTTCACACTGAATTATTATATATGACTTTCTAGACTGCTTTTAAGCACATTTCAGTCGTCTGTTTCCATTTGTTTATAAGCAAGGCATTTACTATACTCATCTTCCCTCATCTTCTAAACAGAAAAGGTATCCAAGAATTCTATCTGTTGAAAAGCTAATCAGTCTCACATGGATGCCGACAAACCGTCAAATTCTTGGAAACTTCACTTTTCTGTTCAATAGCCAGAAACGGCGACTGGATCGAATCAAAATTATTATTACTGATATAGAATTGCTCTGGAGGGAAATTCAAGACTTTCCACTATTATCAAGCACACTAATCAGAATGAAACTCAATGGTCTAATTGATTTATATGACAAAAACAAAAAGAAACCATCTGATAACACTTTCTCAGTTATTTGATGTCACCAACGTTAATGGAGAATGAAAAAGCACAGAGGATAAAGAGCTCTACCAGAGGCAAGTTAACAGTGGAGGAAAGATTGGTTATTCAATTGTCAAACAAGCCCCTTTGGAATCATTCCACCCAAGAAAATGAATCCGACTATCAAAAACTCAATCTCAAGCCAGCTTTTCTCAATTACAACCTACAAAAACACATACAACTGACTCACAACCTGCACAAACACATACAACTGTCTCAAAACCTACATAAACACACACAACTGTCTCAAAACCTACACAAACAAACACAACTGTCTCATAAACTACACAAACACACACGACTGTCTCAAAACCTACACAAAAACATACAACTATCTCAAAATCTTCGGATTCTGAAACCTCTGCTTCTTCACCCGAGTCGCCAACTATTTCTTAAACGTCATCTTCTGAATGCAAACCGAAATACTAAAGTGCAAGCACTAGAACGGCGGGTTTACTAGAACTGAAAAACCTTTCCACACATAAAGCACATGACGTTCTTGCAACCATTGCTGAACAGGGTCATGATGTGATGGTTCCAAGTCAGGCGGGTGTCTGGAAACGAGTAATCTCTGAAGGACGGAAAATGAAAACTAAAATTGTTTTAAAAACTTCAAAGCAAAGATCCCTATTGTCTCCAGTTTGATGGTAAAAGAGTGCAAGGGGAAGAGCATCAAGTAGGTTTGCTGAAAAAGATGACAAACGAAATCAAACTCGGTATTCTCAAATGTGAGAGTGGTTCTGCCGCGGCCATTCACAATAAACTACATCAGCTAATAGATGAATATGATGCTTGATAAAATATTTGTATGTTAATTTGCAACACGATCGCAGAAATACTACCCATTTTCACGGGATTGTAAAGCTCATACAGGATGATGTCTTGAGCAATGGCTTTCAGAAGCCACAATATATTGACTGTCAGCACCATGTACTCGACCTTCTTCTGAAACATGTCATGAATTTTCTTAATCAAGAGCCAATGAGCAAACAAGAACTCAACTATTCCTTCATGGGCAAATTAACACAAAACTATGTCACTCTTCAAGCTGATTACCGCTTCTTGCGACAAAAGATGTTAGCACAGGCGAGAACCCACGTTGGCCTCACATCAGCTGGAATAAATTACCAAATTTACACCAGGCAAGATGGAACTCACGTGCAATATTTACTGTTATAGCATTATTTCTGATACCAGAGTGGCGCAGTATTCTCGCTTCTGCCTGCAACTTCATCTGCTACGAATGGGCAAATGCTTGGTTCAATTCGCAACACTACAATGAAGCGTCCTTCAATGAACTGTTTACCTCACTCATCAAGATAAAATGCAAGAAGGCAATTAAGTGTTTAAAGACCCATTGGTCAGTCAAGAAGTCATTAATTGACATTCCCAGATCTAACCAAATTGCTGAACGTGCTGTGAAATTGATGGCGGAACTTCATGCGAAATCGAGAAAAATTGAATTTTTGAATCTGAAGTTCATAGGACAAAATATGTTTTTAAACATTTCTTGTACATTCTGTGCATATTACTAACTGTTCTATATCTTATTTGTTGATAAAAGTTGATTAGTTATTATTAATACTCTTTTGAATTAAGCTAAAAAAAAGCATGTCCTTTTTTGAAAAAAAAAATATTTTTTTCACTTTTTTCTTCCAAAAAATGGCGAGGTGGGGGAACTTTTTTCAAAAAAATTTAAAATGCAATTGATATTCTTAAATTATACATAAAAGTTCCTCGATTGCAAGTGGTTTCATAAAATTTTTTTTTTTGTTATCACCCTAGTGTATATACTAGACTGTCGACCTGAGAGTCCTGGGTTTGATCCTCGATGAGAACCATGGGAATTTTTCCAGGTGAAATTTGTTTCAAAGTCGTCCCACAAGTCCACCCAGCTTTAAATGGGTACCTGACTTTAGTTAGGGATGTAAAGGCGGCTGGGCGTTGTGCTAACCACACAATCTCTTCATATGCCGAGGTTAAAGAAACAGATGAATTCTACACTTCATCTGCCCCGATGGCCCATTAGGGCTAAGGGAACTTTACTTTTACATGAATATGAGAGTGAAGGAGATGGTGGAAACATGCTGCAGGTAGCTAGCTACTCCAATTGGGCGATCTGATGGATTAAGACACTAAAGAAAAGCTTTATGCTGGTCGATTAGGCGGACACTCGTGTGCCTGGATGGCTGAGTGACGACAGATCCTGGGACAATATACAGGTCTATTCATTTGTTAACATAAATTAAGTGTATCCTGTTTTATTTTCAACTAGGGTGTTATGTTACTATTTTGTTGTAAGAAATTCGTTATGTTACTATTTTGTTGTAAGAAGTTCACGACGGGGGGGACCGATAATTTTAGAGGGTTATGTTTAGGTTGGTATTTGGGTCAAACCTATTTATTCTAAACCCAGCATAGGTGGTATTTCATTGATTTGAGATTGAAATATTTCATATTCATTTTTTCGTTGATTTTTGTGTGTTTTAGAGAAATACAAATCATTGATGACATCATTGTACTTTTAATTAGATGACTGGTAGTTTTGGAAGGGAATTGTTCTGATATTCCTGATTGTATTGAACTAATAATAAATAATTTAACATGATTGATGAATATAGATGAACATAGAGCAGTCATAATGTTGAGGTATATCTATAAAGGTGTTAGGTGTTGTTCATATTTAAACAGTGTGTAATACTTTAACTAAGACTTAATTTCTCAATTGTTCATTAAATACCTACCCCAACACCAACAATGTAACTATTTTGTGATAATAGTGCTTGTATATTTTTACCTTACAGAAATGGTTAAATTAATAATGTTACATTTCCCACATATTCCTACGATATTGCCAATTACCTGATTATTTCATCCATGGTGGGTCTTTGATCCATGTCTTTATGAGTACACCTTTTCAAAAAATCAAAAAATTCCTGTGACATTGATTTGGGTTTTGTCGAGTGATGGTCGTCCGTAAATCCGAACTAGAAAAAGGGGAGACAAATCTTTTTATTTTAATTTTTATTTCGATAGCAGACAAAATGTAGCAGGGTGTATTTTTCTAATAAACTAATTACCATCAAATCTAAATATATATATATATATATATATATATATATATATATATATATATATATATATATATATAAGGTGACTAAAACAGTGAAATCTAAATTAAGTTATAATGGCATCTGTAATTGCTGTCTTAATAAAAATAAAAACTAGTAGTAAAACATTAGAGTTATCTACACCTTCGAAACAAAGAGATAGTGTGAACAGTTAAATATTAATATATATTGCTAGTATTCACCAAATCTGTGTTCCTATATCCTGCTTCTATACAGTTCTGACTAATGATCCTAGCATGCCATAAGTCCCAAAGTAAACATCCAATACTGTAAACATCACCAGCGAATGTAAACATTTTGTGTTCACGTATTTCTGGAGCCATTCTAAATAGCAAAAATTATAAAATTAGTGTTGTAATAAATCTTTCACTTTTATTATCTTTAAAAAAAACAACCATATTTATGTAACATGACATTTTGGTATATTTTAAATTTTTCTAAGTTATAAAGACAACATTCAGCTCGTTGTTTTCAAGCTGTGTAATAAAAATTCTTAAAGAATATCCAATTTACCTAATAGAAAAAGTAGCCAGGTTTTGTTTGAAGCTTGCTGGAACAGTGGTCAGATAGGGCATCGATATTAAATGAACCTATATAAATTAATTGGATAGTCAAATAATTAAGTCATTAATTAAAAGTGTAAATTAAATATTTGTATTATTGTGTTGTTTGTTTTATTATATTGTCACGGAGAGGTGATCTTTTAAGAATAATCAGTAGATATTACTGTTTATAATAGGAAAGAAATGATAAATATATATATATAGGGGCTGCGGATTAACCACAATTAACGCAGAATTAATGAGTTTAAAAAATATGCGATTACATTTTTAACGCAACACCTAAATGGGTAAATCTGACCGAAATGCTTTTACTTCGGAGTTTCCAAAATAAATGTATCAATGAATGAATAACCCACAAATCCAATTCTATTAACAGTGAATAGCATGTCACTGTTCAGCAGCTATGCGTTTTATTTCAATTCTTTTGATACAATATATATGATTTGAAAATTTGTTTTCCCCAAATTATAAAAAGAGCTGGAAGCTATAGTGAATGATTTAGATTGACATTAGATCGGTCTTCAGTTATAGAATGAACCACGAAATAAAACACGGGAACTGTCATGTCAACTCAACATTATCTCAGCTTTGTGACCTAGTAATTTGTTTGTTTCAATTTCTTAACCTGAAAATTTGTACACAAGCCGATTAACTCAATGTTTGGATATTTTTATTTATTTATTTTAAGAGTTACACCACCAACATTCTACAATGAACCGTACTGTAGTCAATATAACTAGATGTTGGGATGAAATGAAAGAATAAAACTTATTCATAGGAAGATGCACAATACTCTTAAAAGAAACAAACAAAAAAATGACCAGAAATATAGCTAATAAATGACCCAAAGGATGTCCCGTATTTATGTCACTTCTATGACTAGGAAGAAAACATCTCCCGGTGCATAAGAGATAGAAGTGACATGTGTCTTTTTTTATGGATGGGAAGTGTATGGGGCGGGTACGGTAGTAGAGGGTAAACAAGACTTACGTGGGGGTGAAGTGTAAATTAAAATATGTCAGAGATGGAGGAGGGAGGGGTTGACACGTCTCATGAGTTTTGAACCTACATTCTGAGAAAAACACATGTTTGGCTTCGTTGTTGATACGAAACAACCTCACGTCACGTGACGTGACTGATACATGTCAATAAACTGGTCTGAATAACTAATTCACTTGACATAAATATTGATACTTTATAGATTTGTTATAATTAATTATAACATTTTTATAAATTAAGCTGCCTTGTATATTATGCCAATGTTTTGATAGATTATAATGATCAACTAGTTTGAATACAAATAAATATATTGTATTGTATCGAATAAAATGTGCGTTAATTTGCGAAAAACATTATAATTATGCGATAATTTCGATCAATTTTTTTGATTGAACATATAATGGATTTATAATTTAGTTTTTTTGCGGAATAACTTTCATTAATTAACAATGCAAATAAGTTATTCAACACGAATAAAACTGTTAAAATAAATTCAATAATTTAATGTTTTGATTAATTATTACTATTATATCGCAATTTATGTGGCTGTCAGGTAATGTTTACGATTACTAGAATTAACAAAGTTGTATACAGTACAAACCTTTATTTTACAATGATGTTCATACACCAATTTCTCAATAAACAATTGGTCTGGTGTTATCTCACCAATCACAAAGTTAGACATGTGTAGAGATTTCACTATGTTGGCAATTTGCACAATCAATTCATTGAAGTTGGTATCTGGATGACCTACTCGCTTTGTTTTGAGCATTTCAATGATGTTCCCAGAAAGTTGAAATGGAATTCTAACCTCCTGAAACGTGTAAAATTGCAAAAAAAAAAAGTAATTATGTTTCAAACAACTAAGGTAATTTGTAACGATGTTTAACAGCAAAAATAGTATATTCAAATTTTTATCACTTAGATGTGTTAGTGTGTTTTCTGTGTGTGTACTTAGTGTGTTTTCTGTGTGTGCGGCAAGAATTATTCTGTTGTTTTCATTGCTGTTGTAAAGTTAAAACTCGAAAGAAATCTTATTCAAAATGTCAACAAGGTTCATGTGTTCTTGTATCCAGTAAATATATTTAAAATAACTTACCAGTTTACATCTTTTGTGACTACGTGTAACACAACGTACAAATGGAACTATATGATCGAGTTTGCCATTTTTTATTGATTCACATAAATGTGGGGATACGTTCTGTAATTCACTTCTGAATAAGTTAATGTTCCCCTAAAAACAAATTAAATATTACATGTGGAACATTTATAAATGATAGGAATATATTTTTTTTTAAATCCTTGAAAGATTTTTTTTTTTAATTATTAAGTGACAAAAAAAATTTGCTAAAAGTTGTTAGATGGCAAATGTTTTGGAGAAAGGAGAAAAAAAATTTGTTTCGTGAAATAGCTCATTAAGGTATTATCTAATTGATTAGCGTGGGGAATATTTCTAAAAAACAGTTTAATATCAGTAAATACATCGTACCCGAGAGTAATGTTTACAATACTTGTAAGTAACACGTTCACTTGAGTAATCTTGTCTTCTTTCCAGCATATCTAATTGTTGACACAATGACCAAAACAAAATGTTAACAATGAACTTTTGTTTATTTGAGATCTCACTTTAATATGTTTCTATTTACGTAAAGTTATAATGTTGTTATGTAGGTATCTAGATTAAGTTGAACACATTTTTTTATTAAGTCAGATCTGTTTTTCACTAAAACATAATTTATTATATGTAAATAGCTATTTAAATTATTTGCACTGATGGTTTTCTAAAACTGGTGATTCAGATAACTATGGTGCGAAATCTACAGTACGTAAAGCATAGATGACGTAAACTTATTACTAATTGATTAGCAAATAGTTTAAAATTGTAATATTTACAGTTTTGGTTTGGAATTCCCTGTAAGAAAAAAAAAAGTCACAAAAATATTTTTTTTTCCTTAAAAAACTTTGTAATAAACAATGTTTAAAATACTTAGTATTAGTCATTTTGCTTCAAGTCACAAAACCCATTGTTTTGTTCCACAATCATTCTTTTTTAATTTATCAAACGTTGGCACGTAGTTTCAATCAGAGTTTACTTTATTTAGTTTGTCTTTGACTGTCTCTTGAAGATCTAAGGTTAACTGCTTATCAATGTATAAATTATACATCCGATTCATAAACATCTAAGTAGAAATTAAATAAAACTAAATTTACTTACCTTTCTTTCAGTGGACAGTGGTTTGAGATGGACTGATGGAAAGTCTGAATATGTCACATCGAGTTTGTTTAGAGAAACTGTTAAAAAAAAGCGTGTGTGTTTACAATACTGTTACGTCCTACTAACTAATTTTTCAAAGCAAACCAGTTTCATGAACTGGGGAACGGACAAACGTTATTTGAACAAATATATTGGTCATATGTCAAATGTTAGGTTAACAAACAAATATTGGACATATGTTAAATGTTAGGTTAACAAACAAATATTGGTCATATGTTAAATATTAGGTTAACAAACAAATATTGGTCATATGTTAAATGTTAGGTTAACAAACAAATATTGGTCATATGTTAAATGTTAGGTTAACAAACAAATATTGGTCATATGTTAAATGTTAGGTTAACAAACAAATATTGGTCATATGTTAAATGTTAGTTTAACTAACAAATATTGGTCATATGTTAAATGTTAGTTTAACTAACAAATATTGGTCATATGTTAAATGTTAGTTTAACTAACAAATATTGGTCATATGTTAAATGTTAGGTTAATAACTTGTTTTAAAAGTTTTTTTTTAATTGTTTTAAATCTTAATGGCGATAGCTGAAGTTTTATGTAAGGTCACTGAATTATAATTAACGGTCACTGAATTATGATTAACGGTCACTGAATTATAATTTACGGTCACTGAATTATAATTTACGGTCACTGAATTATAATTTACGGTCACTGAATTATAATTTACGGTCACTGAATTATGATTTACTGTACTGAATTATAATTTACGGTCTATAATACTGCTTCAGTCTAAGTCTATAATACTGCTTCAGTCTAAGTCTATAATACTGCTTCACTCTAAGTCTATAATACTGCTTCACTCTAAGTCTATAATACTGCTTCACTCTAAGTCTATAATACTGCTTCACTCTAAATCTATAATACTGCTTCACTCTAAGTCTATAATACTGCTTCACTCTAAATCTATAATACTGCTTCACTCTAAGTCTATAATACTGATTCACTCTAAGTCTATAATACTGCTTCACTCTAAGTCTATAATACTGCTTCAGTCTAAGTCTATAATACTGGACATAATTAACAGCTAATTGAATTGCGCTAGAATTATTTTTTTTTTATTTTAATGCGAAATGTAGAATATGATAATTTGAAAATCTTTAACTTATTTAAAGAAAGCATTAAGTAATAAATAAAGGCTTTTAATCAATATCAAGAGAAACAGCTATCTTATAGACTGTATTCAATGTGGTTAAAAATATAAAATAAATTTTAGTCGTTTTATTATCTAACTTTTGTTTGGAGTTAAGTTTTTAGGACCATTAAAATGTACAGGTTTGGTATTGTAATTAGTTTTAAAGAGAATATAATACATTACATTTCCCAAGCTTGTCGCAAGTGTCTTCCATTGAAGGTCTCTGGTCACTATTCATGCTAAAGCAAGATTTTATAATTTGCATTGATTCCATGGTAACAAACTTGGGCCAACTGAGTTCAAAAGTTGACATAAGAATCTGGATTGTGAGGAAAAAAGGAGGCTCAATTTAATTAGATCTCAATACTAGAAATGATAATAAGCATTATCTTGTTTTATCGGGATGCTAAGATGATAGTACTTCAGAATAAAATTAAGATTTATATGTTAGACTTGAAACATTTGTAATGCTTAGAACTGACACCGGTTGCTAATAAACAATACTATTTTACAACGTTTTTCTTAACTGCACTTCTTGTCTGTTTGTGTGTTTGTCCGCGGAATTTTGCAATCAAATTTTAGACCACTTTCCGATAAGCTATAGCTCTGATACTTTTAATAAAACTCAGAACCAGATGACAATGCAATATTCTTCCTATTTCATTCTGATTTGATGAGTTTCTTAATAAATAAAATTAAATATGTATGGCGAATAGGTCACAGCCTTGTCTAAATCAAGGGAAATTACTGGTGCTATACTCTAATGCGCCTGAACACGTGTGTGATAAGACCACTTCCAGAACAAACAAAAAAATTAACGGCCAAAATTGATTTTAAAAGCGAACGCAGCGCAATAAAAACAAATGTGTTGAAAAATTTTCTAAAGTGAAATAGCTCAAAATTTATATTCTCTGTTTATAAACATGATACTCCAAAAAGTTTCACTACTTTCATTGATTTTCTGCGCATGAATACATGTAACGTCAGAGCTCTCCAGTACGTTCGAGCAGAAATATATATAGTTAAATCGGGTCTGTCTTACACCAATATTTTTTAACTATTCGTATTAATTGAAACAAAAGTATTGTAACTAAAAAGTAGAAAATAAAAAGTACATTATAAAAAATATTTTTATAAAAAGCAACGTTTTTCTTGCGTACTAAAAAGCAGAAAATAATTTCTGAATTGGTAACATGGTAATAGTAATAGACTTTATAAGAGCTTCTGATTTTTATAAAAACGAAAAACGTTGGGCACACATTATACAACACTAGAATTAATTTTACATACTCATATGCATTTTGTTATCTAGACTAAGTTCTAATAAATGATCTGAAATATCGTGATATTTCGAAAACCTTCTGGTTTAATTGTTAAGATTTGATGATTCTAATACTGTAATACAAACATTCACATAATATAAGATTCATGCGCCCAACGTTTATTACTATTTAAGTAAAGTTCCCTTCTTAGCCCTAACGGGCCATCGGGGCAGATGAAGTGTAGAATTCATCTGTTTCTATAACCTCGGCATATGAAGGGATTGTGTGGTTAGCACAACGCCCAGCCGCCTTTACTTCCCCAACTTAAAGTCAGGTACCCATTTAAAGCTGGGTGGACTTGTGGGACGACTATGCACCAAATTTTACCTGGAAAAATTCAACGGGCCTCACCGGGGATCGAACCCATGACTCTCAGGTCGACAGTCGAGTATCTACACCACTCGGCCATCCGTCCCACTATTACTATTACCATGTTACCAATTTATTCAGAAATTATTTTCCGCTTTTTAGTACGCAAGAAAAACGTTGTTTTTTTTGTTTTTTTTTTATAATGTACTTTTTAAAATTTAAGTAAGATATAAAAACACTGATCTAGAAAAAAAATATAGTTCGTAGTTTAAAAATAAACTAGGCTCAAATCTGAGTGGTACTTTATCTCTAATTTAAATTTGGTTGCACTATATCTAATGCATGAAATTGTCACAGTTGTTTTTTTTCGCCCTTGAGCCGAGATCTCTACCTTAAATTGAACTTAGTTCATTTGAATACACTTACCCTCAGATATATTTCCTCATCCGTCAATGTCAAATCACAAGGAATCAACTCTCCGTGATTTAAAACTGAGTTTGTAAAACAAGCAAACATCCAAACATCAGACTTTTTCGATATTTTACCCCGTCTCAAAGACTCTGGAGCACTGTAGAGTGTCGGTATTTCTTGCTGCTGCTCTGAATCTGTTGAAGGACAATTTCATTCTTTCTTTAAATCTATTTCATGATTGTCTTCGATTTAATTAATTATTTCGTACTTACTAGTACATTTTACTTAAAGTGATTTTTTAAATATTATATTTTGTAACTTTTTCATAGAATTTCATCTTTGAAAGTTCTTTCGCATGAACTAGGAAACAATTTTGTGCAAGAGAAATAAAACTGCAGGAAATGCACAATTAAAAAATGGTTTTGTGTTTGAAACCATCATCTCTCGATTAATGTATCATCTAGGACAAATATTATCAAAAAAGTAATTTTCTACGGAGTTATTGAAAATTTTAATAATTCGGGTTCAAATTTATTAAAATAGAGTAATTTTCAACAAAAATATTTTTTGAAGAAATGGAATTCTACATCTACAAGTCAATTAGAAATACGTTAAATATTATAAAGAATGTCTAGTCATGTAAAAACGTCACACATTCGTTAAAGAAAGGAAGTTTATAAAAGGATTTTGAAAAAGAAAGAGACATTACATTTCAAACAAACTTCTGCCTGTATTTACTGTTTTGTATTGATTTAATACAAGCAAGTAAAATTCTAAAAGTATTCAATGTACATTGAGACATAAAACAATTATATTTGTATAATCAGTCTTTTTTCAGAGTATTAGATTTACAAAGTATATATTCATTCTATCAAGTTTAAGTACAATATATTATCTTGTACCGTTTTTAATATAGGATGTTTAATACTTGTACATCAAAAACTGTTTTTATTGTCTCGCTAAGTTAAATGACTATTTCAGAACAAGCCCCTATAAAGTTAGAATCACCCATCTCAAAGTTCGAGTGTATACAACTAGAATGACCTACCCAGTACAACAATCGGTGTGTCCTTTACTGATGTAGCCATATGAAAATCCGTGAGTTTAATACATCCAGGGCTGGTCAAAATAAAATGTTTCAACGTGATGTTTCCGTGGATGATGTTGTTATCATGGCAGTAAACTAGGGCATCAGCTGCCTGGATCAACATGTTGAATAGTTCAAACAATGAACAGAAACTTTGGTTCAACTTTTTGTTCAGTAAATACTCCTGAAAAAAATAGTGAGATGTAATTGAAAAATCATCTTTTTTGAAACTAATTGCAGTATCTCATCAATGAAAATCAGTTATTTTTTCTGATTTGAATGCCTGATTAACGTTATGCGGTATTTGATAAGCAATCCAATGCGCACATTTCCATTGGGCTGTTTCATATAGTAATATATATATATATATATATATATATATATATATATATATATATATATATATATAATCAATCTCTTGTAGAAATTAGTATACTTTTTGGCCATAAAATCGTAGGTGTAAATATTAGGTGAAATAAGCTTTTTTTTTATACTGCCTTATTATGTTGACCACAAGATGTAAGAACAACACACTCTCTTACGGAATATTTTTATAAATGTAAGCTGTGGAAATAAAACATTATGAAAATCTAAAAAAAATTCACAGAGTTGGCCAAGTGTGAGGTCAATGAGGTCTACAATAAAGTAGCGTACTAACCACTAAATAAGCTGTTAGTTTTTTTATTTTTGAAAGGGCCCCTTTGGCCACGGCGACTGTACGTGGTCGCAAAGTTTGCCTGTCTACTAGAACAGAGATAGGTACACTGTTTGAGTCGTTAGGCATATTTGATTCGGAAATGCGATCGGCGATCAGGACCAAGATCAGAAAGATGAAGTGCTAGCGCTTACGAAAATATATACGAAATGTAAACGTCACAATCTTAGCAGGCTGAGTACAGTACTGAACCCTCTGGAAACCAATTACTGGCCGGAATACCAACAGTCCCGTGAGCAGTAATTTGAGCAGTTCTTCTTCTTCCCCACCATGACAGAGTGGTGCAATGGTCATATGTGCACTGCGGGAGACATGTGGGGAATCCCCATGACATGAAAAATACCCTGAAAATCATTTGAAATCGAACCCGGGACACTCAGGCTGACAGTTGATCACGTTACTGCGCACCCATCCGTCCACTCTAATGAAATGTTTGTATATTTATTTTTATATTTATATTTTTACTAGCTGTAGCCTGCAAAACCTTTGCATAGAGTTATATCCCCTTAGGCTTGATCGGTAGGCTAGGTTATCTTTGGTTTCGGGCAGATCCGGATTTTTTTCATGATTGTATTTTTTTTAAACTGGAATACTGTTGTTTTAATTCTTTACTTTCAATTTAGCGCAGAGCCTAAATCGCTTATATATATATATATATATATATATATATATATATATATATATATATATATATATATATATATATATATATATATATATATATTATAGTTGAATAAAGTTAATTAGGCAGAAAAAGATTGACAAACCTGTAAATTTCTGCACATATCTATAGCACTCTGTTCAATAATAAAAAATTGAGGTATCTCATTTAGGTTGTAGGAGTACAGTGTTACTATATGTCCATGTTTTAGTTTCTGTACAGTTTGAAAGTGTTTTAATACGTTTTGATCTTCTTCACACAGAAATTCCGTTTTATTGCTCTGCAGGTGATCATCAAAACTTGGGATGTGCAGGTGTAGACTTACAGGACTTCCATTAAATGTGCCAGACAGTATGGCCCAACCATTCTTTGAATCGCTCTGTGTCTAGAAGACAATGTAAAATCATTACTAGACATATTTATGATTATTTCTAATTATGTGAGTATACCTAATATTGAATAATGAGTGAGTATTCTTCCTAACAATAATAGTCTCATCAATTTTCGTGAATTTACGTGTGAGCACCCTTTTATCAATATATCCGATTCTAACAAATTTAGTGGACTGGAGTTATACCCTTCAGACAGTGGCGTAGTGAACTTAACACGCGCCCGGGGAACAATACATTTTTAGCACCCCCTCCCATTCAAAAACAATATAATATAATATGTTTTGCGGACCATTCGGCGCCCCTTTGTAGGTAGCGCCAGGGGAATGATGCCCCCCTTGCCTAATCCTCACTACGCCGCTGCCTTCAGATTAGATTTAACGGAAACTATTTTATTAATTTTAAATTGAAATGATAACTTGGGCCATGTAATTGTGTGTTTGGTATGACCATTGATGCTCTATGAACGTGATTGTATGGTTCATAGTTCAATCCATTGTGTGAAGTCCCTGTAAGGATGAGATGAAATCTCTTAGATCTTTAAACCACAAATGGGACTGTTTTTTGCAGTACCCTTCTATTATACCCACCATAGCCGATAGTGCGATGACCATGGAGGCACCATGGGAGACATAGCGGAGACTGCAACCATGACCTGAAATATCCATTGGTCCTCAACGAAGATCGAACCATGGACCCTCAGGTCGACAGCCGGACGTTTTACCTCACGACCATCCGAGGTTAATTCAGTAGTGTTTGACACTAATAAGATCACCAACCTTCTGGCTTTCAATCTTTGAACAACATAAAGTACCACCCATCTAGAAATTTATATAAAAATCGGATCCTTATATCAGTTGCGTAGTGAGGGGGTTGCAAGGGGGGGGTCATCATACCCCTGGGCCCCAGACGGTATATTTTACATATAATATTATATGTTTTTTGAAATGGGGGTTGCGCTAAAAAGGTATTGTGCTCCGGGCTCGAGTTAACCTCGCTTCGCCACTGCCTTCTATATATCCGTTATAAAAGTACGTAAACCTTAGGGCTGACACACTTCCAATTAGAAGGCTTATGGTAAAAAAATGTAAGCATTGTTTGCATGAAACTAAGTCACCTGCTTTTACGTTAACTTACCTTTTGTTTAGTTAGGTCAATAAGGAAAATGGGAAACCACATTTTCTCAACAATATTAACCAGTTCCGGTATCTCTCTGAGCATATGTCCTGATTCCACATACACAAGTTTTAAAATATGTTCCCGGATAAACTTAACAGGACAGACTTGCATTGGTCTTAAACTGTGTAGTACCTTTCAGATAAAAATTAAAAATAATGACTTTAATTTCAAAGTGTAACAGAAATCTTCTTAAAGTTATAAATATACTAGTATTTTAGCCCAAGTTATAAATAGACTAGTATTTTAGCCCAAGTTATAAATAGACTAGTATTTTAGCCCAAGTTATAAATAGACTAGTATTTTAGCCCAAGTTATAAATAGACTAGTATTTTAGCCCAAGTTATAAATAGACTAGTATTTTAGCCCAAGTTATAAATATACTAGTATTTTAGCCCAAGTTATAAATATACTAGTATTTTAGCCCAAGTTATAAACATACTAGTATTTTAGCCCAAGTTATAAATATACTAGTATTTTAGCCCAAGTTATAACTATACTAGTATTTTAGCCCAAGTTATAACTATACTAGTATTTTAGCCCAAGTTATAAATATACTAGTATTTTAGCCCAAGTTATAAATAGACTAATATTTTAGCCCAAGTTATAAATATACTAGTATTTTAGCCCAAGTTATAAATAGACTAGTATTTTAGCCCAAGTTATAAATAGACTAGTATTTTAGCCCAAGTTATAAATAGACTAGTATTTTAGCCCAAGTTATAAATAGACTAGTATTTTAGCCCAAGTTATAAATATACTAGTATTTTAGCCCAAGTTATAAATATACTAGTATTTTAGCCCAAGTTATAAACATACTAGTATTTTAGCCCAAGTTATAAATATACTAGTATTTTAGCCCAAGTTATAACTATACTAGTATTTTAGCCCAAGTTATAACTATACTAGTATTTTAGCCCAAGTTATAAATATACTAGTATTTTAGCCCAAGTTATAAATATACTAGTATTTTAGCCCAAGTTATAAATATACTAGTATTTTAGCCCAAGTTATAAATATACTAGTATTTTAGCCCAAGTTATAAATATACTAGTATTTTAGCCCAAGTTATAAATAGACTAGTATTTTAGCCCGTCGAACGACGGGTGGACTTTTCTATTTTTTTATTAAAAATTTTTTGAAATAATGTGGACACAAAATCAAAATAGCCTTCCCAATATATCTTAATACATAATCACAATAGATGACAGACGGCCATTTTTTGATCAGCAAGGCTCGTCCTTTTTTCAATACAATTAAACTCAGCTGTCAACAACCAATTAAACTCAGCTGTCAACCACTAATTAAACTCAGCTGTCAACAACCAATTAAACTCAGCTGTCAACAACCATAAAACAGTTGTGAGTGAGTGAAGAACGGCAACTCAAACTACAAACAGTCTGCTTACTGATAGAATCACTGACGTTTAAATTCAGTTTTTTGTTCCCTCATTTTATTCAATATTTACTTTAAAATACCAATTTATTCAATATTTACTTTAAAATACCAATTTATTCAATATTTACTTAAAAATACCATTTTATTAAATATTTTCTTTAAAATACCATTTTATTAAATATTTTCTTTAAAATACCATTTTATTAAATATTTTCTTTAAAATACCATTTTATTAAATATTTTCTTTAAAATACCATTTTATTAAATATTTTCTTTAAAATACCATTTTATTAAATATTTTCTTTAAAATACCATTTTATTAAATATTTTCTTTAAAATACCATTTTATTAAATATTTTCTTTAAAATACCATTTTATTTAATATTTTCTTTAAAATACCATTTTATTTAATATTTTCTTTAAAATACCATTTTATTAAATATTTTCTTTAAAATACCATTTTATTAAATATTTTCTTTAAAATACCATTTTATTAAATATTTTCTTTAAAATACCATTTTATTAAATATTTTCTTTAAAATACCATTTTATTAAATATTTTCTTTAAAATACCATTTTATTAAATATTTTCTTTAAAATACCATTTTATTAAATATTTTCTTTAAAATACCATTTTATTAAATATTTTCTTTAAAATACCATTTTATTAAATATTTTCTTTAAAATACCATTTTATTAAATATTTTCTTTAAAATACCATTTTATTAAATAAGTGTTTTAAGCCCGTCGAACGACAGGCGGAATTTTATATTTTATTTGCGACTATATTTCGTGGTGTGTATCGAAAGCAAGTCACGTGATCGGTTAGGTCGGAAGCTGTACCATGCAAAGCCTTTGCATAGAGATAGACTATTGTAAAGGCTAGTACTGAACCTAGGGATTTGGGTGCTCGGGGCTTGGCCTCTTTTTGGGCCCCTGCATTTTGACGTTCGATACCATGATATGAGCTTATGTACTTAATATTTAATGTAAAAAAAATATAATGTTGGGGGGCTCCCCTCAAGCTGGGGCCCGGCGGGATTTTCGATTTGAACCCCCCCCCCAACCCCACCCTAGGTACTCCTCTGTGTTCAGCTTTGATATATATTTTCACATTTTTTTTTTGTTTTTAAGTTATGAAATAATTAAAAATCAAATTAGTAGTTGTTTCTTTTTCTTACAGCATCCTAAAAGATAAATCATTTCAATTAAAAAAATGTCAAAGAGATCTAATTGGTTACTTTTCATTAAAACAGCTAAAAGGATATATTCTAAAAAAAATAAAACAATAAAAATATATGTCCCTGAGAGGAATCGAACCTAGATAGTCAGAATAAAACAAAATAAATCCCAAGCTGATTATCCATTCAACCACCACGTCACACGATGTAAGTTACACTTTTAATGTACTATTTAAAAAAAAATTGCTCAATTCTATTGACTTTGCTATTTACGAACGCGTTTGCTATAGTCTTATTGTTTACGTTTGACGATGTTAAAATGCTATCAGTTCTAATAAAAACTAAAATAATTTGAATGATATTATATATTATTATTATTATTTAATATCTGGGACTTTTACATTTCATAATAAAAAACCACAGAAATTATTTAAAACTGTAGATTTTTCAAAAAGAAATATCGAAGCGAGGACGCGGGCAAGACGCCACTTTGAATTTTTGTTGTTTCTGGTCACGTGATTACTTTATCAAATACTATTGGTGGAACAAATAACACACATTGACAGACAGACAGACAGACAGACAGAAAACTAATGGACAGCGAACTTTCAGCTGTTGTCTTTGTAAAATATAAAAGTAAATCTATATCAGTTAATGAAGGCCTGCAAAGTACTTACATCCTGGAAAGTTCTCTCATCCATTTTCTGGGATGTTTGAAGCAACGTCAATACAGCGGAACACAGTTCATTAAGATCAGCATGATTTAAATGTTCTGTAAAATAAGTCATAACATGTTTTGCTTTTGGAAGACGTCCATGAAAGTTTACATTTTATACTGAGTGTAGAAAAAAAATATGGCAAAAGCGCACGAGTACAAAAAGCCATACATCAAACTAATACCTTTTTTTTTTTTTAATACCTTATCTGTAATGCTTCTGAATCAAACAGTGTGTTAACGATATTTGGGATACAACAAAATATGTTACAGTAATGAACTGATTCCGAAATGTCACTTCGAGTGATGCCTTGTTTTAAAAACTAAATAGAACACTGTCTTGAAAAATATCATGCAGCAAATTAAATGGACTTTTTACAGGGCAAAATTTGTTCAAGAATCTACTCAATCTTTAGAAGGGAAAGGTCTTCTATTTATAACTTTAAGCTAACTGGGAGAAAACTGGATCCTAACCCCTAACCTCAGAGATAATCACTAGACTGTAAGACACGATCCAGATCAAGATCTTCTGGAAAAAGATTTTACCAACTGAAAAAATATCACACTATCTCAGTTGACTGCTTTATGGCTATCTATGTTGTCTGCTATACTCTTTGCATAGAGTTATATCCCCTTAGGCTTGATCGGTAGGCTAGGTTATCTTTGGTTTCGGGCAGATCCGATTTTTTTCAGTATTGTATTTTAAACTGGAATACTGTTGTATTAATTCTTTACTTTCGATATAGCGCAGAGCCCAAATCGCTTATATATATATATATATATATTTGCTGCCAATGTCAATATTTTTTTTTTGTAAAGATTTTGGAGACGAAGATTTTTTCTTTGTTCTATTACTGCCCATGTATTGTTAACACTTACTGGCCATGTATTGTAAACACTTACTGGCCATGTATTTAAACACTTACTGGCCATGTATTGTAAACACTTACTGGCCATGTATTTAAACACTTACTGGCCATGTATTGTAAACACTTACTGGCCATGTATTGTAAACACTTACTGGCCATGTATTGTAAACACTTACTGGCCATGTATTTAAACACTTACTGGCCATGTATTGTAAACACTTACTGGCCATGTATTGTAAACACTTACTGGCCATGTATTGTAAACACTTACTGGCCATGTATTGTAAACACTTACTGGCCATGTATTGTAAACACTTACTGGCCTTGTATTGTAAACACTTACTGGCCATGTATTGTAAACACTTACTGGCCATGTATTGTAAACACTTACTGGCCATGTATTGTAAACGCTTACTGGCCATGTATTGTAAACACTTACTGGCCATGTATTGTAAACACTTACTGGCCATGTATTGTAAACACTTACTGGTCTTGTATTGTAAACGCTTACTGGCCATGTATTGTAAACAATTACTGGCCATGTATTGTAAACACTTACTGGCCATGTATTGTAAACACTTACTGGCCATGTATTGTAAACACTTACTGGCCATGTATTGTAAACACTTACTGGCCATGTATTTAAACACTTACTGGCCTTGTATTGTAAACACTTACTGGCCATGTATTGTAAACACTTACTGGCCATGTATTGTAAACACTTACTGGCCATGTATTGTACAAATTGACCCAGTCCTCTCTGTATTAATTGTACACCAAAGGGGGAGCAACTGCTTCGGGGTCTGAGAAACCTTCCAGATTGTTGTAAACATTCTTCTAGGATGGGCAATACTGTTTCTTTGGCTGTCTTGAATAGCTGAATTCGAAATGGAAAAAATAGAATAAAATAGAAAGCACAATACGCCAGTAGACTGTGGCGTAATTAAAGTAATACAGGTGCGGACGTTAGTAATATAAATACGACTGGATTGGGACATATTAGTTAGTTAAGAGATGGTGTGGTTGAGAAAGTAGAGCTGAGACAGGGATCAGACGTAGTTGAGTTAGTTGAGCGAAGAACGTGAAAACTTCAGTTAGTCATAGTAGAGGAAGAGTGATTCATTAATGTATGTACCATTTGAATTACTGTGTACCTTCAGAGAGATTTTCATTTTTGGACTTACTACGTTATTGTGTAAATAGATGTAAATAAACAGTACGCATCTTCTTCCATTGGTTGCTGAGTTTGTGTCTAAAAAGCAGCCAATGAAAATGAAAGATGAATACAATGAGCTAATTGGGCATCTCCCCATTTCAATTAACTTGTAGCAATATGTATGTACATCTGTAGTATTTTATCACGTGACTTAAAACTACTATACAAGTTGTATTCTTATGGGTCACTGGTGGGCGATTCGTTGAAATTGTTAATGTCAACCGTCCAAATGGTATTGTACTAGAACCGTTACATGAAATACAGACTCATTGACTCTAAAGTTGACAAAAATAATGAATAACAGCTCGTTGAGTTCCATTTCAATAGCAATTATTTTTTTTAGAAACATGGCTATAAATTATTATTTTGGCATATTTAAGTTTTACGTTTTTAAGTATCGATTTAAATGACAATTATAAATGATACATACTTTGATATTATAAAAATTATAATAAATTTGGGAGCCAGCAACGAATGTTTTCTTTTTAAATAAACATATTAGACAGACAGACAGACAGACAGACAGACAGATAGACAGATAGATAGATAGATAGATAGATAGATGGATGGATGGATAGATGGATAGATAGATAGATAGCTAGATAGATAGATAGATAGATAGATAGATAGATAGATAGATAGATAGATAGATAGATAGATAGATAGATAGATAGATAGATAGATAGATAGATAGATAGATAGATAGATAGATAGATAGATAGATAGATAGATAGATAGATAGATAGATAGATAGATAGATAGATAGATAGATAGATAGATAGATAGATAGATAGATTAGATAGATAGATAGATAGATTAGATAGATAGATGGTGGATGGATGGATGGGTGGATGGCTGGACGTATGAATGGACGGATGGATGGATGTATGTATGGATGGATGGGTGGACGGATGGATGGATGGATGGGTGGACGGATGGATGGATGGATGGATGGATTGATGGATGGCTATATATTAATATTATTACTGTAATATAATTGTAAATTCACAGTTCATCAAACCTGTTTTATTAATTCAATTAAAAGATAAAATTGAATCTCTTCGTTGTATTTGCACAATTTTTTAGTTGAATTTTCCGTGTTCAGATCTTTTGAATGTTTGACGATTGTTTTTAATTCTTTAATAGACAAGTTCAGAAATTTCTCCAGTCTGGCTATTGTATCCAACATTCTTTTGTTCACTACTTTCTTATTTATTAGTGACCTGATGGGAAAAAGAGTTAGAAGAACTATCATTTAATATACACCGCAAGGGGGCAGGCAGGCAAGGAAAATATGCTAAAGTAGTCAAGAGGTGATGTGAAAACCAACTTATACTATTGAAGAAACTAAATACATTATTGCCTGTATACTGAATTTTTTTGTTGTTGTTGTAACGGGAGGAGTTATTTTAAAAGTCCTATCTAATCTATTTTTGTTTAAAGTTGTTTCAGTCTCAATAAAAAAAAGCATCTACATTTGCATACAAAATCATTGCACCGTTGAAGTAAAGTTACTCGTTGCTTATAAAACTGGGGAAGGACGGTACACAGACCTATAGCGTGAAAATTCTACAGCAGGGGCCGGGCATTCTACAACAGGGGTCAGGCATTTTACAGCAGGGGCCGGGCATTCCACAGCGGGGGCCATGCCAATAGTGGGGGGGGAGGGGGGCAGAAAATAAATGTTACTAATTAGAGCAACCAAGCAGAAAGGGCCAGACAATACGCACGCTACGGGCCTGACGGAATATCAGCCCTTAAATACCTTTTTTTTTAAAACACAGAACAAGTCAATTACACTTTTTAAATAAATTTATTTTGATTATTTATTTGTATTGGGAAACTCTAGATTTGTATGCATGTATATGTTCGTTTTGTTAAAAAATAAGAGGTTTTCAAACATATATACAATGCATATTCTCACTACCTGTCTGTCAGTGTGTTTGTCCGAAAAACTATAAATAACACCAACACGCCCCGTTTAAATGTATACAACAAATTGTGTGATGAAGGGGCTGGTGTGTGTGTGTGTGTAATGTAGCCATACATGTGTTTTTAACATTTAAAATTTTAAGTGTGACAGCTTACAGAAAATTGGATTTTTCAGTCCCACAATTTATTTTTTAACATATTGATATATTTTTCTCATCCCTTTCTTCTCCTTTAGAAAATATCACAACTATTGAATATATATATATATATATATACTATCAAACTATTGTTATAGCCTTGATTTAAATAACCACACAATTATATAATATTGATAATATTGACATTTAAGTTATATATATATATATATATATATATATATATATATATATATATATATATGTATGTATGTATATATAACGTATATATTAGGGTGATAACAAAAAAAAATTTTTATGAAACCACTTGCAATCGAGGAACTTTTATGTGTAATTTAAGAATATCAATTGCATTTTAAATTTTTTTGAAAAAAGTTCCCCCACCTTCCCGTTTTTCGGAAGAAAAAAGTGAAAAAATTTATTTTTTTTTTTAAAAAAGGACATGTTTTTTTTTAGCTTAATTCAAAAGAATATTAATGATAACTAAACAACTTTTATTAAAAAATAAGATATAGAACAGTTAGTAATATGTACAGAATGTACAATAAATGTTCAAAACATATTTGGTCCTATGAACTTCAGATTCAAAAATTCAATTTTTCTCGATTTCGCACGAAGTTCCGCCATCGGTTTCACAGCACGTTCAGCAATTTAGTTAGATCTGGAATGTCAATTAATGACTTCTCGACTGACCAATGGGTCTTTAAACACTTAATTGCCTTCTTGCACTTAATCTCGATGAATGAGGTAAACAGTTCATTGAAGGACGCTTCATTGTAGTCTTGCGAATCGAACCAAGCATTTGCCCATTCGTGGCAGTCTGAAGTTGCAGGTAGTAGCGAGAATACTGCGCCACTCTGTTATCAGAAATAATGCTATAACAGTAAATATTGCTTGTGAGTTCCATCTTGCCTGGTGTAAATTTGGTAATTTATTCCAGCTGATGCGAGGCCAACGTGGGTTCTCGCCTGTGCAAACATCTTTTGTCGCAAGAAGCGGTAATCAGCTTAAGAGTGACATAGTTTTGTGTTAATTTGCCCATGAAGGAATAGTTGAGTTCTTGTTTGCTCATTGGCTCTTGATTAAGAAAATTCATGACATGTTTCAGAAGAAGGTCGAGTACATGGTGCTGACAGTCAATATATTGTGGCTTCTGAAAGCCATTGCTCAAGACATCATCCTGTGATGAACTTTATAATCCCATGCAAATGGTCAGTATTTCTGCGGTCGTGTTGCAAATTAACATACAAATATTTTCTCAAGCATCATATTCATCTATTAGCTGATGTAGTTCATTGTGAATGGCCGCGGCAGAGCCACTCTCACATTTGAGAATACCGAGTTTGATTTCGGTTGTCATCTTTTTTCAGCAAATCTGCTTGATACTCTTCCCCGCTGCACTCTTTTGACCATCAAGCTGGATACATGGGGATCTTTGCTTTGAAGTTTTTTTGAACAATTTTAGTTTTCATTTTCCGTCCTTCAGAGATTACTCATTTCCAGACACCCGCCTGACTTGGAACCGGCACATCATGACCCTGTTCAGCAATGGTTACAAGAACGTCATGTGCTTTATGTGTGGAAATGTTTTTCAGTACTAGTTAACCCGCCGTTCTAGTGCTTGCTCTTTGGTATTTCGGTTTGCATTCAGAAGATGACGTTTAAGAAATAGTTGGCGACTCGGGTGAAGAAGCAGAAGTTTCAGAATCCGAAGATTTTGAGACAGTTGTATGTTTTTGTGTAGGTTTTGAGACAGTCGTGTGTGTTTGTGTAGTTTATGAGACAGTTGTGTTTGTTTGTGTAGGTTTTGAGACAGTTGTGTGTGTTTGTGTAGCTTTTGAGACAGTTGTACGTGTTTGTGCAGGTTGTGATTGAGAAAAGCTGGCTTGAGATTGAGTTTTTGATAGTCGGATTCGTTTTCTTGGGTGGAATGATTCCAAAGGGGCGTGTTTGACCATTGAATAACCAATCTTTCCTCCACTGTTAACATGCCTCTGGTAGTGCTCTATATCCTCTGTGTTTTTCCATTCTCCATTAACGTTGGTGACATCAAATAACTCAGAAAGTGTTATCAGATGGTTTCTTTTTGTTTTTGTCATATAAATCAATTAGACCATTGAGTTTCATTCTGATTAGTGTGCTGAATAATAGTGGAAAGTCTAGAATTTCCCTCCAGAGCAATTCTATATCAGTAATAATAATTTTGATTCGATCCAGTCGCCGTTTTTGGCTATTGAACAGAACAGTGAAGTTTCCAAGAATTTGGCGGTTTGTAGGCATCCATGGGAGATTGATTAGCTTTTCAACAGATAGAATTCTTGGATATCTATTCTGTTTAGAAGATGATTGAAGATGAGTATAGTAAATGCCTTGTTTATAAACAAATGGAAACAGACGACTGAAATGTGCTTAAAAGCAGTCTAGAAAGTCATATATAATAATTCAG
The DNA here is from genome assembly GCA_021962125.1 of Bulinus truncatus. Classification (NCBI taxonomy): domain Eukaryota; kingdom Metazoa; phylum Mollusca; class Gastropoda; family Planorbidae; genus Bulinus; species Bulinus truncatus. The sequence goes on along the minus strand of JAGDYQ010000031.1, from coordinate 3,668,979 downwards.
TGTGAAATCAAAACAGACCGTCAAACTGCGCGATATGAGAAAACAAAAATTAAAAGGTGGGGGAACTTTTTTCAATTTAAAAAAAAAATAATGTTACTACTGTCATCTACATATAATTGTTCCTCGAATGTAAGGGGTTTCAGTTTCGTTACAAAAAAAAATGAAAATAGTTATCACCCTAGTATATATCCATAAGGTAAACTTATCAATATTATATAATTGTGTGGTTTATTTAAATCAAGGCTATAACAATAGTTTGATAGTTTGCAACAGGGGGGCCCAGAAATTATTTTGACGTCCCCTATAAGTATGAATAATTAACTCAATTTCAACGTATTTGTAATGATTACGTGAGTTTTTTTATTCATCCCTTTGCATCTCTCAAAGTCCGTGTCATCGTGACATCTAGAGATGACTTCCCCTTGTAACATGATAAACAAGAGACATTTTCTTTCAATCAAGATAGACAAGACTGGGTCATCTTTATGGGTAGAGCTGTGAAATTTGAATAATTCAATCAATGAAATTAAAAACAGTTGTATTTTTTTTTATTTCTAAGTAATGACTTCAAAATAAATAAAAAAAATGCATTACATCACATCTAGTAAGCAAATTATTGGCTGTGACATTCATGCCCTTTTTATAATGTTTGGAAAATTCATCAACAAAAAAAAAACATTGTTTAAATGAAGTAAATTACCTGACATGAACTATGTACTCCATTAAAATCTCTAGGCAGTTACCCTTTTAGAAGAAAAAAAATTTCTAATATTATTAGTTTACTGTGTAACATTCATTCCACGGACCGGTTCTGGTCCGCTGCCCGGGAGTTGGAGATCACTATGTTAGATCACTGGGTTTGGCCTACAACAACTATTTAAGATATTTTTAGTTCTTTTGTTTGTTTGATTTAAATTAAATGCTTGAATTACTATTTGTGGGGAATTATTAATACTTGATTAAAAATGTCATATTAGAGTTAACCTAAATTAACTTAGGTAGGCGTTCAAATCCCTTTAGGATTATCACTCACTATTATCAGTTAGAATGTACCCTGGTATCATCCGCAAATCTTTAATTTAAACATCTGCATATATTGAAATCAAGTCTACATACCAGTTTGTGATCATCTAAATGAATAACAGACACTTTTCCATTGAAGACAATTAGCTCCAGTATGTCAAGACATTCAGACTGCAATGTTGGATAATCACATGTTGATAAAGTCGTCAGCCCATGAACACAGTTGGAAGAGGATAGTTCCGGCAAAACCTGGAAATTGATTTTGTGGACAGAGCTTGTATTTACTCAAATTGTTCTATTATTTAGATGTTTAGTAACTCTCAATTGCTCCCAATTAGTAGATGGGCAAGTCTAATAAACCAACATCCGAATAGTCCGGAATTGTATTAATACACACTACATCATTTAGACCTCTACAAATAAATTATTTATACTTAAATCAGCTTTTATTAAAATGTCCTTATCCGATTTAGTAATTTGTCAATGTTTTGAAAGTTCAGTACGGTAGAACTTCTTTGCATTATGTTAAATATATTTTAAAAAAAATTATCATTAATATCTGTAATTTTGAATTCACGTTTAATTAAAGAAATTAATTTTTAGGGAAAAAAAAAGTCTACAGTTAATATTTACAAGCTATACATAGATTTTTGTTTAACAATGTGGATTTTATGCTGAACAACTAAACATACATACAAACATACATACAGATATACATACAAAAATACAGATATGCATACATACATACATGCATACAAACATACATACAGACATACAAACATACAAACATACACACACACATACACACATACATACAAACATACATACAGACATACAAACATACACACATACATACATTCATACATACATACATTCATATATACATACATACTGTCACATTCTGTGATTTAATTAATGAAATCCAGAACATTCTCCTATCGTATCACTCGTGAGGGGGGGAGATCATACAGAGGATAGCCACAGACTTTTGTATTCACAGGTGGTCAGCGCGTCTGGCACTAGATTAACCCCCTTTAATTCTGACATCACCTGTGAAATGTCTAGAGGGTGAGATAAGATATAAATAGGTTAGACAAAGACATTGTCTTCCCATGTTTTCCACACTGTGATTAGTCTGTCTAGCACCCACTATCACTTTTTGTCACCTGGGGAGAAAATGTCTCTAAGGGAGATAACCCGTGCCCTTGAGCTTCAGACGAGCGAGAGGGATGGGTTCTTTGTCTCTTTACCCCCCCCCCCTTATCTTGAAGGTTGGAACTGTCCACGAGGGAGGGGCAGCAGATCACGCACGATGAGCGTGCTATACCCGGCTCGCTGCCCATTGGTCAGCGAAGTCGCTCTCGAGCGAGAGCGGTTTTGCGTGGCGCAACTTCCGGGCAGTTGGCGTGGACTTGACTGAAGTTAGAATTGGTTGATCATTCAGCAGGGAGATAGCGAAGGAGTGAAGTGGTGCTATTGCTCGAGCGGGGTGGGGGGTGAAATAGGCTGTTAGCCTAAGTTCTTTTAGAACTACCCCACCCCAGCTATTCTGTCGTGGTGTATTATGGTTGTTATACGTATTGCTTTTGTAGTAGCTGGTCAAGCTACGGCCCTTCTTAGGGCCTGCGGATGTTCTGTGTTTTTGATGTGAATAAAGGTGTTGTAATGTAATTTACAAATGAGTTTCTCACTCGATTTATCGTTGTGTTGTGCGTCCTGTATCACCACGTGGCTGGGACAAATATAAATGCTGGCCAGAACTCAGTAAGTGATCATACCCACAGACAACGACCGCAGGGACCCCGCCAGGGGGCCTTGACACATACATACATACATACATACAAACATACAGACATACATAAAAACATATATACAGACAGACATTCAAACATACATACAAACATACGTGCTGACATACATACAGACAGACATACAAACATACATACAGCCAACATACAGACATACAGCGACACACAACCTCTTGTAATATAGCTACTAACTATTTGTGTCAACACCATAAACGGACTTTATTGTTTGTTCGTTTTTGTTTCGTTTATTTTTTTGTTGTTGTTGTTTTTGTATGCCCCAAGTAGAGGTTTCAGAGCAATTTAGGTTCACAAGTAGAGGTTTCAGAGCTATTTAGGTTCACAAGGAGAGGTTTCAGAGCTATTTAGGTTCACAAGTATAGGTTTCAGAGCTATTTAGGTTCACAAGGAGAGGTTTCAGAGCTATTTAGGTTCACAAGTCGAGGTTTCAGAGCTATTTAGTTTCACAAGTAATTTGTACTGGTTCTGAAATTTCTCACAAAATGTCTGTATGTATGTTTGTATGTCTGTCTGTATGTATGTTTGTATGTATGTATGTATGTATGTTTGTATCTATGTATGTATGTTTTAAAAGGATGAGATGTCTGACAAACTCATTCTAAAATCAGCTATAAACAAAAGTTATTAAAAATAATAATCTGTGTCTGAATTACCTTAAACGTGAGGAATTTCAGATTTATAAGTAGTTTCTCATTGTTTCTCAATACAACATTTAGGATGTCTTTAATCTCATTGAATGAAGATACTTCAGAAACTGTAGGAACAATTTAAAAAATGACATACATTGTCTCGGGGGGGGGGGGTAAAGCAAACATAAATATATTTTAGTAAACAAAACATTATTTTAATGTGTACACTACAGTAAGTAATATACTGATAACTAGGGAGCGACCGATATGCCTTTTTACCGATAGTCCGATACCGATACTTTCCCCCAGCATTTTTACCGATACCGATACCGATATTTTATTTTTAGGGGCTGTCCATTATTTATGTCAACAAATTTTTGGCGATTTTTACCTCCCCCCCCCTTGTCAACAACTTGTCAAACTTTCCGAGACCCCCCTATAAAATTACGTCAACATTTGATTACCCCCCCCCCTAAAAAGGTGGCTTCCAAAATGTTTATGTGGCCAAATTAGTAGGAATATAGTTAGTTTAATTAAAATACTGAATGTTAAGCGAGTGTGTAACACAGAACTACAAACGCTGCTTAATTTTCCTATTTATTAAGTAATTATATTAAATTTAAAAAAGTAACATTGTTGACGTCAACTTTTCTTGACCTCCCTCCCCTCCCCCTTGTCAACAATTGTCAAAAATTTTCTGACCCCCCCTCCCACCTATTTTGTTGACGTAATTAATGGACAGCCCCTTAAGCAACAACAATGCCAATTGCCAAACACGTGTTTCTATCGTGCTAATACGTATGTCAACCCATGCTTACCCCTTCCCTGTCATATTTCGTGACGCTTCGCCGACACGTAAGTCTTGTTTCTCCCCCCTCCCCCCCAACTTCCCATCCCAACAAAAAATACGCACAGATGTTCACTAATTGTATCATTCAAGGTCATACATTAGAATTAAGAAATGTCAATCCTATTGTTTCAAGGTCGTATCTCTGATGTATACGTGACAATTTCTGTGTACGGGTTTTTTTTTTCCTTTTTTTTTAAATCTTGTCTGATCTGGTTATAGAATTGGGTTATTTACTGATTTTCTTTTCTGCAACTCTGTTGTGAAAAAAAAAAAACAATGTATCGGCAGCCAAAAAACGGCCGGTCCGACAGTTAACCCATAGTGCCAATATCGGTTCGACTATCGGTCGCTCCCTACAACAATCGGCCGATCCGATATTAACCGATAGTGCCAATATCGGTCCGATACCGATAGCGATCCGATTATCGGTCGCTCCCTACTGATAACTGAGTAGAAAAAATAGGGTACAAAAAATGTATATGTATTAATGTAATAATTATATTTGGCCTAGACATTTAAATTAATATAATTAACTGGCCACTTTAGGAAGTAGATTTAGCAAATAATAGAAAAGACAGACGACCACAGAGATTCTATAGGGAAGGTCGTAATTCGACAGACAAGATATTATTTTTGTAAATCTCAAGATATCATTTACTCTACAGTATTGTCTGTATTACAAATGTATCGCTATATCTACTAATGCTGAAAGTAAGAATATAACATATAAATAAAAATATATATTTTAGTCAACTGTCTATTCAGTGATTTTTATACTACAGTATATGTGTTACGTCTCACACATATTTCTGTGAACACTTAAAGAATAAATTCCCGAAGAGACTGGCAATACTATAAGATATATACCTTCCCAGAAGATCCACAGCACAGAAAAAATAATAATAAATAAAACTAGAAAAAAAGTACCCATGACGATTACCATTCACATTTAAGAATTATATATGTATGAACTAAATGAACCACATGAACAAAATTAACTAGATGAGCTAAATTAACTAAATGAACAAAAAGAGCTAAAAGAACTAGATGTTACTCACTGTCCATCAGATTGACACCTTCGTGGTTATGATAAACATGTCGGCCAAAAATTTTTTTCTTCCCAGATGCACTCAGATAAAATGTGTTACTTTCTTCATTAATCTCATCCTTTACTTCCTCCTGTAGCTGCTTCAGTTTATTGATGATTCCTTTCTCTGAGATTTGTGAATTAACGTACAAGTTATTGCAGCTGGCGAGCAGAATGTCTTTAGTAATAGATCTTGGTGGAAGTTTTGGTTGTATGCTACCTACATTATCAGCTTTACTTTGTCTCTTTATTTCAGCACTTCTTTTTTTTTTCGCTTTGGGGAAGTTAATATTTTTCACAAAGTCCCCTAATTTTTCTTCAGAAACGTGGTGAACATTAAATTGGTTAAAAAATTGTTTACATTTTTTGTCAACCTCACTTTGATCATCCTCTTCGTCTGAATAATCTTCTGTCTGCGATAATCCAAAGTGGACACAAAGAATTTTTTCAGACTGTTTATCAATTGACTCCCTGACGTCTGGATTATTGATCTGATAGGAATAACATTTTCAGACAATGATCTTCTTGGTGATATTGTTAGCAGACATATGGTGATATTGTTAGCGGACATATGGTGATATTGTTAGCAGACATATGGTGATATTGTTAGCAGACATATGGTGATATTGTTAGCAGACATATGGTGATATTGTTAGCAGACATTTGGTGATATTGTTAGCGGACATATGGTGATATTGTTAGCAGACATATGGTGATATTGTTAGCAGACATTTGGTGATATTGTTAGTAGACATTTGGTGATATTGTTAGCAGACTGCAGACATATGGTGATATTGTATGTTAGCTGACATTTGGTGATATTGTATGTTAGCTGACATTTGGTGATATTGTATGTTAGCTGACATTTGGTGATATTGTATGTTAGCTGACATTTGGTGATATTGTATGTTAGCTGACATTTGGTGATATTGTATGTTAGCTGACATTTGGTGATATTGTATGTAAGCTGACATTTGGTGATATTGTATTTTAGCAGACATATGGTGATATTGTATTTTAGCAGACATATGGTGATGTTGTATGTTAGCTAACATTTGGTGATATTGTATTTTAGCAGATATTCGGTATTTTATTCAGGCTTTTGTGAATACTGCTGCATGTGACTTTATTTCATGTATGCTTTTATCGCATAATAAATGTAATTTTATCGTGGAAATTTGCCTCATTCATGGTGTGTTGTCTTCGAATGCAACTAAATTGAAAGCTACCACAAGTGAACCAAAGACTATCAGCACTTTACACAACCATAACGATTATGTGTAGGGTGCAGCATTACACTTTCGTGAATATATTTATTTCAGTGACGTCACAGACTGTTTAGCTCTTGTAGTATAATGTGTTCCTTATTATTGTCTGCAGTCAAAAATGTTCGTCTGAAGTCAATAGCCCCAAAAAAAAAGTCTTTAGTACAGTGGTTTTCAAACGTTTACGTTTCGCGACCTATTTGACAAGGGCTGTTGGTCTTTATTAGTACTGACATTGGACAGTAAAAATATGTTAAATTAAATTAGATATAAACAAAAGAGTCTTCAATATAAAGCGTACACCAGTTGCTGAGCTATTGAATGTGGTTCATTTTAAAAGACTGAAAAACATTTTATACTTACTAATCTCCAAAAATAGACACAATGATGTAATATGACGTATGTACAAGATTGAAGGTTACTTGTAAAGTGTGCTACTTTTTTGCCATCTGAAATGTCATTTCAATATTGATTTAATTTTTCTTTTTTTAGTATTGTTCATTTTTTTAGAGAGTACAATAATAATAGTGGTAGTATGAAATACTATACTGAATAATTTCTAAGAGGATCTTTAATGTTTATATAAAACGATTCATAATATTGTGGTACTAATAGATCAAATCTTTACAAATTTCACATAATACTGTGGTACTTATAGATCAAGTCTTCACAAATTTCACATAATACTGTGGTACTTACAGATCAAGTCTTCACAAATTTCACATAATACTGTGGTACTTACAGATCAAGTCTTCACAAATTTCACATAATACTGTGGTACTTACAGATCAAGTCTTCACAAATTTCACATAATACTGTGGTACTTACAGATCAAGTCTTCACAAATTTCACATAATACTGTGGTACTTACAGATTAACGTCTTCACAAATGTCGCATAATACTGTGGTACTTACAGATTAAATCTTCACAAATTTCAAAGTCGTTACTTCGAAGCTCATTTTTCATTTTCTCCAAATAATGTTTGCACCGTCCATGATAGCAATCGGCCACAAATATGGTCGACATAGTCGGTAGTCAACCACACGTAGTCGGTAGTCAACCACACGTAGTCGGTAGTCAACCACACGTAGTCGGTATTCAACCACACGTAGTCGGTAGTCAACCACACGTTATCTATCAAACAAAAAATCACAATGTAGAATAAATTTCAAATCTCTTAGATCATATAAACCACTAATGGGACGGTTTTTGCATTGCTCTTTTCATCCACACCATAGCCGATAGTGCAATGGCACAACGGGAGATAAACCGGGGACTCTAGCCGAGACCTAAAAGATCCATTGGTCCCTACCAGAGATCGAAGCAGGGTCAACGGCCGAGCCCTTTATCAGACGACCATCTGTTCACATAAAGTCTTGATTAAAAATATGCTTTTAAGGTGGGGGGAAAAGGTAAGCCATAAACACAGAAGGGAAAGTCTTTTTAGTCGGACCGTGTGCAGAGCATCATGCAATAGTAGATGTTTGTTAAACAAAACATAACGCGTCTTAATTAATAGTAATTAGCTGCACCCTGCAAAACAATTGCATAGAGATATAGGCTTGATCGGTAGGCTAGGTTATTTTTGTTTTGAGGCAGATCCAATTTTTTCATGATTGTATTTTAAACTGGAATACTGTTGTATTAATTCTTTACTTTCGATAATTACTTTATTGGATTCTTATAAAGTGAAAAAATTGGCCTTGAAATTTTCATGTCGAAAAATTCATTTTCCCATTAGAAGAATAACTTAGAAGTTGTGCTGTACCGGAATCCGATTCCAGTTCCTTTTTGGATTCCGGCAGTTTTAATAAATCCGGTTCCGATTCTGATTACGATTAAAATGTGTCGGATTTAAGCCGGATTTCTTTGTTTGAAATTTTTGTGTAAGAAATTTTTTTGGCGCAACATAATTTTTAAATGTTTAGCGCTATACAATTAAATTCAAACAATAACTTCCTTTCATTCTTTCCTGCATTTTCAAAAAAATACAATAACGTCGATCGCTTTTAGTTCTATATGTAAGTAAAAATAAATAAAAAAGGAAGATTTTAGTCGTATTTAGTCTATTATTATATTTATTCCTTATAGGAGGACTGTATTCCTTACTTTATTTTCAGTGCATTTTTATAAAAACTTTTTTTGAATGCTTTGTTTTGATTGTAACATTGATAGAATTAAGGGCAAAACGTAACGGGTGAGATAACTTAGCACTCATATCTTTACCTAATGGTGTTTAGTTTGGTTTGGTTTGGTTAGTTGGTTTGGTTTGGTTTGTTGGTTGGTGTGTTTGGTTGGTTATTTGGTTTGGTTGGTTAGCGTTGACGGGTAAAACGTAATTTGTGACGCATAAAATGTAGGTCATTTCTGCACATTAGGAAGGTGGCATACATTAGCACCTAATTAATCTAATCAATCGTATTCAAAAATTCAGTAGTTAAATTGATTTCCAGATGGTACAATCTATCTTATGGCATCAAGCCATGCTTTAGATGCAATTGGTAGATCACTAAGAGATGTTGCTCAAACCGGCTATTTACTAAGTTTTTTACTATGCACTTGGAATTCCATGTTAATAGTTCATATTAATTCTCATATTAAACATTTTATTGAGATAAAACCTTTAGTTGCGAATGGAACGGGCAACTACTAGTATTAAAATAAATTTTTAAAACAAAGAACCTGTTATTTTGACTGAGTTATATTTCTCAACTCAAGATTGGGGAAGGGGTTTTAGTCACAATCTTCAAGATCTCAATGGTAATACTGTTTTTTTGCTATATAGAACTTGAAAACTAAATTTTTATTCTATTTTTCATTCTTATATATTTTTTTATGTTAGGCGAGAAATTACTACTTCGTTCGAAAGAGTTACTATTTAATTCGGTAAAATCCGGTTCCTGTTCGATTCCGGCAGGATTCAGATATGAAATCCGATTCCGGTTCCTGCAGGATCTAAAAATTGCAATCTGGTACAGCCTTACTTAAAAGTTATTCTCTTTGTAATTTTAAAACATTTTAATTCATGGATTCGAATTGACAAGTGTGGAATTTTTTTATTTGAAATTAAATCTTCAGTAAATCGATGTA